>OY821762.1:33239878-33605083 GCA_963682095.1 Potentilla sterilis
AGTACAGGAGCTGCGCCGCAGATCAAAGCAGTATCATTTGGATATGGCCAGTTGACATGCTGAATGCGACAGAGTTCGGCAACACAACTACGTCGGCCAACAAAACTGGTGGTGTGATATAGTTCGCGGCACAACAACAAAGCCTTGAACCCCCGCCCCCGTTTCAGCCGTTAGTTGAACCTCCAATGCCTCAACCTCCTGAGTTCGATCAGCAGGATGACGAGCATGATGGAGAGCAGGATGCTGGGGATGACGTGGTGAACTTTAGTGCTTTAGGTGATGATTAGGGTTATATTTATGTATATTGGAACGAATTAAATAATAAGTCATTTGGACGTGTTTCTTGTTGGTGTAAATGCATGGATTGTCATTGTGAATTGCAGGTTGCTTGGAATGGTAATTTAGAAATTTAGTTAATTTTTTTTTCCCAAAATGTAAGAATAGCCGACGATATTGGCATTATTTCGTCGGCTATAAGCACTATAGCCGACGATTTTTACCAATTTTCGTCGGTTATAAGTTTCATAGCAGACGAAAAATTACTTTATTTCGTCGGCTATAACTAATTAATGCCTATTAAAATATTAATATATTCTGACGATATAACCAACGAAATAGATGAAATCGTCGGCTATATTTCAGAACAAATAGCCGACGAAATTCGTCTGCTATAGGTTTCAATATCGTCGGCCGTACTCGAAAATATCTGACGAATTTCGTCGGGTATTTCGCCCACGTTTGGTCGACAAATTAAATTTTCGTCGGTAAAATCGTCGGCCATACTCGACTATAGCCGACGATTTAGTTATTTTCGTCGGCCATTGGTATTACCGACGGCGTTTTTCCGACGAATTATAGCCGACGAAAATTTCATCGGCAGAAGGAATAGCCGACGAAATATTGGCATAGTCGACGAAATTTTTTTCGTCGGCTATTCACTCGGATCTGGTAGTGGCAGGATCTAGAGAGGACATCCTCAAACTTGCTAATAGTACGGATTTTCATTTTTGACCTACTTTTCGATCGAATTTTCCCATCTCCACCATCTAGTATCTAGATAATATTGTGTAGATCATCTCTGCAAAATTTCAGCTAATTTGATATTCGTTAAGGCTCTCAAAATTATGTTTTTCTCTTATAAACATGAACGGTTCAAGTTTGACAGAATTCAATTCGTCCATTTGTTTTTCGAGTTTGAGGGCCTTAACGATTACCAAATTGGCTGAAATTTTGCAGTAATGGTCTACGCAATATTATCTAGATACTAGATGGTGGAGATGAGAAAATTCGATCTAAAAATCGGTCAAAAATGAAAATCCGTAGTAAACCCTAATATTAGAAACAGCTCTGCAAAATTTCATCCAATTTGATGATCTTGAAGGTATTCAATGAACAAACCGAATATGTCCATATGTAAATTATCATAAAGAATAATCAAACGATTATCAAATTAGATGAAATTTTACATAGATGATTTATATATTATATTCTAATATCTGAACGGTGAAGATGTGAAAATGTGACTGAAAAGTGAGTTAAAAAATAAACTTTACATGTTAATTTCAAAGCAAACATTCACTATAGAACTGTTAATACATATATACATATATACAGCACTACAAAATATAAATATTAAACAGGCAGCACTACCAGAAAAGGCATCATAGCCGACGAATTTAAGTCGTCGGCTATAATGGTTATAGCCGACGATATCGTTGGCTATAATTATTATAGCCGATGATTTCGTCGGCTATAACCATTACCCGACGACATATCGTCGGTTATAACATCGTCGGAAATACGCCGTCGGCAAAACTATACCCGACGACGATATCGTCGGCTATAACCATTTTAGCCGACGAAATCGCCGGCTATAATAATTATAGCCGACGATATAACCATTATAGCCGACGAATAAATAGTTCGTCGGCCGTTATTTGCAATTTCGTCGGCTATAATGCCTTTTCTGGTAGTGCAGTCGACCTAAGACGTTTTAATAACTGTTTTGTGATTTCTTTTTGTTTCATTTGAACTTCCAGGGTTTTGGATTATACTTAACTATAGCTATAGGGCTATCGGGCTGCATGCTATCTTTGTTAAGGAAGCTAGCGATCTATTCATGCAAAGTTAAAAAACCAAGCGCGCAGAATCAATTCATGAAGACGTACATTGGTAGTTGACCATGGTGGAGCTTTACGACCTGGCATGGCAAATCAATTGCAGTCTTTCAATCAGCTAGCCTTCATCATGATCAGCTTCTTTGCTTGCAAGACAAATCTAAAAAAGATTAATTTCAGTTTACTACCCAAAACTTTGGGTCAGGTTTCAGTTTCGTCCTTATTCTTTTAATTTAATCACGTGTGCCCTCCTACTTTTAATTTTCTATCAACCCGAGACAAAAATTCAATGTCACTTCGAACATGACGTCATCATCCGACTTGTATGCCTTTGAAAAGGGTTAGAAACTGAAAAGTGGCCAGCATGTCTCGTCCACGTCTGAAAAGTGGGCCAACATGTCTCGTTCCACTACCAGAAAAGGGGTTATAGCCGACGATATGGGAAAAAACGGCCGACGAAATAGTACCTCGTCGGCTATAACCCCTTATAGCCGACGAACTACTATTTCGTCGGCCACATCGTCGGCTATAATATTATAGCCGACGACTGCCGACAACTCGTCGGCTATAACTATAGCCGACGAAACGTTTTTAGTTATAGCCGACGAGGATGGTATTCGTCGGCTATAAGAGTTATAGCCGACGAAAAGTTTTTGTTATAGCCGACGACTGCCGACAACTCGTCGGCTATAACTATAGCCGACGAAACGTTTTTAGTTATAGCCGACGAGGATGGTATTCGTCGGCTATAAGAGTTATAGCCGACGAAAAGTTTTTGTTATAGCCGACGAGGGGGGTATTCGTCGGCTATAACTCTTATATCAGATCGACCTTCTGCATCAGGGAGCTCATTCGTCGATGAAATCGTCCAAAACGCTCTGAAATCGTCCAAAACCTCGGCCATAAGCTTGAAAGGTACGTATATTGCTGTGTGTGTTGATTTAGTTGGTTATATGCAGAGGTGTATTAATTTAGAGTTTAATTAGAATAAATGTGTGATTAATTTGATATATATATATATATGTGTTGAGATGAGATTATTAATGGGTTGATATATATGTTGTATTGGTTAGATAGAATTGAAGTTTTGTTGAAGATTAGTGATTGATTGTTGATTTATAGGTGATTTTAGATGAATTTGATGAAAAAATGTATATATATTAATTAATTTAATTGTAATTAAAAATATATTGTTGGTATATATAAAAAATACATTGTGTTTAATTAATTAGGGAGATTGACGATGTTTTAATTAATTTAGGGATGCATGTGTATATATATATATATGTGTGTGTGTGTAATGATGAATTTTTTAATTAATTAGTACGTACGTAGTACGTGCATATATACATATCTATATATAGCTATATTTATTTCTTGAATTTACAGGATGGACAAGAGTTGGATTACCCTTGGAAGATGGGATCAGGCGTATCATGATGGAGTTAGGAGTTTCCTGGATTTTGTGATGGCTAACTGTGGAGACACTACACTTCATTATTGTCCGTGTAAAAAGTGCAAGTGTGCCACCCCACGACACCGGTTTTCCATAGAGACAGTGGAGCAACACCTGGCTAGATATGGATTTTGGGTCCTATACACTAATTGGATTTATCACGGTGAACCAGAGTTTGCGGGTCGTCATGATCATGGACAATTTGCCGAGAGAGGGAGTTCCTCCAATGATCCGACAACGAACTGGATCAACGATATGTTTCCTCGTGAGAGCGGTGTCTTTGAGGAAGCACCAGATGTGCAACTCCCACCTCCGGAGATGGAGTGTTTCCCTGATATTGAGCCACTCGAGCCATTACCCCGATCTCCGGTCAACACAAGTGGTATGGAAAAGTACAACAACCTGATCGCATTGCAACAGACTCCGTTGTACCCCGGATGCAGTAAGACTGTCCTTGAATCTGTCATGGGAGTGATGAAGATCAAAACGGAGAACAAAGGCACTGTCAAATCGGTTGATGATTGGCTTCGGCTATGGGGTGGGGCGATGCCCCCCGGACATCGGCTTCCTACCAGTCATCATAAGGTGCGACATATCCTTAAAGATCTCGGCCTTTCCTACATCAAGATTCATGCATGCAGATACGATTGCGTTCTGTTTTACGGGGAAGGACTTGCAGATCTTGAATACTGCCCATTATGCAATACAGAGCGGTATAAGTTCACTCCTAAAGGGAACAAGAAAGCTGTGAAGATACTTCGGTACTTCCCGCTGATTGATAGGCTTGAGCGGTTGTTCATGTGTGCTTTCACGGCCGAAGCTATGAGATGGTGGGCTGAGAGGAATGTGCCTGACGATGACACCCTTAGACATCCCGCCGACGGAGAGGCTTGGAAGAAGAACGTGTTGGAGTTTCCCGAATTTGCATCAGAGGTTCGAAATGTTTGGCTAGGGCTATCATCCGACGGTTTCAACCCTTTTGGCAAGAAAGAGCTTCAGTACAGTGTGTGGCCAGTTATTTTGATTCCGTACAACTTTCCACCGTGGATGTGCATGAAGAAGGAATATAACATGCTCACATTGTTGATTCCAGGCCCAGGTTATCCGGGAAAGTGTCTCGATGTGTATTTGAGACCCGTAATTGAGGAGCTTCGGTACTTGAGTCTGAACGGCCACCTGGTCTACGACCGGTTCAAAAATGAGATGTTCCGGATGCATGCCATGCTTGTTGGCACGATCAGTGACTTTCCTGGGAGGGGTATGTTGTCGGGCAGCGTCACCAGGGGTTACAGGGCTTGTTCAGAGTGCATGACTGTTGATTGCTCCAGTCCTCATTGCAGCAAGATTGTCCAGATGCGTCACCGTCGTTGGCTTCCGCATGACCATCCATTTAGGGACGATGCACAGGCTTTTGATGGGACTGAAGAAAGGGGCTGGGCACCGGAGCAATGGACAGGGGAGGAAATATTGGCAGTGTTGAATGAGTATGACTTTGGTCCGCATAGCAATCATCCCGATGTGTTGCGCACGATTCCAGAGAGGCCGGATCGGTATAGGTTCTGGTCACACAAGAGCATCTTATGGGAACTTCCTTATTGGGCCAGGTTGGCTACCAGATACTACCTGGATGTCATGCATATAGAGAAGAACGTGGGTGAAGCCGTGGTTGGCACAGTTTTGAATTGGGAGAAGAAAACAAAAGACACCCCCAAGGCACGCGTTGATCTGAGAAATATGGGACTGCGGGACCATTTGTGGTTGAGAGAGGGCAGGAGCAAAATGCCCCAAGCTCCTTACACCGTCACCAGGGACCAGAAACATGAAATCTTTGGATGGCTGAGTAATGTCAGGTAACTTTTTATTAATTAGGCATGTATTCCCTAAAGAATCCATCTGTTGTTGGACGACTATATATGCATGAAATCTAATTGTTGTTAATGGCTATGCAGGTATCCTTATGGCTATGCGGGTAGCATAAGCAAGTGTGTTAACTACCGAGACAACAAGATGTACGGATTGAAGAGTCACGACTGCCATGTACTGCTTCAACGCCTCTTCCCTATTTTCATTCGAGCGTACTTGGAGGATGAAGTGGTTGAGCCGTTGGTGGCGTTGTCAAGATTCTTCCAGAAGTTATGCGCTAGAGAAGTTAGAAAATCAGACCTCATGAGAATGCATGAGGAAATCGTTTTTATCTTGTGCAAGTTCGAGAGGATATTTCCCCCAAACTTCTTTGACATCATGCCTCACCTGATGATCCATCTTCCCCAACAATTGTTGCTTACCGGTCCCGTACACTACACTTGGATGTATCCCATCGAAAGGTACATGTTATTCATAAATTTGATTTATACATGTTTTTAAATAAAAGTTGCATGCTCTTAACACGCACTTGTTAACCTTGCAGACAACTTGGAGACTACAAGAAATATGTGCACAATAAATCTGCGCCTGAGGGGTGTATTGCTGAAGCTTACATTGCGCATGAGTGTGTAACGTACGCCAAGTTGTACTTGGGAGCGATGGAGAACCCCCCACAACATCCAAGTCGAGATGACCCCGAGTTCAACCTATCTATCGTCGCCATCTCTGTTGTACCATACGGAAGCTTCAAGAAAAAGGGTGTGGACAAGTTGCCTGACCATGAGGTAGGGATTGCCCACTGGTGGGTTCTAATAAACTGTCCGGAGGTACAATATTGGAAACGTCACCATCTTCACAGCAAGGAAGTTCGCGGTGATGTCGAGTACCACAACACGACGTTTGCAGACTATTTTCCACAATGGGTAAGTGTATAAATATATATATTAGATGGCTTTCTTTTACAGTTCCCTATTCTTTAATCATAAACACACCGAGTGATTTGAGTTATATTTTTCAGCTGATGCAAGTGGCTGCGAGGGGTGGTAAATATTTGGAGGAAAATTTTTATACGGTTAGTTGCGTCGCATCGATTTGAAACTATTCTCTGTTGAAGGTCAGGCCAAAAAACGTCATCTAGACGGGCCAATTGCCGTTTTAAAGCGTTTAGAGGTTTGACCAAAAGTTGACCAGGGAATAGCCGACGAAATACTTAACTTCGTCGGCTAAACTCTTGCGATCCGCGCCGTTTCATTGTCTGCCGTTGGATGGGCGAGATCTGACGGCTGCTGAGAGCGTGAAGCATAGCCGACGAGATTCATATTATAGCCGACGACATTCATATTATAGCCGACGATATACTTAACTTCGTCGGCTATAACCGGCCCGCAAAGCCCAACTTCGGCCCGGCCCGGATTTCGGCCCGGCCCGTCAGAGTATAGCCGACGAAATTCGTCGGCTATAACTATAGCCGACGAATTAAAATAACATCGTCGGCTATAGTCCTTCGATTTAAACCGAAACAGAGGGCGCCTCCCTCATTTTCCAGAAACCCTAAATCCCTAAATCCCCACTGCCGCAGCCGCCCGTCCCTCCCCGACGCCGACCGACCACCACCGACGCCGACCGAGCCTCCCCCACCCTACCCTCCCCCTCCCCGCCCCCTCCCCGTCGTGCCCGACCCCTCCCCGACCCGAAACCCCCTGCCGCCGCCGCCCCGAGCCGCCGTCCCGAGCCGCCTCTGCCGCCCCTGCCTTGCGTCGCCTCTGCCGCCCCTGCTGCAGCCGCCCAGCCGCAGCCGCCCCTAGCCGACCCGAAACCCCCTGCCGCCGCCGCCCCTGCCGCCGCCGCCGCCGCACCGCACCACCGGTCCTCGTCCAGACTGCACCACCATGTCAGGTAGTCCCGATCGAGCCTCATTTACGGTTTTTATTAATTTTGTCGAATTTTGTGAATTTTAGGGTTTTTGTGAATTTTTTGTGGAATTTAGGGTTTTTGTGAAATTTATGGAATTGTGTGGATTTTTTGTTAAATTTGTTAATTTTGTGGAATTTATATACTAATTTTGTGGATTTTTTGTTAAATTTACGGTTTTTATATACTAATTGTGGAATTTTGTTGAATTTATATACTAGTATACTAATTTATATACTAATTTATATATAATTAGGTATAAATATTTTTTTTCATTTTTATGACGATATATATATATATATTTTTCGGAATATATATATATATATATATAATTAGGTATAAATATAGTTATGTATATATATAATTAGGTGTATATATATTTAAAAAAGTTTTTTATTTTTTTGTGAAATTTAAGGAATTTTGTGTTATATTTCGGAATATATATATATAATTAGGTATAAATATATTTAGGTACGTATATATATAATTAGGTATATATACATTGAATGATGTTTTTAATTTTGTTTTGTGGAATTTTTGTGCAATTTATGGAATTTATATACTAATTGTGCAGGAAACCGGCGCTTTGTAGACCGATGGCTTGGCAGACGGACCGAGAGCGACCCCGACGCTCAGGCAGGATCCAGCCGTGGGGGGAGCGGATCCAGCGGTCGTCGGGGCCTAGGCCGGCCTTTGAGTCGACGAGAGGAGACGTTGATGGGATTGACGCCGAGCGATCCACGTGGGGGCTCCTCGTATGAGTCGACGGGAGCGGGCCCTGACTCGAGTGTCGGAGGAGGACGCAGAGCCACCAGACCCCAGTGCACTTCAGCACTGTTCCAGGATCGGCAGCCGACCCCACCGCGCGCCGATCTGGACCCTCCAGAGATGCTCCCTGTCCCCCCACAGCGACATCATCCACAGCTACGGGGCCCACCGTCAGGGGGAGCAGGCCCCTCAGGGTCCACGCCCCGTATGTCTCCGCCATCGGGGATGTACATGGTCCAGTTCCTCCCTGCCATCCCTGAGTACGACGCCAGGGGGAGGCAGATTTGGAGGCACGACCGGCCCCACGAGATTCCCTGGGAGGAGGCCTACTTCTACAGTCCTTTCGACTCAGAGGACTGCCGCGGCCTGTGGGCCGTTCGTGAGAAGGACAAGCAGTACAACGACGCAGGTAATTGGTTAGTTTAATTAATTATTTAGATTGTTTAATTAATTATTTAATTAGTTAGTTTAAATAATTATTTAACTATGTGTTCATTTTAACAGGCGTCCTCGTCAATAAACCCGCGGGGACGAGACGGACCAGAGGGCCAGCGAACATGTCGACCCTGGAGAGGGAGCTGGCCGGTGGGATCAGAGAGATCCTGCCCGGTCCCGGTGAGGATGGACGCCCGATTGAGCGGAGAGACACCACCACCAAGTACATCAACGCGACGGGCATGCTCGTGCGGGACAGGGTCCCACTGTTGTGGCCCGACTGGGGCTCTGTGCCCGATGAGATCAAGGCGCGAGTGTACAATGCACTGTCGGTGAGTTAAATATGATTTTTATTATAGAAAATAAACAATTATGAATTCAGTCCTTATAACTATATAAAAATATTTTCTAATTAATTTATAATGTTGCAGCAATGGTTTAGAGTCCATCCTACCTTGGACTGGTGGAGAGACGAGCAGCTGAAGAACAGGTTATGTGTTTTGCTTTTTTTTGTATAAATATATTTATTGGCAGTGTACGAATATATCTAACAGTTGTGTTCTGTTAATATAGGTACTCCGAGTGGAAGAACGAGCTGTCCACGCACTACAGGACGTACCATGTGGAGCAGCGCTTGGGGCGAGCTGCAACCCCCCACGAGTTCCGGTACAGGGAGTACGAGTGGCTATGGCTGGTAGCCTACTTCGGGAGCGACAGGGTCTCGGTAAGAAAATTTAGCCTGGTAGTATATAACTTTTTAATGTTATTTAATAATTAAATTATGTAGTTACTTAATTCAATTAATTAGTTAGTTAGTTAGTTATTAGTTATTAAATTAAGTCAGTTGGTTAGTTACATAGTTAGTTAGTTCGTTACTAAATTAAATCAAATTAAATTAAATAAAATTAAGTACTTAGTAAGTTAGTTAGTTACTAAATTAAATTAGTTAGTTAAGTAGTTACTAATTAAATTAGTTAGTTAAGTAGTTACTAATTAAATTAAATTAGTTAGTAACTAAATTAGTTATTAATTTTATTTTGGTTAGTTCCTAATATTTTAATTTAGTTACTAATTTATATTTGCGTTTATATGTTTGTTGTTATAATACAGAAAATCTCGCGGACGAACAGCGACAACCGCAGGAGGAACGAGCACCCCCACCACGGCGGCGCCCGCTCCTGGAGGCAGTGGGCAGAGATGGCGAGGAGGGACCGACCGCTGAGGCCGTTGTCGTGGATTCATGCGCAGATGTATCCGGGGCGTCCCGACCAAGTGGTAAGTATTCGTCCATCTTCAATAAAAGTGTTTCATGAAATTAATTTATATATATATTTTTTAATTCGTTTATTATATTTTCTTGTCAATTAGGCGGAAATAGATGCGGAGACCGACGCGATCACCTTCGGGATCGCGCGAGACACTCTGGGAGACGGGGCGTCCGACGAGGCGATCGCGGAGTTTGCCTCCACGATCGACACCCTTGAGCCGCGCTTGGCCTCTCAGATCATGCACGCGGCGGTAGGGACGGGGAACAACTACTTCTACCAGAGAGGCCTAGGCGCGGCGGGAGATGGGGTTCTCAAGTTCACGCCGGCCAATCCCAGCACGCAGCGTGCGGCTTCGACAAGAGGAGACTTGCAGACGCAGCTGCAGAGGACTCAGGCGGAGTTGGCGAGGGCGGTGGAGGCGCTCCAGCAGGCGGAGTTGGCGAGGGCTGCGGAGGCTTCGGCGCAGCAGGCCAGAGACGCATCTGTGGCGGAGATGTACCGATGGATGCAGCAGTCTTGGGAGGCCCAGCAGGCTGGACTCCAGCCCCCGCCTCCGCCACAGATGCCCCAGTTCGTCGTCCCCACTCCCCCCCCCGCATCGGAGTACGCCAGCCGATCAGGACAGCCATAGCCACCGGAACTCGAACGATCCGGTCGACGACGCTACGCGTTTAGGGGGTGATGATGAGTAGATATAGTGGGTTAATTTGTACAGTATGTAGGATATTAGGGATGGATTGATGTGGATATTTGTTGGATATTTGGATGTTTGTTTGTGCATTTTCTGCAGCCCCCGAAGACGAAGAGAAATTGGGCCCGAGTAAAATTTTTTAATTTTTTTAAATATTTAGGGGTTATAGCCGACGATATTGGCATTATTTCGTCGGCTATAACAGTTATAGCCGACGATTTTTACCAAATTTCGTCGGCTATAAGGGCTATAGCCGACGATGTTTACCATATGTCGTCGGCTATACCCTCCCGGCTTCAGGCAAAAAAAAGCCGTTCCTGGTACCGGCGATTGTTATGGCCGACGATAGTGTCGTCGGCTATAACGGACGTATAGCCGACGATAGTGTCGTCGGCTATACTTCGGGTTAGGGGCAGTTACGTAATTTTTAAAGCCGACGATCTTCTCGTCGGCAATGTTCGAAGTATAGCCGACGACGCTTTTTTCGTCGGCTATACCTGGTGTTTCATAAGCCGACGACTTACCCCGTGTGTCGTCGGCTATACTATAGCCGACGGAGCAATCCCGACGAGATAATAGCCGACGATACTTCGTCGGCTATGACTATAGCCGACGATACTTCGTCGGCTATGACTATAGCCGACGAATTAATGGAAACGGCCGACGAGATGGCGTCGTCGGCTATGACGCCTTTTCTGGTAGTGTTCACGTCGGATTATGACGTCATGTTCGAACTGAAATTGAATTTTTGTCTCGAGTTAATAGAAAATTAGAAGTAGGAGGGCACACATGATTAAATTAAAAGAATAAGGACGAAACTGAAACCTGACCCAAAATTTTGGGTAGTAAACTGAAATTAACTCATCTAAAAATTTCATTCTTCAAAAAATAGAAGAATTAAAGGTAAAGTACGTACGTAATTTGCACTAATAGTGCATTTCTTTGTTTGTACGTGACACTAATTAATTGGAATTCATTCTATAGATTTAGATTGGAAATGGTTCCCAATCCACCTTGTTTTTTTTTTTTAGTCCAATGCTATCGTTGAAGGGAAATTAAGGCCGGGAAGCATTTATGAACACCACTACTGGTTATTCTTGGCTTTGGAGGAAAGGAATCAATTAGACTTCAATTCTTCTGATAGGAGCAGGAAGTTAGTACACAGTCCCAGGAAAATCCTGGTAGTCCCTGGATCGTTTTGCTCAAACTGTCAAGTTGCAGAGAAAACTGAAGTTTCCCGATTGCATCAGGAAAGCTCTCCTTTGGATTTTTGGAAGCATGGATCGGCTAAAATGGACCTAAAAACTTGTTGGACATATCCATGCTAACCTAATGCAGCCGATTGAAGTCCAAAATCAGATCATAAAGTCCAAGAAAAGCATTACTTTGCCCACAAGGAAAACTAAAACCAACTAGGACAAGGAATTGTCATTCTGTTTGGCTGTCGGCAAACCCTAGGCTTTCCCCTATATATAGCCAACGAATTCTTCATAAAAAGTTGTCACATTCTAAAGCAAAAACCCTAGCTAAAGCTCTACTAATATTCAGCCAAAGATCATACATAAAAACTCAAATCGAAAACCATCACCACCGCCATAAAATCCTGCCGATTCTTCACCCTTCATCCAGCCATTAACCAAATCTCATTCCATCAGATCAATACGACTTGAAGCCTTCAAAGGTGTCTACAAAAATGTGATCCACTCTCTACTTTCGGTTTGTAATAGTTTTTATGTAGTTATGTGTAGTTTTGTCTATGAAACTCATGTGTATGTTTGGTTATTGTGTTTTCATGTCTATGTGAAAAACGATTGTGAGTTTGGTTTTATAATGATGCATGTCAATTTAATTCTTATGGTATTAATAAAGATTTTCAAAGATAAGTTTCGAATTGCATGATAATTTGTAAGCAAAAGATGTAACAAGATAGTAAATAGGATAACCGGCATGTATGTTAACTTAGTTGTAGTTTCGTACTTGGTTTATTCTTTAAATCGGTGTGCAATAAAGGTTGCTGCCCTATACAATTGCAATGTACTCGGGGTATCGATCTCATAAGCCAAAATATTCATAAGATAAGATTAACGATTAGTTGCTTACCTTGTGGTGTTTTTAGGGATAGAGTGGTTTAAAGATTTTACATGTCGATGTGAGAAGAGTGACGCCTTACTTGCTAACATGTTTCCAACTAAAAAAGACTTTGTGCTCAATTACTTGTCATGTTTGCTTACGTCGTTTATAATATTCCAAGATGACTAGTATAATTTTGAAGGTTAGGCGTTTGTTCACTTAAAATACATAAGGAGTCTTAATCGATTAGTGAAACCGTTTAGGAGCTAATTAGGTTGGAACTAAGTCGAGTCTAGAACCTTTTAATATGATGCCGTGAGTCTTACTTGCTATTTTGTTGTGTGTTTTGATTACTTTCGTGTTAGTAATTTATGGAAGAATGTCGACCAACATGTACATAGTAACTTAGATTTATTTTTATGTCTTTATTTCGTGTCTAGTATTTAGGAGAAGCCTTATGGCTGCCGAACCTCATCATTAATCCCCCATGATTTCGTTGCCAAGTATATATGTAAATAATGTGACATTGTTTGTGTATATATGTGTTTTGTTTTGTGTTAACATTCTTATATTTCAGGTACCCTTAATCCCCGGCTAGAACGATCCCTACCTATTCTATACTACTACCGATTGTAGGGTTTATTATTGTGTGCGTGCTTTGGCATTCATCATCTTCACCATGCCATGTTATTCTTTTGGCTTCTTTACGAGGTATGAGAATTTCTATTCATACATCTAAAAATGGCATTTGGAAATATTTACTTAATGGACCTCCAATTTATTTTTTACAGGAACCAAAATGTTATTTACAACTCCCTAATTTTCTCAAAATACCAAAAATCCAATTAAATCAATTAAAATAATTTCTTTAAAGAATATTCAATTCACACCTCCAAAATCGGTAAACAAACATGCTTCAGTTTTTGAAAATTTATTAATAATATTTTACTTTAAAATTTCATCCAAAATCGGACAAATCTATTACTTTAATGATCCAAAGTTAAAATATTTTCTCTCGATCCATTTTCAATAGACAAAGATTATCAATTTGGTCATTATATTTTTTTTTTCCTTCTTTGTTAAGGAAATCTGAATTTTTTGGTTGATTACATAGTTTGTCACTTTAGTTTGTTTGCTCGTGAATTTGCTCAATTATCATGGGTGTGCTAATCCATTGACAATCTATGCAATTAGCTTGAGTTCTCCATTGAATTTTAGCCTTAATTAGAGGACATTATCTTTGTTCCTCCTCAAGATCATATTGGAGAAAAATTAAATAGAATAAAAATGGAATTGATATGGAAATATATTCTCTGTTTTCTCTTCTCCATTTGTTAAAAAAATATTTTACAAAATGTTTTTGAAAATATAACAGAACGGTAATTTCACATGACTTGACAAAATCAATATTAACTTGAAAAAAAGAGGAGGTCCAAATACCCTTTTTGGAGGTATAAATAGAATCTCCTTTCTTGTATTAAAACAAAAAAAAAATCCAACAGATTGTTGGTCTCTAAATTTCGAATCCCTCGATTTCTTATACCTTCTATTTTTATTTTTTTTTACGAATAGTTTGTGTATATATTTCAGTCTTTATCATTGGTGTTTCATGCTTGGTTAGAAACTTAGAATTTTCAGCTGATCGAATGATTGTGGGTTTGTGTAGTAAGGGTTGTTAGATTTCTAAATGTCTATATTTTATGTTTAAATACACAACCTGAAGACATTCTGGTGTTTGGGACGCTTGTAGTTTTAGTATAAAAACTTAGGATCAAAGACAATTTATCTTCATGGTCGATCATATTGGATATAGAAAAAAGTTTCACAACTAGCAGCTATTTCCATACTGCATTTCAGACAAAAAAAAAAGCTATTTCCATACTGCTGGCTAGCAAAAAAAATTCCCGTAATGGGATCCGATCCGAATTGAACTTATGTTATATCTCCTCCTTCAGCCGGTGACTGGCTTTAGAAATTTGGAAAAGCCGATCGCTACTGCAGGTAAGAATCGAAGCGTCGACTTTAAGTCGTCGCTTCACATCAGAAGTCGTTGCCTGAGCATCCTGCCGACGGAAATAAGTCGTCGCCTCACATTAGTCGTTTAAATTCCAAGCGACCAATAATGACTCAAAATTCATCGCCTCATATATCTATGTGACGACTCCAAAAGTGGTCGCTCAGAAGAGAGCGACGACTTTTGACGCGTCGGCAGAGATCTCTAGCGACCACTTTAGACGCGTCGCTTGCATTCTCTTGCGATGAAGTTTGACTCCTCTCTTCAAAACCCATACGACGTATTTTGGGTTGTCGCCCCGTACTTGTGGCGACAAAGTTTGGGTCAAAATTGGTCTCTTAAAATCATTTTAAAAAGGCATAGAGTGACGTATTTTGTTGAATATTCATCGCCTCACTATAATCTAAGCGACGAACAATGATCGATGTTCGTCGCTTCAATATTTGTTACAGAGACAGAATAACAAAATTGGTCTCTTTTTTTTCATTTGGAACAGGCATGGAGCGACGCATTTTGTTGAATCTTCGTCGCCTCACTATAATCTAAGCGACGAACAATGATCAATGTTCGTCGCTTCACTGTTTGTTACAGAGACAGAATAACAGAATTCTGTCTTGGTTTCATTCACTTCTCTGAAACCTGCATTTCATTCAAATCACATATCCAACCAACATTTCATTCAAAACACATATTCAACATAACACAAACACAATAAATACATAGATTTCATTCAAAACTATAATGTGTTCTAACAATGATGTACATATGTTCCAAGTACAAAGTAACGAAGGGTCCTAATCTAAGTCTACGTCCATTGCCCCCATACCTTCAGCACATGATGATTTATCGGCAATCGTTGGAGGATTTGCGGCGGCGGCGGCGGGATTGGCATCCGGATTGGTCGACATGCCGAGGGCAGCCTCCATCCTTGCAATACGTTGCAGCATCCACCACCAGATCAGAATGAATAGCCGACGAAAAAAATTTCGTCGGCTATGTCTTTTTTTCGTCGGCTATACCATCTGCCGACGAAATTTTCGTCGGCTATACTTCGTCGGAACAACCCCGTCGGCTATACTTTGGCCGACGAAAAAAACAAATTCGTCGGCTATAGTAGAGTATGGCCGACGAAATTACCGACGAAACCATTTTTCGTCGGCCAAACCTGGGAGAAATTGCCGACGAATTTCGTCTGGTATTTTCGAGTATGGCCGACGAAATTCATTAACTATAGCCGACGAAATTCGTCGGCTATTGTGTTTTAACTATAGCCGACGATTTTCTAAATTTTCGTCGGCTATTTCCTCGAAATATTTTAATATTTTAATAAGTTATAGCCGACGAAAAATGTAAATTTCGTCGGCTATACATATTATAGCCGACGAAATAATGTAAATTTCGTCGGCTATAGTTATTATAGCCGACGAAATAATGCCAAAATCGTCGGCTTTTCTTACATTTGGGAAAAAAAAAATTAAATTATTTTCTAAATTACCATTCCAAACAACCTGCAAATCACAAAAACAGTCCATACATTTGCACCAAAAAGAAACACGTCTAAATACCCTTTTTATTAAATTCGTTCTAATATACATAAACCCTAAACCCTAATCATCACCTAAACCACTAAAGTCCACCAGGTCATCCCCAGCATCCTGCTCTCCATCAGGCTCGTCATCCTGCTGACCGAACTCGGGAGGTTGAGGCATTGGAGGTTCCGCTAACCGCTGAAACGGGGCCGGGGGTGGAAGGCCTTGTTGTTGTGCTGCGAACATCTCATACCACCAGGCTTGTTGGCCGTCGTAGTTTTGTTGCCGAATTCTGTCGCATTCGGCATGCCAACCAGCCATATCCAAATGATACTGCTGTGTTCTGCGGTGCAGCTCCAAATGATACTGCTGTGTGCTGCGGCGCAGCTCCTGTACTGTCTGGGACCATGTCGCCAATTCTGCGGCCAATCGCTGCACTTCCCCCCTCATATGTTGGCTCTCCCCGCCTCCCTTCTTTTGACCTCCCTTAGTGGTCTTCAGAAGCCCTAGTCCAGAACTTCCCAAACCCCGGCAGTAGTGGTTGTTTGACCGGTTTGGGAAGGCTGCATCGAACATCCTCGCTGCCGTATGGACACTGGACCGGTCGACATGGCGCATGGCTTCTTCCAGATCTGCCTCTGAAATGTTCGGTTGTGTCTCCCGAACTATTTGCTGGAATACCTCTTCTTCGGCCCGGTTGACCCTCTCCTAATTGGACGGGAAAAAAAAAATTAATATTATAATAAAATATATAATTAAGTAAAATTAATAATTAAAATTTTAAAATTGTAATGAACGACTTACGAGCTGTTATGTCGCTTGTGGATAAGCGATCTTGAACGTCTCCACGTTCGGGTTGCTATCAGGATGATCTCTAAGCGCCTCCTCCTGATATCGTGCAAACGGCCGTGAACCAACATGATGGGGGGTTGTGTTCCGGCGGCGGTTCTCAGAGTTTATCCGAGAACGTTGCTTCAAACAAATAATAAAATATTAGAAAAATGCATCAAAAAATATTAGTGTAATAATTATAAAATAATTAAACTAATAATTAAAAGTTTAACAAAATAAACATTTTTACTGAAGTTTAATATTTACCTGCATAATTGGGTTGTTGAAGTCTACTGTCTTCAACCAACGCCACTCGTACTCCCTGAACATGAATTCCCTGGGAGTACCCATACGACCAAGGTTGTCGTATTCGTTATAGTGGGAACGCAGCTCGTTCTTCCACTCTTTGAACCTACGAAAAAAACAAAAGTGCATTAGAAATATTATTAATATCATAAAATATTTATAATTATAAGATAATTATAATATCATAAAAACAAACGTACCTCTCCATTACCAGAAAAGGGGTTATAGCCGACGACGCCATCTCGTCGGCCGTTTTCATTAAATCGTCGGCTATAGTCATAGCCGACGATACTTCGTCGGCTATTCTCTCGTCGGGAATGCGCCGTCGGCTATAGTATAGCCGACGACACTGAGGGTAAGTCGTCGGCTTATAAAACACGCGGTATAGCCGACGAATAAAGCGTCGTCGGCTATACTTCGAACATTGCCCACGACAGGATCGTCGGCTTCAACAATTACGTAATTGCCCCTAACCCGGAAGTATAGCCGACGAATTAATCGTCGGCCATAACAATCGCCGGTACCAGGAACGGCTTTTTTTTGCCGGAAGCCGGGAGGGTATAGCCGACGAAATATGGCCCATTTCGTCGGCTATAACCCCTAAATATTTAAAAAAATTTAAAAATTTAACTCGGGCCCAATTTCACTTCGTCTTCGGTTTGGCTGCAGAAAATCCACAAACAAACATCCAAATATCCAACAAATATCCACATCAATCAATCCCTAATATCCTACCTACTGTACAAATTAACCCCCTAGCTAACTAGTCATCTACTCATCATCACCCCCTAAACGCGTAGCGTCGTCGACCGGATCGTTCGAGTTCCGGTGGCTATGGCTATCCTGATCGCCTGGCGTACTCTGATGCGGGTGGGGAGTGGGGACGACGAACTGGGGCATCTGTGGTGGAGGCGGGGGCTGGAGTCCAGCCTGCTGGGCCTCCCAAGATAGCTGCATCCATCGGTACATCTCCGCCACAGATGCGTCTCTGGCCTGCTGCGCCGAAGCCTCCGCGGCCCTCGCCAACTCCGCCTGCTCGAGCGCCTCCACCGCCCTCGCCAACTCCGCCTGAGTCCTCTGCAGCTGCGTCTGCAAATCTCCTCTCGTCGAAGCCGCACGCTGCGTGCTGGGATTCGCCGGCGTGTACTTGAGAACCCCATCTCCCGCCGCGCCTAGGCCTCTCTGGTAGAAGTAGTTGTTGCCCGTCCCCACCGCCGCGTGCATGATCTGAGAGGCCAAACGCGGCTCAAGGGAGTCGATCGTGGAGGCAAACTCCACGATCGCCTCGTCGGACGCCCCTTCCCCCAGGGTGTCTCGCGCGATACCGAAGGTGATCGCGTCGGTCTCCGCATCTATTTCCGCCTAATTGACAAGAAAATATAATAAACGAATTAATAAAAAAAAATATATAAATTAATTTAATGAAACACTTTTATTGAATATGGGCGAATACTTACCACTTGGTCGGGACGCCCCGGATACATCTGCGCATGAATCCACGACAACGGCCTCAGCGGTCGGTCCCTCCTCGCCATCTCTGCCCACTGCCTCCAGGAGCGGGCGCCGCCGTGGTGGGGGTGCTCGTTCCTCTTGCGGTTGTCGCTGTTCGTCTTCGATATTTTCTGTATTATAAGAACAAACATATAAACGCAAATATAAATTAGTAACTAAATTAAAATATTAGGAACTAACCAAAATAAAATTATTAACTAATTTAGTTACTAACTAATTTAATTTAATTAGTAACTACTTAACTAACTAATTTAATTTAGTAACTAACTAACTTACTAACTACCTAATTTAATTTAATTTAATTTAATTTAGTAACGAACTAACTAACTATGTAACTAACTAACTAACTTAATTTAATAACTAATAACTAACTAACTAATTAATTTAATTAAGTAACTACATAATTTAATTATTAAATAACATTAAAAAGTTATATACTAGGAGGCTAAATTTTCTTACCGAGACCCTGTCGCTCCCGAAGTAGGCTACCAGCCATAGCCACTCATACTCCCTGTACCGGAACTCGTGGGGGGTTGCACCTCGCCCCAAGCGCTGCTCCACATGGTACGTCCTGTAGTGCGTCGCCAGCTCGTTCTTCCACTCGGAGTACCTATATTAACCAAACACAACTGTTAGATATATTCGTACACTGTCAATAAATATATTTATACAAAAAAAAGTGAAACACATAACCTGTTCTTCAGCTGCTCGTCTCTCCACCAATCCAAGGTAGGATGGACTCTAAACCATTGCTGCAATATTATAAATTAATTAGAAAATATTTTTATATAGTTATAAGGACTGAATTCATAAATGTTTATTTTCTATAATAAAAATACGATTTAACTCACCGACAGTGCATTGTACACTCGCGCCTTGATGTCATCGGGCACAGAGCCCCAGTCGGGCCACAACAGTGGGACCCTGTCCCGCACGAGAATGCCCGTCGCGTTGATATACTTGGTGGTGGTGTCTCTCCTCTCAATCGGGCGTCCATCCTCACCGGGACCGGGCAGGATCTCTCTGATCCCACCGGCGAGCTCCCTTTCCAGGGTCGACATGTTCGCTGGCCCTCTGGTCCGTCTCGTCTCCGCGGGTTTATTGACGAGGACGCCTGTTTCATAATTAAAATGAAGATATAGTTAAATAATTATTTAAACTAACTAATTAAATAATTAATTAAACAATCTAAATAATTAATTAAACTAACCAATTACCTGCGTCGTTGTACTGCTTGTCCTTCTCACGAACGGCCCACAGGCCGCGGCAGTCCTCTGAGTCGAAAGGACTGTAGACGTAGGCCTCCTCCCAGGGAATCTCGTGGGGCCGGTCGTGCCTCCAAATCTGCCTCCCCCTGGCGTCGTACTCAGGGATGGCAGGGAGGAACTGGACCATGTACATCCCCGATGGCGAAGACATACGGGGCGTGGACCCTGAGGGGCCTGCTCCCCCTGACGGTGGGCCCCGTAGCTGTGGATGCTGTCGCTGTGGGGGGACAGGGAGCATCTCTGGAGGGTCCAGATCGGCGCGCGGTGGGGTCGGCTGCCGATCCTGGAACAGTGCTGAAGTGCACTGGGGTCTGGTGGCTCTGCGTCCTCCTCCGACACTCGAGTCAGGGCCCGCTCCCGTCGACTCATACGAGGTCAATCCCATCAACGTCTCCTCTCGTCGACTCATAGGCCGGCCTAGGCCCCGACGACCGCTGGATCCGCTCCCCCCACGGCTGGCTCCTGCCTGAGCGTCGGGGTCGCTCTCGGTCCGTCTGCCAAGCCATCGGTCTACAAAGCGGCGGTTTCCTGCACAATTAGTATATAAATTCCATAAATTGCACAAAAATTCCACAAAAAAATTAAAAACTTCATTCAATGTATATATACCTAATTATATATATACCTAAATATATTTATACCTAATTATATATATATATATATTCCGAAATATATATATATAGATATATATATATATATGTATATCCTCCTAAAAAATCTTGATAATTCCACAAAATTAAAAAAAATTCCACAAAATTCCTTAAATTTCACAAAAAAAATAAAAAACTTCATTAAATATATATATACCTAATTATATATATACCTAAATATATTTATACCTAATTATATATATATATATATTCCGAAATATATATATATATAGATATATATATCCTCCTAAAAATTCTTGTTAATTCCACAAAATTAAACAAAATTCCACAAAATTCCATAAATTTCACACAAAAATAAAATACGTCATTAAATATATATATAACTAATTATATATATACCTAAATATATTTATACCTAATTATATATAAATTAGTATACTAGTATATAAATTCCACAAAATTCCACAATTAGTATATATATAAAAACCCTAAATTTAACAAAAAATCCACAAAATTAGTATATAAATTCCACAAAATTCCACAAAATTAACAAAAAATCCACACAATTCCATAAATTTCACAAAAACCCTAAATTCCACAAAAATTCACAAAAACCCTAAATTAAAAAAAAAAACAAAATTCCACAAAATAAATAAAAACCCTAAATGAGCAATCGATCGGGACTACCTGACATGGTGGTGCAGTCTGGACGAGGAGCTTGGTGGGTGCGGCGGCGACGGCGGCTAGGGGCGGCGGATTGATCCGCTCGTCTGGTTCGGGTGGGGAGGCGTCGGGAAGCTCGGGCACGGGGCGGGGAGGGGTCGGGTAGGGCAGGGGAGGGTCGGTCGGCGTCGGGAGGCGTGGTGGTGGTCGGTCGGCGTCGGGGAGGCGTGGTGGTGGTCGGTCGGCGTCGGCGAGGCGTGGTGGCGATTAGGGATTTCGGCAAAAATCCAGAAAATGAGGGAGAGGCGCCTCTGTTGCGGTTTAAATCGAAGGACTATAGCCGACGATTTAATTTTAATTCGTCGGCTATAGTCATAGCCGACGAAATTCGTCGGCTATACTCTGACCCGACATCCGGGCCGGGCCGAATTGGGCTTTGCGGGCCGGTTATAGCCGACGAAGTATGGATTTCGTCGCCTATAGTGTGGACTATAGCCGACGATTTGATTTTAATTCGTCGGCTATACTATAGCCGACGAAATTCATCGGCTATACTCGTCCGGGCCGGGCCGAAGTTGGGCTTTGCGGGCCGGTTATAGCCGACGAAATAGTTATGTCGTCGCCTATAATATGAATCTCGTCGGCTATATTATGAATCTCGTCGGCTATACTTCACGCTCTCAGCAGCCGTCAGATCTCGCCCATCCAACGGCGGACAATGAAACGGCGCGGATCGCAAGAGTTTAGCCGACGAAGTTAAGTATGTCGTCGGCTATTCTTTGGTCAAACTACAAAGTCAAACCTCTAAACGCTTTAAAACGGAAATTGGCCCGTCTAGATGACGTTTTTTGGCCTGACCTTCAACAGAGAATAGTTTCAGATCGATAAGACGCAACTAATCGTATAAAAATTTTCCTCAGCATTTTTACCGAACGTCAGGCTACCCATAGGAAAACGGGAGTAAAAAACAGCTAACCGCAACATTCGGCACACAGATTTTGTCGGAATCTTCCCATTTTTCAACCGTAGACGTATTTCAATATTTCGGTCGTATCTTATTTCACGACACTTTTGCATTTGACGGGTCTACGTATATCAACTATTTGAAACTATACATTCACTTAAACACTTAGTAAACAAGTTAAGGAACATTAGTGCATATGTTCCGATTTCGAATCTAAAAGTTTGGAAAATCTATTCCAACCGTCAGATATCACCGTTAAGATTAAATACATGTATGAAAAAAATTCCAACTACATCTGACAACGTTAAAGGCTCGATCGGTACGGTCAACTACATCTGAGACACATGGTTAACTACCTTCCACGTGCCTTTGTTCAATGGATCGTCAAGATAAAAGACCTTTTTGGCCGCTGTGGCGAAAACAAAGGGGTCGTCTTCATACACACTAGTGGCGGTATTCACCGAAAGTATGCCGTACTGATCGATCCGTATGCGGTGCGGCCTAGTATCAAACCATCGACACTTGAACAAGTGGACTTTCATGCGGTTCCCATAAATGAGTTCAACAACTGACTGTAGGACACCGTAAAAATCCACGCCCCCCTCTGCACCATCGACCATCACCCCACAATTCTGTGTTTTGCGTTCCCCGTTTCTAGCTTCACATATATACTTAACGCCGTTGACATCACACATTGGGCGGACTGTGGAAGATATCGGCTTCATCGACAACAGCCTCAATTCCTCTGAGTAATTTGTATGACCACCCCTCTCAGCCACTTGCATCAGCTGAAAAATATAACTCAAATCAGTTGGTGTGTTTATGATTAAAGAATAGCGAACTGTAAAAGAAAGCCATCTAATATATATATTTATACACTTACCCATTGTGGAAAATAGTCTGCAAACGTCGTGTTGTGGTACTCGACATCACCGCGAACTTCCTTGCAGTGAAGATGGGTTCGTTTCCAATATTGTACCTCCGGACAGTTTATTAGAACCCACCAGTGGGCAATCCCTACCTCATGGTCAGGCAACTTGTCCACCCCCTTCTTCTTGAAGCTTCCGTATGGTACAACAGAGTTGGCGACGATAGATAGGTTGAACTCGGGGTCATCTCGACTTGGATGTTGTGGGGGGTCCTCCATCGCTCCCAAGTACAACTTGGCGTATGTTACACACTCATGCGCAATGTAAGCTTCAGCAATACACCCCTCAGGCGCAGATTTATTGTGCACATATTTCTTGTACTCTCCAAGTTGTCTGCAAGGTTAACAAGTGCATGTTAAGAGCATGCAACTTTTATTTAAAAACATGTATAAATCAAATTTATGAATAACATGTACCTTTCGATGGGATACATCCAAGTGTAGTGTACGGGACCGGTAAGCAACAATTGTTGGGGAAGATGGATCATCAGGTGAGGCATGATGTCAAACAAGTTTGGGGGAAATATCCTCTCGAACTTGCACAAGATAAAAACGATTTCCTCATGCATTCTCATGAGGTCTGATTTTCTAACTTCTCTAGCGCATAACTTCTGGAAGAATCTTGACAACGCCACCAACGGCTCAACCACTTCATCCTCCAAGTACGCTCGAATGAAAATAGGGAAGAGGCGTTGAAGCAGTACATGGCAGTCGTGACTCTTCAATCCGTACATCTTGTTGTCTCGGTAGTTAACACACTTGCTTATGCTACCCGCATAGCCATAAGGATACCTGCATAGCCATTAACAACAATTAGATTTCATGCATATATAGTCGTCCAACAACAGATGGATTCTTTAGGGAATACATGCCTAATTAATAAAAAGTTACCTGACATTACTCAGCCATCCAAAGATTTCATGTTTCTGGTCCCTGGTGACGGTGTAAGGAGCTTGGGGCATTTTGCTCCTGCCCTCTCTCAACCACAAATGGTCCCGCAGTCCCATATTTCTCAGATCAACGCGTGCCTTGGGGGTGTCTTTTGTTTTCTTCTCCCAATTCAAAACTGTGCCAACCACGGCTTCACCCACGTTCTTCTCTATATGCATGACATCCAGGTAGTATCTGGTAGCCAACCTGGCCCAATAAGGAAGTTCCCATAAGATGCTCTTGTGTGACCAGAACCTATACCGATCCGGCCTCTCTGGAATCGTGCGCAACACATCGGGATGATTGCTAAGCGGACCAAAGTCATACTCATTCAACACTGCCAATATTTCCTCCCCTGTCCATTGCTCGGGTGCCCAGCCCCTTTCTTCAGTCCCATCAAAAGCCTGTGCATCGTCCCTAAATGGATGGTCATGCGGAAGCCAACGACGGTGACGCATCTGGACAATCTTGCTGCAATGAGGACTGGAGCAATCAACAGTCATGCACTCTGAACAAGCCCTGTAACCCCTGGTGACGCTGCCCGACAACATACCCCTCCCAGGAAAGTCACTGATCGTGCCAACAAGCATGGCATGCATCCGGAACATCTCATTTTTGAACCAGTCGTAGACCAGGTGGCCGTTCAGACTCAAGTACCGAAGCTCCACAATTACGGGTCTCAAATACACATCGAGACACTTTCCCGGATAACCTGGGCCTGGAATCAACAATGTGAGCATGTTATATTCCTTCTTCATGCACATCCACGGTGGAAAGTTGTACGGAATCAAAATAACTGGCCACACATTGTACTGAAGCTCTTTCTTGCCAAAAGGGTTGAAACCGTCGGATGATAGCCCTAGCCAAACATTTCGAACCTCTGATGCAAATTCAGGAAACTCCAACACATTCTTCTTCCAAGCCTCTCCGTCGGCGGGATGTCTAAGGGTGTCATCGTCAGGCACATTCCTCTCAGCCCACCATCTCATAGCTTTGGCCGTGAAAGCACACATGAACAACCGCTCAAGCCTATCAATCAGCGGGAAGTACCGAAGTATCTTCACAGCTTTCTTGTTCCCTTTAGGAGTGAACTTATACCGCTCTGTATTGCATACTGGGCAGTATTCAAGATCTGCAAGTCCTTCCCCGTAAAACAGAACGCAATCGTATCTGCATGCATGAATCTTGATGTAGGAAAGACCGAGATCTTTAAGGATATGTCGCACCTTATGATGACTGGTAGGAAGCCGATGTCCGGGGGGCATCGCCCCACCCCATAGCCGAAGCCAATCATCAACCGATTTGACAGTGCCTTTGTTCTCCGTTTTGATCTTCATCACTCCCATGACAGATTCAAGGACAGTCTTACTGCATCCGGGGTACAACGGAGTCTGTTGCAATGCGATCACGTTGTTGTACTTTTCCATACCACTTGTGTTGACCGGAGATCGGGGTAATGGCTCGAGTGGCTCAATATCAGGGAAACACTCCATCTCCGGAGGAGGGAGTTGCACATCTGGTGCTTCCTCAAAGACACCGCTCTCACGAGGAAACATATCGTTGATCCAGTTCGTTGTTGGATCATTGGAGGAACTCCCTCTCTCGGCAAATTGTCCATGATCATGACGACCCGCAAACTCTGGTTCACCGTGATAAATCCAATTAGTGTATAAGACCCAAAATCCATATCTAGCCAGGTGTTGCTCCACTGTCTCTATGGAAAACCGGTGTCGTGGGGTGGCACACTTGCACTTTTTACACGGACAATAATGAAGTGTAGTGTCTCCATAGTTAGCCATCACAAAATCCAGAAAACTCCTAACTCCATCATGATACGCCTGATCCCATCTTCCAAGGGTAATCCAACTCTTGTCCATCCTGTAAATTCAAGAAATAAATATAGCTATATATAGATATGTATATATGCACGTACTACGTACGTACGTACGTACTAATTAATTAAAAAATTCATCATTAATTACACACACACACATATATATATATATATATATATATATATATATATACACACACACATGCATCCCTAAATTAATTAAAACATCGTCAATCTCCCTAATTAATTAAACACAATGTATTTTTTATGTATACCAACAATATATTTTTAATTACAATTAAATTAATTAATATATATATACATTTTTTCATCAAATTCATCTAAAATCACCTATAAATCAACAATCAATCACTAATCTTCAACAAAACTTCAATTCTATCTAACCAACATATATATCAATTACCCATTAATAATCTCATCTCAACACATATATATATATATATATATCAAATTAATCACACATTTATTCTAATTAAACTCTAAATTAACACACCTCTGCATATAACCAACTAAATCAACACACACAGCAATATACGTACCTTTCAAGCTTATGGCCGAGATTTTGGACGATTTCAGAGCGTTTTCGAAATGTTTTCGACGAATGAGCTCGCTGCTGCAGAATGGATCTGATATAAGAGTTATAGCCGACGAATACCCTCCTCGTCGGCTATAACCAAAAACTTTTCGTCGGCTATAACTCTTATAGTCGACGAATACCCTCCTCGTCGGCTATAACCAAAAACGTTTCGTCGGCTATAGTTATAGCCGACGAGTTGTCGGCAGTCGTCGGCTATAATATTATAGCCGACGATGTGGCCGACGAAATAGTAATTCGTCGGCTATAACCACTTATAGCCGACGAAGTACTGTTTCGTCGGCCGTGTTTTCCCATATCGTCGGCTATAACCCCTTTTTCGGTAGTGCTCGTTCTGCTGGGTGTCCGCCCAATCCCGCCTGTGTTCGGCAATCTCGAAGAATGTCTGAAAAATAATATTTTATTAGTTTTACAATTGTAATAATACCGAAAATTATTAAATATTACGATAAATAAATTAAATTTTTTAAATTACTCACCGACGCGGCGTTGTTCACCTCCCTCTTTATCTCTTGGGGCACATCAGCCCACCGGATCCACAACATAGGGACTCTGTCCCTAATCAGTGACCCCACGCAACCCGAGTAGTCGCGTTTTTTCTTCCCCTGAACCTCCTGATTAGGAGGTTCGTTGATCTGAATCCTCCCGCGGCGCTTAACAGTTCTCCTGAGCGTGTCAAAACATATGACACCTCTCGTATTCCTCCGTGAACTGCTAGCGGCTGTCCCTATCACAAAAACGACGATTGGTTAATAAAATTAAATATTAGTGCGTTAATTTTAATAAAACATTTAATTAATAAAATCAAATGTTACCTGAACTGGATGACTCGTCTGTCGACTTTCCTTTTCTCCTCGCCGAAATAAGGTGGTCAGGGTTCTCAAATGGCTGCTGCTGGTATGCCTCCGCAGCACTCACGTACTGAGGCATATCAGGCCATATGGGCACACCCTGATAGTCGACCTTCGGTATCGCCGGAATGTTGTACGGGAGGAAGAGCTGGTTTGGGAGAGTAGGAGCCTCAGTCGAGTCAGCAGCAGACTGAGTCGGACTCGGCATCGGCTCCCGATGAACGTCAGGCATACGAACCTGAGGAACGTCGGCAGCTATGTCCTCGTGAAATAGCTGCCGACTGAACCTCGGAGCCACAGAGGGACCGACATGCGGAAGTGAAGTGCTCGACGGCCGCCCCGCCTAGAGAAGGGTCTGGTGCCGAGAACTCACACTCCGTCTCGGCTGGGCTGCATCCACAGTCCTCTGCGGCTGGGATGAATCTACACTCCTCCGCGGCTGGCTGGTGGTCCTCTTAGGCTGGCTAGCGGTCCTCTCGGAGTCTGCGGAACCGGCGGATTTTCTAGAACCTCTAGATCTGCCGGCACGACGGCCTCCGAATAGGTTTCGATCGGGACGGTCAACCGGGTGAGTCAAACCTCTAAACGCTTTAAAACGAAAATTGGCCCGTCTAAATGACGTTTTTTGGCCTTATCTTCAACAGAGAATAGTTTCAGATCGATGAGACGCAACTAATCGTATAAAAATTTTCTGAAAAATATTTACCGACCGTGAGGCTACCCATAGGAAAACGGAAGTAAAAAACAGCTAACCGCAACATTCGGCACACAGATTTTGTCGGAATCTTCTCATTTTTCAACCGTAGACGTTTTTCAATATTTCGGTCATATCTTATTTCACGACACATTTTCATTTGAAGGGTCTACGTATAGTAACTATTTGAAACTATACATTCACTTAAACACTTAGTAAACAAGTTAAGGAACATTAGTGCATATGTTCCGATTTTGAATCTAAAAGTTTGGAAAATCTATTCCAACCGTCAGATATCACCGTTAAGCTTAAATACATGTATGAAAAAAAAATCCAACTACTTCTGACAACGTTAAAGGATCGATCGGGACGGTCAACCGGGTGAGTCAAACCTCTAAACGCTTTAAAACGGAAATTGGCCCGTCTAAATGACGTTTTTTGGCCTGATCTTCAACAGAGAATAGTTTCAGATCGATGAGACGCAACTAATCGTATAAAAATTTTCTGAAAAATATTTACCGACCGTCAGGCTACCCATAGGAAAACGGAAGTAAAAAACAGCTAACCGCAATATTCGGCACACAGATTTTGTCGGAATCTTCTCATTTTTCAACCGTAGACGTTTTTCAATATTTCGGTCATATCTTATTTCACGACACATTTGCATTTGAAAGATGAAGCAATGGTTTGTCGATAGTGATAGAAAATGGAAGCTGCTCTTTTTTTGTTTTTCTTTTTAATCATAGCCGACGAAATCAAACTACTCGTCGGCTATTCTTTTGTCGTTTTCGGTCAAAAATAAAATATTTATTTTTAAAAAAAACTTTTGGTCGACGAAAAATTCATTATTTCGTCGGCTATTCTCTAAAAAAAAAAAACAAAAAAAAACAGTGGTTTTACACCTCTCCTATTCCGATGTCCTGTTCACATATAACCAAAATTGAACATAAAAAACCAGAAACCCAACAGTCAACATATTTCAAATTTTTTTTTAAGGGGTTTGGAACCCAGCCTAGCCGGGAGGCTTATCCCCACGCCCGTTCATTAGAAATGAGTTACAAATGAAAGGATTACATCATTTAAATTACTTAATCCGTCGGATTGTAATCGGAATCATCGGATGAGTCTTCTTCGGTTTCTGAATTGCTCGATAGGGGTAATCTATGTCTTTCCTCACCACTAGAGTCCTCGTTAGTTTCTTCATTTGGGTCAACATCAACAAGCAGTGGCTCTTCACGTCGAATTCGCACCGGCGTGTCTAGGCGAATAAAAGAGGAGTCAGGAATACCGTTTGAGTTGGGCTCTTGATACGCGGTGCCCCCTTCCTCGTTCTCTTCAGCCACTCCAAGTGTAGACGCCCGGTAAATATTGCGATGGTGGATATTGTTGACTACTTTCCACGGGTCACCCTTGGCGAGATCATCAAGATAAAACACTTGTTTCACCCATGTGGCTAAAACGAACGGGTCGTCCTCATACCATGATGTACTAGTGTTCACAGAAGTTATGCCGTATTGATCGGTTTTCATGCTCTGCGGCCGTGTGTCAAACCATCTACACTTGAAAAGGTGCACTTTCATGCCTTCCCCGTAATTCAGTTCCACAATTGAATGGAGAACACCGTAATAGTCAACTCCACCATCCCCACCATGTGCCATAACCCCTGAATTTTATGTTTTCAGTCTGAGGTCTCTGTCTTCACATCGAAATAACACACCATTCACCTTGCACGTCGCATAAACTTTTGAATAGACCGACCTCATCGCTAAAAGTCTGAGTTCGTGCGACCAATTTGGGTGATTATCATTTTCAATAAGGTCCATCTGCAACCATCAGAATCAACAATAAATATGAATAAATATACACAATAATATATGAACACGTATAGAATAGTGTTAAAGTTACGTACCCAGCGGCCGAAATACTCTGCGAATGTCCGGTTGTGGTAATCGACATCACCTCGTACTTGTTCACAGTGTAGATGTATGTTCTTCCAAAACTGAACTTCTGGACAGTTGATTAGTACCCACCAATGTGCAATGGCTATCTCATAATCTTTCAACTTGTAGGAAACTGGCATGTTTCCACCGAGTACAACATCGTCGGAGAGTATGGAAAGATTGAACTGTGACGGTACATCTTCCGGTATGCTTTCCTGTAACGCTCATAAATACAGCTTCATGTAGGTGACGCACTCGTGCGCAATATATGCTTCAGCTATACATCCTTCAGGTGCGGATCTGTTTTGGACAAAACCACCGTATTGTCCAAGTTGCCTATAAATCAAGTTTTTAAAGTGTTATGATAATACATTAACACTATATCACATATATATATTGATGAGGAAATTAACATAAGGTGTAAAATACGTACCTTTCCATCGGATACATCCAAGTGAAGTGCACAGGACCGGTAAGCAACAACTGCCGAGGAAGATGGATCATGAGGTGAGGCATGATGTCGAAAAAATTTGGAGGAAATATCATCTCAAATTTACACATGATATGAACGATGTCTTGTTGCAATTCCCGGAGGTCAGATTTTCTCACTTCCCGTGTGCATACCTTCTGGAAAAATCTTGCCAACGCTACTAACGGCTCCACAACGTGACGGGGAAGGAACGGTCGAATGAAAACAGGGAAGAGACGTTGTAGCAGAATATGGTTGTCATGACTTTTCAACCCGTAAAGATTGATGAATTGTCTGTTCACACACTTGGCTATATTTCCAGCAAAGCCTGAAGGATACTTGGCCCCACTTATCCAATGGAAAATTTCTGATTTATGCTCAGGCTTGACGGTGTAAGGAGCTTGAGGCATTTTTCTCTTCCCTTGTTTCAACCATAGTTGTTTTCTGATATTTATGTTTTGCAGATCAGTGCGAGCCTTAGGACCGTCTTTCGTCTTCCCCTCCAAGTTCAGCGTTGTGCCCACCACACTTTTAGAAACATTTTTTTCTATGTGCATAACGTCTAGGAAGTGACGGATCAGCAACTCACACCAGTACGGGAGTTCCCACAATATGCTCTTATGTGTCCAGAATTTTTACTCCTCAGGTCTTTCAGGTATTTCCGCTACAATATCGGGATGATTGCTGAGGGGCCCAAAATCGTACTCATTAAGCACTGCTAAAATTTCTCTTCCCGTCCATCTTCTGGGAGGACCACCGTGTTCTTCGGTTCCATCAAATGCGGCGGACTCGTAACGCCAGTGGTGATCCGCCGGAAGGAACACACGATGACCCATTCGGCATATCTTGTTGCAATGAGGGGTGCTCCCATAATCGCTCAGGCACTTTGGACAAGCCTTGTATCCCCTAACAACGCTGCCCGACAACATCCCATAAGCAGGAAAATCACTAATGGTACCAATAACCATGGCATGCATCTGGAACGTCTCCTGCTTGTACTTGTCAAAAGTGGGATGACCAACGTCACACAATACCTTAAGCTCTTCAATCAATGGTCTCATATACACATCGAGACATTTCCCTGGGTAACCAGGCCCCGGAATCAACAACGTCAACATATTATATTCCTTCTTCATGCACATCCACGGAGGAAGGTTGTAAGGTACCAAAACCACCGGCCATATACTGTATGAAAGACTCATGGTGCCGAAAGGGTTGAACCCGTCGGTTGAGAGCCCGAGCCTGACGTTTCTCACATCTGACGCAAAATGAGGAAACTCATTGTTTATATGCTTCCAAGCCGCTCCGTCAGAGATGTGTGTCATGATATATGCGTCTCCCGCGTCCCGCTCACCGTGCCACCTCATAGCTTTTGCGGTGGTTTCTGACATGTACAACCGCTCAAGCCTATCTCTCAACGGAAAATACCGAAGCACTTTCACAGGTTTCCTATTGCCTACTCCCGTCAACTTATATCGGTCAGACTGACATATCGGACATGCGTCAAGGCTAGCAAGGTCATTCCCGTCTGCATCTTTACCCCAGAAGAGAACGCAGTCAAATGCGCATGCATGGATCTTAATGTAGAAAAGCCCTAGATCTTTGAGGATACTTCGGACCTTACGGTGATTGGTAGGATTACGATGACCCTCCTCCAACAACGAAGACGTGTACTGTAGATATTCATCCACTTGCCTGATGCTCCCTTTTGTCTCGACTTTAATCCTCATTACCTCCATCACACTTTGAAGAACTGTCTTCTCAGAACTTGAAGACACAGGGGTCTGTTGCAATGCAATCAGTTTGTTGTACTTGTCAAAGGCAGCAGTGTTGACAACTTGTGGGAACGGTTGCACCGGGTCCTGCATATATTGTTCCCCACGTACACTGCTTTCAAAAGGAAACACGTCGTTGACGAATGCCATTGTTGGATCGTTGGATGTACTACTATTGCCCGCCTCAAAATACTGCCCATGATCATGCGATCCATCTAATGATGGCTCACCGTGATATATCCAACGTGTGTACTTCGGCCAAAACCCATTACTCTTTAGGTGCTCCCATACTGTCCTAATCGGAAATCGACACATATCACTGCGACACTTACATTTCTTGCACGGGCAATAATGGTATTCCTTCCCGTTTGCATTTTCCTCGACGAACTGCAAAAAATCCACAACTCCTGTAGTGTATCGTCGGTCATGCCTTGGAAGCGAAATCCAACTCTTATCTCGATCCATATATAGCCTGATAATAATATATATGTATAACTTTAATTAATAATAAATTAATTAACACATATATATTACAATATATATTATTATCAACATAAACTCATATATATATATACCATTAATTAACAACCATTATTTAAGTTCATTACACTATCAACAACCATTAATTAACATATTTATATATATTTTAACACTAATTAAAATAACATTATTAAATTAAAACACATAATTATACTCTAACTGAAAATCAACTCAACTACAACTCAAAATCAACATATATACATACATTCTAACACTAAAACAACAACAAAACAAAAAATCACTTACTACATCAAAATCACTAAAACTCAAAATCAACTCAATTAAAACTCAAAATCAACATATATACACATATACGTACCTATATATAGCTCCACAATGTAAGAGAGGACGGATTTCAACAATACCCACAGATTTTTCACTCTTTCTCCCGTTTTTTTCCTTTTTTTTTGAAATGAGCAGCTTCTGTCCAGATCTGAAAATATAAAGACTTATAGCCGACGAAATTGTCAACTTCGTCGGCCATTCTTCCAAAATTTGTATAGCCGACGAAAACTTTAAATCGTCGGCCATTATAGGGGTATAGCCGACGAAAAATATTTTTTAGCGACGAAAGAAAAAATCGTCGGCCATTCTTGTAGAATAGCCGACGATTTTTCATTTTTAGCGACGAAATAAAAAATCGTCGGCCATTCTATGGGAATGGCCGACGAAATTTTTTTTTTTGCGACGACAAAAATTTTCGTCGGCCATTCTTAGGAATAGCCGACAAAAAAAATGTTTCGTCGGCCTTTTTTTTTTTTTCGTCGGCAAAGCTCTTTTTTCTGGTAGTGATCTCTTCTTTTTCGATTCTTCTACGTTCTTCGTTGATTCTGGTACGTTCATTGGCGGCTGCTACTTCTGCCCTCAACTTCTCAACCTCCGAATCGTTGCTGGACACGCGTGCACCGCCTCTTGGTTTTGCCCGGCGTCTTAATGCACCTCCTAGCCCTGCAAAGATGGTAAAACACAAAATTTTATTCAAATTAAATTCTCTTTCGTATCTAAAATAGAAACTGTTATTTTATGATTTGTACATACCTCGGACTCTCGTCCCCGGCTTCCCACCCAGACACTCGTCCACTACCGCTATCTGTTCTTCGACGGTAGCGGGGCCCGTCACTTGACTGCCGCTCTCCAGATCATTGGCTCAGCTAGCACAGAGTTCATCCATCTTCCTCTTGACCGCTGTCTACAAAAAATATTATCCAATAAGTTTGTGTTTGTATAGTTATAAATTCTAAAAAAAAATAAATCAGAAGCTAAAAACTAGGAATTCTTGCATCTAACTCGTCAGGAAACTCACCAGTTTCTCCTGCGCATTCTGCGATCGCGCATAAACATCGCAGACTGTCTGAAGTATAGGCGCCAAACTGCCTTTCGCCTCATTCGCAACGACCCGGTAGCTATAGGGAGCGGTGCCAGAGTGGTGGTTGACTGCACACCCCTTCTCCTTTGCTTTGTTCCGGTTTGCGGCGTTCCGGGCACACATCCTCTATAAAAATATGCACGAACTACTAGAATCAAAATCTATTATATGAAATTTAAAAACCTCTAATTACTTTCCGTTACCTTATAATCGTCGTCCTCAAAGTGAACTTTGAGGTACTCCCTCTGCTCGATTCGGTGGAAGAACTCTGCAGGCGTTGCCTTTGACACTTCGACGTAGTGGGTGTGGCAGTCGTACTTCCAGTCCTTGTAGATCTTGGCAGCGGTCTCGTCGATGTATCTCCACATGCCTATCTCGGTGGGAGGGAGGTCGTAGAACATCTAGTAAAAAACATTTCAAAGAAATCATTAGAAATAACATATTTCAATATATATGACTGAAATATAGTTTTTTGAAATTATTATGAAATTGTGTTTTACCTCCAGATAAGTGCTCAGTGCATCTCAGTGCTCCTCAGCCAGCTCAGCATATGAAGGCGCAAGCATGGGCACTTTGCTCCGGATGGCGCTCCCGATGTCTCAGGACATCAAAGTCCTCCACTTCAACAGGCTCGGACCCCTGTGCTGTTCCGAGTAGTCCACCTTCAGAGGTTTTCCGCCGTTCCGCGACACCAAATATTGGGTCTTCGTACCGGTTATGATGTCATGCTTATCCGGGTTCCGTCCATTCAGCTTCTGACCCGTTGTCATATCAACAAGCTCTGCCATATATATATAATTATAATGAAAATGACACTGAATATTATGAATCATAAAAGCCTAACAATATATTATACTAAATTAATTCATTTGTATATCTAATTGTCAATTATTATAATGATATGCAGTTGTCAATGTGTATAAGCAGAGTACAATGCAGCTTTGGGGGGTGGGTGGGTGGGGTGAGGAAATCAAAAGGCTTATTAGGCACCTTTCAAAAATGTTTTCAGACTATCATAGATAGGTATAGAACCTTTAGATTGAGGGCAGCCAAGGAAGTTAGGTTAAGCTTCAGAATAGCCGCAAAAATGAAATTAATTAACCCAAAAATTAAAGCTCATTCACTAAATAGGTAATGGACTATTAATACAAGTCATGAATCTATTTCGTTTCTGTATATTTGACTAAGAATCATACAATGTCACTCAAGCATTTAAGAAAATTCAATTGAAGCATACGAATGTGATTAAGCATGGAACAGGAAGATGTCATTCTCCGGCTTGAACTTCAGGTTTCAAGAAAGATGAGTGAATTGATCAAGCAAGATTTCGGTGCTTTTCACTGTTAATATAACCAACGCCTTTGAATAACCATCACCTAAAGAGTTAAAATTCGGCTTCCCTTTTCCAGGTAGAAATTCAATTTCTTTACTTTAGGTAGCATGAATTTGGACTGATATTATTATCCACATTCACACTATTACATTCAATTCTGGTCTAAATACAAGATATAGTGGTAATACCAGTGACCACTAAGCATTCAAGAACACACAGTTGGAACTTGGAAGCATATGAAACAAGAAGGAAGAAGTACAGTGAAGGAAGATGTTTTATAACTCTACCCTGCGTCTAAACTACCAGGATTTATGGCTGGCCCTCGAGATGAATCATTGTAAAAGCATGGACAATTTCGGGTGTTTCCGTATATGTTAACATACTGTGATCGATGATGCTCCTCTAATATGTTAACATAAACTCATAAAGCAACAAAGGGTGGTGTGTGTTAACATAGAGCAATCAATGTAATACCAGAAAAAAAATATATATATAAAAAAAAGAGAAGGAGCATTTGGCTATATTTCTAGGATTCCATCAAATATGAGTCGTTTTCTTCAGTAGCTTAATGAACAACTAGCACGGCAAGAAAACCAGAACAGTGGAACAGCATAAATTTACAAAACATACAGTCGTCCTATGCGCATCCAACTTAATCACTTGATAGACACAAGAAAGAATGAGAAAGGGATGTGAGAGCATTTGCTATAACAGTTCTAAAGGCACCATTAAAAATCCGAAATATATAGAATCACTCACCCGGCTCCTAAGGACCCCTCTTGGTTCTAATGCTGAGGGGAGGAGCATCCTCGCCTACCACACCGGCTGCTCCTCCAGCGGCACCACCACTGCCACCGCTACTGCCATCGCGGCCGCCACTCCCGAGGTCAGCGCCATCTCCAGTAGCCCCCACACCCACCGAAGGATCGGTTTCTTCCAGAGACGGGATGGGAACCATCGTCCCCGCCTCTGGCACCGTCCTCGCCGATTCCGCTGCCACTGGCACCGTCCTCGCCAATTCCGCCGCCACTGTCGCCGTCGCCTCCTCGGCCGCAGCAGCCATTTGAGCGGCAACTTCCGCCACCTTCCTCTCTCATCTTGATACGCCCCGAACCTTGTCCCATTTCTGAGTAAATTTATTTAAATTTTTACGCTCTTGAGTATCGTTTTATTTTGGTGGTTGAGCGGAAATCGTTTGTGATGTGAGGTAGAAAACGTTAAAACGAATTGTTGGGTTGAGTTTTGTTTTCGTCGAAGGAATTTTAAAGGGTGTGTCGGAAATTGAGTTATTTCCGATTTTTGGGCATGGTATAAATAGAGAGAAAGTTTCCATTTTAGGAAACATCTCCTTTCTCTTTCTTTCCTTCTTTTCTTTCTTTCTTCTTCTTTCTTTGTTCTGGCCCCGACTCCTTCTTCACCGACACCACCACCGTTTTAGTCCGGCCACCGAACTCGAGCACCACCGGCGCCGGACGACGCGCGCCGTCTCCCTCTCCCTCCCAGCAGCAGCGGCTTGGCGCCCCTCGCCGCCGTGCAGCCGTGTGCAGCCCAGAACCACGGTCTCAGGAGAGTGGGAAATTCCCTTAGCCGGCCACTTCTTGGCCCGATTTGAGGGGGGAAAGATGGAACCTGACGTGCGTAGCAACCCCACGGAAGGAATCGGACTGAATCGACCCAGGTAAGGAAATTTCAAGATTTGAAATTTCTAGGGTTTATAATGAACAGTGCCGAATTGGGGGTTTTTACAAATTGACCCCCTTAGGCTTGAAATTGGTGTTTGATGTAGAAGGGAAAGATGTTAGAAATGCTGAGAGGAACTTTCTATTAAAATTTGGTAATTTTTTAAGGCGGCGGCAGTGTTGACCGCCGCTGCCGCCTGCGGTGCCGCCGTCGTGGGGGTATTTTGAGAATGAAATTTGATTAATTATGATGAATGCAATGTATTAACATTATTTTGAAAAATTGTTGGTAAATGGTGTTGGCCCTATGTCAGCCGCTGTTTGAGACGGCTGCAAGAACTTTTATGGTGGCAGAGAAGAGGGCAGCGGTGGTAGAGAAGTGTTTTGAGTGGTTGAAGGGGGTATTGGGAGCTAAATTGGTGCATAGGTTAAATGGTAAAGGTTAAGGGAAATTATTTTGGCTTGTCGGGATCGCCCAATTATATAAAATTAAGTTTTTCCACATATTTAAGAAAAATTGGATTAACGTTAACATTTGTTCAGGACGTGGGGACGCTCATTGTTACGAGACTTCCGAGAGGCATCAGGTTTATGCCATATTTATGAGTGGACTTTTATTTAAAATTGATGCATGCATAAACATTTAAATACTTTTGGGATTTATATGCAATATTTTATTTTGAGAATGATGCGGATTATCGAAGATCGATAATCTAGTTTTAATTGATGATTTCTTTGTGATTGATTTTCAAATAGTTTATGATTTAAGTTAATCAGTTCGACTTGTTGATGTCCATATTTCATATTGATATTGAATCGGAAACGAGGTTTCCAAGGATTATATGATTTCACGTGGTTTCGATATTTATGACATGTGAGATGTGGATTTCATTGATTTTCTACGAGGCTATATTTATGTTTAACTATATTTATATGTATAAGCCTCAGATGTACGGTCGGGGACCGTACGGATTCATATATAAGGGGAAGCGTGCTTTTGATTTTTGTTTTCAGATTTCACCATATCAGGGTCGGGATATATATATTGATTGATTGATGCTAGCTAGCTTAGTCGCCTGAGCCCACGCGTGGTGACGACTTGACCATATAGGTCAGACTCACGCTCGGTGGTCGACGTGTACGGGCATAGCGTGACGACGCTATTGGGACTCTTTGATGTTTGACCCTTAGCCTTAGGGGCTATTATTAAATGGTGGTTATGCCGTTCCCCTATTTTATTATTTTATATGACCAAAGAGATTGGTCGTGATTTTATATTGTTGGGTTCGGGAATAATTATTTTATGAGATTTTATGATATTTAATAAATTTCCCGAACTAGGGTATTGGGGATTTTTTTATATTAACTGCATATGGAATTAAACATTTCAGTAATTAATGCATGCATCTTGATTTATCAAATTCGAAAAATGAGGAAAGTAATATAAATGTTATTTGTTTCTTTTCTTTGTATATAGTAAAGTGTGTACAGTTATATTTATTTTTGTCCACTCACGCTAATATTTTGAATTACTTTCCCTGGGCCCTTTATTTTAAATTGCTCAGTGTGCAGAGCTGTTCGGCACTAGTAGGAGGCAAGATCTAGAGTCCCTTCCGTTGCCGGAAACAGTAGGTTATTAGAGTAGCCTACTTGTAAATTATTTTTCCTTGTCTAGTCGCTCTGATACAGTGTTGTTGTTGTAAATCTCAAAGGTTCACGTTTGAGTGTAACCTGATGCCTTGTTGTTGTGCTATTTCATTTCTTCTGCATCTTTGAGAAGTTGAACTCTATTGTTGATTTTGGGAGTTGTTTGATTGTTGGGGGAGCAGGTGGCTCCTAGAGTCAGGTTGGATTTTTTTTTGAAGTGTTTGGTTATGTCTTACAGGATTGGGTCGTCCATTTTAAGAGAGGTTATGCCGAAATTTTCTCTTTTTCGGTAGAACCTCCCTTGAAGTGGTCCTCGCAGGACTCATTCTGGATAACAGTGTTGTATCCGGGGCGGGTCCTGTCTGTTTGGTATCAGAGCCTTAGGTCCTTTCTTTGAGTCATGCTACCTTTTATATTTGATGACACTTAGTAACATTGAGTTGTGATTCGACCGTGGCGAATCATACACTCTCCGTTATTAGGCGTTCAGTAAGTATATAAGTTAGCTGTTCTGGTGTACTTATGTACACTATTTTGAGATTATTTTTCTTCTCTTTGAACTATGCCTCCTCGACGCTATTGTGACTCTTTGATGTTTGACCATTTTAAGAGATGTTATGCCGAAATTTTCTCTTTTTCGGTAGAACCTCCCTTGAAGTGGTCCCCGCAGGACTCATTCTGGATAACAGTGTTGTATCCGGGGTGGGTCCTGTCAGTGATGAACCTGATCTGACCTGGCTAGGGAAGCTAGCAGGTAGGCAGGTCATAAATCCTACATCGCCCGGGGAAGAGTGGATGCTGTGCTTATATGTGCAGAGTTAGCTCAATACTAAAGGACGCGTTTTGGGGGCTCAATGGCTTTGGAGGGGATGAGAACTCCGAAGTTAAGCTTGTTGAGCTCAAAGCAATGCCAGGATGGGTGACCTACTGGGAAGTTGCTCGTGAGCCTCCAGAAATAAATCTGTGCGGGCCGGTGGGCTCAAAGCGGACAATATCCTAAGTATATGGGCTGTGCTGTTACAAATGGTATCAGAGCCTGTCCCCGGCCGGAAATGTGCCGACGCAGACGTCAGACCCTAAGGGGGGTGGATTGTGATGACCCTGATCTGACCTGGCTAGAGAAGCTAGCAGGTAGGCAGGTCACAAATCCCACATCGCCCGGGGAAGAGTGGATGCTGTGCTTATATGTGCAGAGTTAGCTCAATACTAAAGGACGCGTTTTGGGGGCTCAATGGCTTTGGAGGGAATGAAAACTCCGAAGTTAAGCTTGCTGAGCTCAAAGCAATCCCAGGATGGGTGACTTACTGGGAAGTTGCTCGTGAGCCTCCAGAAATAAACCCGTGCGGGCCGGTGGGCTCAAAGCGGACAATATCCTAAATATATGGGCTGTGCTGTTACACTTCTCGCCTCCATCTCCTTCTTCCTTTTCTGGGCACTAGAACCGGGTGCCATTGATGAATCGACGGGTTAGGGTTTCGAATTTTAGGTTTGGGGAAAAATAAATTTAGGGGTGAATTTAGGGTTTAGGGGTTTGAGAGAGATCAGGGGATTTCGATTAGGGGGTTTTTGGTGAGATGGGGTTTGGGTTTCGGGTTGTAACAGAAGGGGGTTTGGGTTTATCTTGGAAGAGAAAGAGAATTGGGGGGAAGAAGAAGAAGAATTTGGGTGTTTTGAAATTTGGGGATCGCGCTACTGAGGAAGGAGCAAATTCCCGGTTCATTTAATCAGATACGAAGCGACGAATATAGACAAACGTCGTCGCTTAGAATATTAACCGACAAAACATGGCCAAATATCGTCGCTTCACATTTAAGTTTGCGACGAATATATAAAGTCGTCGCTTCCGAAAACTGAAGCGACGAAGTTGGACCTCCCTACATTACCTAGTGGGTTAAAACTTCGTCACTTCATTTAATCAGATCTGAAGCGAAGAAGTTTAACCCACTAGGTAATGTAGGGAGGTCCAACTTCGTCGCTTCAATTTTCTGAAGCGACGACGTTTGACAAAAATGGTCGCTTCACTTTTTCAAGCGACAAGTATTCTGCAATATTCGTCGCTTCAAGTTGACTGAACAGAATTATGTTTATATGCATTTGTTTTTATTTAATTAGAATATTGTAAATATTGTTCAAAATTACAACAATAAAATTGATATCAGTTGTAGGAAAATAGAATTGGTCTACTCATTTCATTGATAATTCCCTTTATATAGGGTGAGTATTACAACGGTAATAGGAAATACATTAATGACAATAATGACTACATAATTATCTATCGTCAGTTACATTGACGAAGGCACATAATACGTTTTTCCTTTAACACTCCCCCTTGTGCCGAGTCAGAGGTAAAATGGTGCATGTGGTGTTGCCTCATTAAAAACCTTGCCAAGTAACAAAAACCCAATGGGAGAAAATAAAACTTTGGTCGAAGAACAAAAAGAGCGCAACGCACCTATTACATTTGAAAACAACATGTGTGTGCTAGACTCCCCCTGATGTCTGCACCTCCCCCTGATTTTTACATTAATCATGGGATTCATCTTGATTCTTTCATTTGATCAAGGAAGCTTCAGTAACATTAACATAGTCATGCATTTTCACATGTTTTTCCAAATATGACTTTGAACAATGATTTAATAACTAAATCTTGTCACATCGTCCTCAGATCCAACTTGATTTACTTTGATCTTGAGGATAAGGTTGTTCATGAACCGAACACATAGGTTCATATTGAACATCAGGTTCACTCGTAGTATGACCTTCATATAACAAAACAGTCATAACTTTGTCTAGAGTATGGATGAACCATTAAGAGATTTGAAATTGATCTGTGACAACAGATTTTCTTATTTCACCTTTAATGCATTTTTGTTTACGCATAGTTAGCTGTGACGTGGATAATTTCTTTATCATGTCACATTCTATGTAGAGATTGAATAAACCCAAATCTTTCATATCTTTAATGAAAGAACGATTTGCGTTGCCTAGACGCAGAGCTAAACATAGTTTTACAAATTTACATCGAATGAGAGGTCGAGTCTTACATATTATGTTTAAGTACAATCATGCGTTATTGCACTTGTATATGAATTTCATTTCCCAATACTTCTTCGTCATCTTCCTTTAGATGAAAAACGGATCTATTGTTAGAGTAAAGACTTCGACTGATCATGAGAGTATATGTAGGCCTCACTTTATTCTTTAGAGTGCCTAAGCCGATTGATGTATGGTCACCATCATTACAGTCCTTGAGTTTCATTTCAAGACTGTGTATTCTCAAGATCTTTTCATTCTTAACTTAGGATTTACAATACACTGAGTTTCTCTTATTTCATTTAGAGTTCATATATATCTATACTGAAAACGCAAGGGCATAATTCATCAATCCCTTTCCAATCAAGAGTCACTTTAGTGAACGTTTCAATTTCTTTTGCAAACGTACTCATGTGATCTACAGTCACTTGATTTGGGTGGATGAAGTCCGTTTAGGATCCTCATGTATATCTCCTAATTTAGATCCCCATAGAGATATATGTTTTGATCACTTTTCATAAGCTGCATGTTCAGTTTTTCGGAAACTACCAAACTGACAAGGTAGTGGAGTGCAATGACATCCATTACGAGAGATTGTCTCATCGTAGTCCATTACGAGAGAATATCTCCTCGTAGTCGATTCCAGTGCGTTTTTTTTTTGAGAGACCTTGCGCCATAAGGTGAGTCTGCATACTCTTATTCTCATTACGCATTCTAACAAAGATATATTTGATAGGGTTTATATTTGCGGTGTCGGCGTCACCTGCCCAAAAGACCTATCTCTTTGTTTATACTGGATCGCTTCTTTCCATTAGGCCAGTTTACTAAGTTGACATTTTTCAACGAAGTATGGTTCGATAGTAGACTCATTATTCCACGTCCTCATGTACACTAGTGTAATGTGTTTGTAGAGATCTCTATACTTTAAGGATTGGTTCTAACATTTGAGGCGTCCCCCAATGATAACCACAATCCATAAATATTCTCATGAGACGGATTTGAGTATCACTGATAAATAGATCAGGTTGTGCCAAACTTGTTTTCTTCCTTTACACAAGTATGTATCGAACCTAAGGTGGCCTCCCCCTCTTCCTTGGAGAGCCACGGCCTGTGACACCATTTATGCCACTTATGGCGTCACCATGCCACCATCCATGGTGGCAGTGCAATACCCAATTCCTCTTGGGTGGTACCATGTCCTTTTGATAAAACACAATCCTTGCAGGTATATTTGCAGCAGGTTTATATGATCTCGTCACTTTAATGTATAAGACATCTGCACACTTTACTTTGTGTGATTTTGGGGATCGAGATGAGACACAGTGGGGACAAACCACGACAATTCCTGTCGTTCCACTTGAACATGCTTGTTCTTATCTCCCCCTAACGACGGGAAGACTGTCTCATCAAAGTGACACACCGCAAATCTAGCGGTTAGGAGATCGCCTGTCAAGGTTTCGACATAGCGGACTATAGCTGGAAGTTCATATCCAGCATAAATATTTATTCATCTCAAGTAACCCATCATTGTGCGCTGTGGCGGCGCAATTTTGGCACATAAAACATTTAATGGAGCTCAAGAATTGTAGATCCGTGTCAATCCAAAAGAGCTCAAGGATTACAAGTTCGTTTGAAATCCTTTAAAATCCTCACACATAGTCACTAGCTATGGTGTAAATTGGTTTAATGATGTGGTCATAGATGAATAAGTAACGCTGCATGCAAAAATTGCAGAACCCAAAACGGAAGTATTGGTGTGCTTTACCAATATTAAGACTATTACTGTAGTCGTTTTCCGTGAGACCAATTGGATTTTTATATAGGAATATGATGTCCATTACAAATCCCATATAATAAGCCATAAAATCATCACACCTACGGAAATTAACCCGGCCTAGGTGTTTTGACTTTCTAGCATAAGCAGCATAAATTTTAATTGTGGATGGTGTCATGACACGTGACCAGCGTGTCGACACAACAACCAACACCATAAAATATCTAAGGTGTCCGCAAGTTGGTTGAATCAGTCCACTGAATCATCTTTGGATTCAATATAAGAACATAATGAGAACACATGTTTCCTTTGCATATGATGGTGTCAATCATAATTTTACGAGTAGGCTTTGAATGATGTACTTTTATTCATAAAATCACGATGGATATCAGAAGCATAATAGGGTATAAGTGCATGTACTTTGTGCATCAATCATGATGCCACCTTAGGGGAGCGGTGGAATCTAGGGTTTGAACACACGTCTTCAACCCTACATGGATTGTATCGAAATAATATTTGAGGGTAAAATGTTCTTTGATCGTCTTCAGTTTCGTGTGTGAACCATATTCTTCTGGTGTTTGCTTCTATTCATCCAAAATATGGGTGTCCATAGTAATTTCTTTAATGTTCGCATCACCATATCAAAGCCAATGTATGTCAGATTTCCAAAAATATCATTTTCTTTTGACTTTGGGTTCAATTAGCGGTTACATATAACCCACTAAGTTGACATATAAACTACTCTAATACTCGTTTACATCCGCAGTCATTAGAGGTAATACAAAGGAGCTCAGATGAAATTCTCATCTATGTCTTATTACATGAACATCGTGGCAGAAATTTCTTTAAAATGTTGAACAAATTCAATTTTCTCTTATCGCATAAATTGTCAATTTGACATATGCTCAATATATACATCAAAACGTAACTCAAGTTCTTTAGAGTAAGTCGATGGGGATTGTAATAAAAAGGTATTGTAATCCCAGTTAGACAAGTGCATTATGAATCCCAAAAGAACATATATTTAGATCCTTATCACTTGCAATATAGTACTACTGTTCTTTAGTACTATTGTGCTATTTTTGTGATATATTAGTACCATTGTCCTTCAGTACTATTATTCTAGGGATCACATGGTGCGTTTCTTTGCCCACAGTTCGTTGTGTCATGCCTATATTATGTTTTTGCACACAGTTCTTTGTGCCTATATTATGTCTTTGCATACAGTTCTTTGTGTCATGCCTATATTATGATATGTTGTTTTACTTTATGCAATACTTTGCAAAGTTAGATGTAGAAAATTGAATCATGTATATTATGAATAAAATTTGAATAATCTCAATTCCTTTAGAGAAATTTCAAAAATGAACGTGCCAACGATTACATTTAGTCTTGTCCAATTTAGAGAGAGAAACTTTAAGACCAAAAGTCTAATTTAGGACCAAAAGTCGTATTTAGGCGTAATAGCCTTTATAAGGATATCTTGTAAGTTTAAAAGTAGACTAATCAAAGTCTATCTTGGATTGAGCCAGATCCTTTTTGCTCTTTTAATAGCTGCAATGATGAGATGTGTCATTTGACATATTCTTCCCAGATGTTATGTTTTTTTAGTTGTAAACTCATTTTCAATGTTATTGTTGGATATTGAAGATACTTTTCCAAAATCCGCGTATTTATATGATTCTTCATATTTATTGAAAGTCGTAGCTAATTCTTTGCTAGCGTATAATGTACGTACCAATAGTTCATTGAATTACAACAATGACAGAGTGCTTCACTGCACATGACATGTCCCCTATGTCATCTTTTAAATGTTACATTGTTTCCACTTACTTTTGGATGATTATATGAATTTTACGTCCATGGTAATTACCCTTTGTTTTAGGGTCGTTGCATTACTTTGCCCAATTTGTTCAAGAATATATATATTTTTTCTAAGACCTTACATCGTCATTGCTTTTTGATTTAGGGTTGTTGCATTACTTTGCAAAATGTGTTCCAGGAAATTTCTTTTTCTCATACCTTATATTGTCATTGCCCTTTGGTTTAGGGTTGTTACATTACTTTACATAATTTGTTTCAGGAAATTTATTTTTATCAGACCTTACATTGTCATTGAAGATATTATAATTATTTCTTAGCTATTTACATAAAGCAGTTTGCATAAATATACCATGCTCAAGCCTTAGTTGGCTCAATAGGGGAATTTGGTACTCAAGTTCTTCAGAGTCCAATATGCCAAAACTAAACTGTGATGGTTAAACCATCTATAAAATAAGGGAAGGAGAAAATGAATTAGTTTCGCGGTCTAAATAACATTCACGACAACTAAAATAAACCAAGATACATTATAGTAAATCTGATGCTTTGTGAAATTACTTTATCACATAAAATTTTAATTTTTCCATATTCATTGCATGTAAAGCTAATGAAATTTCATTATCGTTGCTTTTTATATAATCAAGAAGATATCCATGATGAAAATTTTTTCAAGGAATTAAAATTGGATTTCAAGACCAAAATTTGTAATGGTCATATTTTTCTTACTTCGTGAAAATACTTTTCCACAGTATAGGTTTGTCACTTTTTCTTTATATTACAATGCTCATGAAATTACATTATCAGGGCAATGCTTAAACTAAATAACATGTTAAATAAAATAATTATCTAACAACAAAAATGAACATATAATGCTCTATATTTAACATTTAAATAAATATTAATGCGATTTAATAAAAGCATTATATGATAGGGATTTAACGAAAGCAGCGAAATTCATACTGTCAGTTTGCCAAATAAACTGCATATGAAGCGATTGCTTGATCTCAGTTCCATTTTGATCGTCGCATCGTAGTTAATACGTCACATGTAAAAACAACAATATTCATATGATTAGTCACTTTAATCATACAGTTACCATATAAATTAAATAATTTCATATTTACCATTAAATTCGTAAAACAGTAAATAGTCACAGTAAATATAAATTACTATGCGGTAGTAATTTTAAATTTACCTTTAAATTTTATTTTCCAAAAAAAATTCTGATTTTTTTCGTGGGTCGGATCAGGGAGATCCGGGTCAGGCCCAATTAAAACCGGGTCGGGTCAAGCTTCTGCCGACGAAGCTTTGTCGGCAAAGATCGGGTCCGATCTGAAGGCAGGAGCGGCGGAGGCGTCGCTGCAGAGGCGCGGAGCGGAGGGCAAGCCGGAGTCGTCTCTGCAGCGCAGGGGTCCGATCGGGGGTCGTCCGAGCAGTGGACGATCGGGGCGAGGCGATCCGATCCGGGGCGAGGTGGAGCGGAGGTGAGACCGAGGCGCCGATCGAGCACAGTGATCCGATCTGAAGAAGGGACGATCCGGGTGAAGGGCCGGCACAGGCGGATCGATGGTGGTGGCGCTGCCACGTCGTCCGAGCAGTGGTGGCGTGGAGTGGGAGCAGACACGATCGGAGGGGGGGGGGGGGGGCTGCAACGATTTGAGATCGGAGGAGGGTGCCCAGATCAAATTTTGGGTGCCAATAGAATTTTCCATCTCTACCGACAAATCTGTCGTCGGCAGAGTGCTTGGGCTTGATTTTACCGACGAAATCGTCGTCGGGAAAAGAGTTTCTGGGGGAGGAGATCTTCTTTGCCGACGAAAGTGTTGCTGGCAGAAGTGTTTTTCTGGGGTTTTTTCAGGGACAGACCTAGGGTTTTTTTTCTTTTTTTTTTTCTCTCTGGCTAAAGCAAAGTGCTGATAACGTGTTGTAGGAAAATAGAATTGGTCTACTCATTTCATTGATAATCCCCTTTATATAGGGTGAGTATTACAACGGTAATAGGAAATACATTAATGACAATAATGACTACATAATTATCTATCGTCAGTTACATTGACGAAGGCACATAATACGTTTTTCCTTTAACAATATCATCATTATCATATTTCAACATGTACCATAATTAACTAGTAGTCTTCCTCTTCGTCGTCTCCGCCATCATCGTCTTCATCTTCCTCTTCTTCTTCCTCATCGAATTCATCGCCACTGTCATCTTCCTCACCGTTTGATTCTTCATTCTATTCGTGTACTTCTAAATCGAGTTGGAGATTAGATGCATCAATATGGTAAAATTGTATTGAACCTAGTGTGTCCTCTTGGTAAGGCTCTGTGATTTGATTCCCTGAAGGAGGCCTGTTGTCTTCTGTTGCAAGTACTTCGGCACTGTATATATTTCGATGCGACATTTCTTGCACCACCTTCCAAGTACCACCCGCCGCAGGATCGTCCAAGTAAAACACTTGTTTAGTCTTCACAGCAAGACAAAATGGTGAACTCTCATAGTAACTAGAGTTAGTATCCACCGATATTAGACCATGATCTACCTTGACGGTGTCAATTTCTTCGTCATCCTGATCGTCAGTGGTGTTGTGCCATATAACTTTGAACAATACGACCGACAAATTGTCTGGATAACATACCTCGACTACATAGTCAAGATGGCCATAGAAGTCTTGGGACAGGTTTCCAAGTTTCGTGCGTAACATCACCCCGCTATTTTGAGTCACGAGCCTTTGATCTCTATCGAATGAGACATACTTGATACCGTTCACGTAGCACGCCTTATAAATCCGAGTGAATTGCGGACCTCAAGCCAATGACCATATTGCCCTGTTAAAATTAGGGTCCTGAGCATCATATCTTCTCTTGGCCTGAAAAATACATGGTGTTAGTTTTATACTATTTAGGGTTTAGGATCTTTGTACAAGAAAAAAAAAATTCAATTTTCGTACAAATTTTAATAACCATGGATGGAAACTCCTCCTTCGATGGCGCTGGTCGTAATCGTCACCATGTTTCGCCGTGTACAGCTGCAAATGAGCGTCCATGTAATATTGAGCTTCTTCTGTATCCGTCAAAATTTGCCAGTGAGCCTCAGCCGTTTGCTCCTCTGTTAACCTGATATTTCGGGTGGTATCCATAATACACGGTTGAACTAACTGAGAAACAGAACTAATATTCCATATTGGGGGATTGGGCTCTTCGTGTTCTTCCAATTGCAGATACCACTTACAGTACGTCACCGACTCCCATGATATATACATTTCTGCAATACTCCCCTCCGGGTAACGTGTATTACTCATTGACTATTTATAGTCACCTAATTGCCTGTAAAATGATGAATATGATTACTGCATATATAAGGTCGATACTAATTTAGTTTGGACATTAAGAAACAAATTTGATTAGTGCATATACCTTTCCGTCGGATACATCTATGTAAAATGTACTGGGCCTGTAAGCATAACTTTTTCGGGAAGGTGAACTATGAGATGAACCATAGAGGTGAAGAAATGTGGAGGAAAAATCAACTCCAAATTGCAGAGAATGATCACAACCTCATCTTTCATCTGTTGGACATCTGTCTTCTTCAACTCCCTAGCACATAATTTTCGAAACCAATTTGATAATGCTATCAATGGCTTCACGACGTTATTCGGCAAAAATACTCGGATAACCACTGGAAGAAGACGTTGAAGCAGGACATGGCAATCATGCGTCTTCAATCCATATAACTTTTTCTCGGATAGTTTCACCTTATTTCTCAAACTTCCCGCATAGTCAAGTGGATACCTAACACCGCGAAACCATTCGAATACTTCTTCAAGACGATCCTCTTCAACTAAAAAGGGTGCATGAGGAACCTTTCCCATCAACACGGAGATTTAAGGCCAGGAATCAACATGGCCAGCATATTATATTCCTTCCTCATACACATATTAGGGGGTAGATTATATGGCATCACAACCACGGGCCACGTACTATGCTGAGTTGTCATTGTTCTAAATGGACTGAAACCATCAGTTGCCACTCCAAGCTGCACATTTCTTCCCTTAATGTCGTTGAAACCTGGAAATGTCCTGTTAAAATGTTGCCATGATTCTCCATCAGATGGGTGCCGGAGGGTACTTTCATCTTGTCGCCTCTCCTTATGCCATCGCATATGTTTTGCTGTGTGTGAGGACATAAATAGGCGTTTCAACCTTGGAGTGATAGGGAAATACCATATTATCTTTTTTGGAAGGTCATCCGTATCTGGCTTATATCTTTGAGTACCACATATTGGACAAGTCCTACGAGTTTTATTTGCAGCCCCCCTGAATAGGTAACAGTTGAACTCACAAACATGAATTTTTTCATATCCATGGGAAATATCCTTGATGATTTTTTTAATTCTCGAATAACTCACAGGAAAATTATTGACTTTAAAAAACTTATGCACCCATTTACATAATCTATCAATACTCGTATCCGACCATCCGTTTTCAACTTTAATTTCCATTGCATGTAATGTGGCACTTAATACAGTTTCTTCACTCCCTTCATACAATGGGGTTTGAGACTCCTTTAGAAGCCTTTCATACTTAGCATAATCATCATCTACCATGTCATTGAACTAAACTTCAGCGTTTTCTTCAACGACATTATGCGGTGCATCTGCATGGTATCCAGGATAGTATGGAAATACATCTTGTATAATCTCCACAGGCGGGATCGCTGAAGGACCGGCAACACTGGAAGCCTGGACTCTGTCTTGAAGCCACTGTCTTCGTTTACTGATCATTGCCGGTTGACCAGAAACTTCCCCGTGTAGGTGCCAAACTGTGTAAGTCGGATCCAAACCATGGTCCAAGTAGTGATGATAAATTTCTATGAGTTTCTTATAATAAGGACCATTTCTGCAAACTGCGCACGGACAAGGGAGAAATTCGATTCCAGCAGTGCGAGCGGAAATAAAATTGATGAAGTTAACTAAGCCTGTGCTGTAATCAGGGTGTGTAAAGTGAAGATTCATCCAAGATTTATCGGGGACATCATCCATGTTTTCTGTCATAACATAAACAGACAATATGCATAAGGTTAGCACACAACATTTATGATACAATCAAAACCTGTCCCAACACTTCTTCTCCTTATGCCTCCGGGTTGGGTCCTATCCCCTTCAGGCGAACACGAGTTTGTTGATCCTTTTGCTATTCATGTGGTTTCAGCTACAGTTTTGGGAAATTTCGGCAGCATCTCCCTACAGTTCCTCAAGTGCACAAAAATCTAAACAACCTAATTTGCACTCGAGGAACATTGTAGAGAGACACTGTCGAAACTATATCCCAAAACTTAAACTTAAACCACATGAATAGCAAAAGGATCAACAAACTCGTGTTCGCCCAAAGTGTCTAAAAATGGGACAATTCGAGAATCAATAACCCATCTCGATCAACTAGATGTGTTGTTGATTCTCAAACGGGAGTTCTAAGCTGATAAACACCACAATTATATATAATACGAAACAATAAATTTACACAAGGCACCACACTCCCTCACTAAGCCACTCGCATGTTTCAGAAACCCTAACTACCACAATCCACACACAACACAAACCAATTATATCGTTAACTAATAATTTCAACCTAATCTGCCATAAAATTCACAAAATTTCAATAAATTGCACTATTTCAAGCCATTTTAGTTTCACTCAATTTAGATTTAACTAAATTTCACAATTTCACTAAATTACACTAAAATTCAATGTCACTAAAATTTCACAATTTCACAAACTATCCTAAAACATCTCAATTTCACCAAAATCAACACCAATTCTATCATATATTCAAAAACCTAACCCTAAAAACAACAAAAAAACACATTATAAACCAAATCCAACTCAAGATATCAAACACTAAATTCAACAAATCAAACCCAAATATGGTGATTACAATGAAGAGGAGAGATTATACTAACTTACAAAGCAATTGGAAGAGAAGACCCAGGGAATTAGACCCCGAAATTGACGAAATCAGCCGATCTGCCCTTTTTTTCGCAGCTCCGGAACAGTTTTTTTTCCTCAAACTTCAACTTCTGAAATCTGTTGAAGTCGAGGGCTTTATAACAGATTTTAAAATATGAAGCGACGACTATTGCTCAAAACTCGTCGCTTCGTTTCATATGTCAGCGACGAATATTGACGAAGGTTATTAACTTTTTCGCTTCAATTTTAAGTCGGCGACGAAGATTGAATTTTCGTCGCCACAGTTTACAGAACATGATCGGAGGCGACAACATACCTTTATTCGTCGCTTAAATAATTTGTGAGCGACGACTATTGATCAATAGTCGTCGCTCTTGTTTTTTGAAGCGACGAATCCGATATTGGTCGCTTCGATGTGTTGAGGCGACAAACTTTGGTTTTCCCGTTTCAATCTTCGTCGCCTCAGTCCTTGTTTCCAGTAGTGGATGGTCGTAGCTCATTGGGATCTAGTGAAATTAATACTGTCGGCAGACTAGCTAGTGTGGAGGGTGACTTGCCTGTATATATGTGGGTATACATTTACCTTGATATTTTGTTGTATTTGGTTTCTAAGTTTAAAACTTGGACCATTATATGCATGGCCAACAAGGATCTGTAGGACAACAATAACAGAAGAAGCATCATTGTAATTTTACCATGAGCGACCTAAGAACTATGAATACGAGACTGTTATAGATTTAGGAGCTCCTATCCTCTCTTCCGGAGTGATGAGTACCTGAGTAGCCTCTATATCTTTCAGCAAAAATCTTATTGATTATGGTACTTGGTAGCTTGATATTTCGAAATGCAGGCTAGGGTACGTTATGATGGTACGTACTAGCTAGCTTGATATTTCGAATTGCAGGGTACGTTACGTTATGATCATGCTGGGACTCAATATGATCCATACACAGTGTTTACAAGTTGTTGTCAACTAATTATGGACATATATGTCTATGGCTGTCCGGTGTTCAAGGCCAGCCACTAAAACAAGCCAAACCAACTGCCAGCAGTTTTAGTTTTCCTCACTTTGTTGTTTAGTAGTGGTCACAAAATAATGGCAGGGGATAATAATCCTTCCTAAAAAATCCACATTAAGGTCTCTATCCACTGCCAATATTTGCGACGAGTAACAAAACATAGCCATGTGAGCTTCCAAACACTTATGTCAAACCCTTCCCTACCCAATTGCTTCACCTCTGTCCCAACTCTGCCCTCCATAGATTTTTCATATTCCTACATGGCTTTGCTTCTTCTATTTATACTCACTCATTACCCCCAAACCAAATGCACAACGTGCTAAGCCCTCATTTCTATACAACTCCTTACGTACTCTTCTTCCTCCTCAGACCTAGCTAGCTAGCTCTTCTAGCTCGAGTGATAACTAAAGCTCATTGCAGAGTACGTACTCTAAAGCATATATCTATGGCTATTCGTGTACCGGGAATCATGCATGCTAAGCAGATCCTGCGCCAGTCGAGCTTGTTTGTGAACAAGGCTAGTTCGATGTCTTCTGTCGGAGTTCCGAAAGGATACCTTGCTGTGTATGTTGGAGAGAGTGAAAGGAAGCGATTTGTGGTTCCGATATCGTTTTTGAGTCAGCCTTTGTTCCAAGAGCTGCTGAGTAAGGCTGAGGAGGAATTCGGATACAACTATCCGACGGGAGGACTCACCATTCCTTGCAGAGAAGACATCTTCGTAGACCTCACTTCTCGACTGAATGGATTGTGATGGACTACACTACACGTACTAATTTTTGTAAACTGATCGAGTGAACTTGTACATTTGTTTTGTTTCCTTCGCTTGCTGAAGCTGAAGGAAATTTTCTGACGACCCGACCCAACAATTAAAGTTGATGAATTTCTTACAAATTTTCTTTCATCGATTCTCAAATCGATGAAGTAACTATTGAAATATTCTTCTTTCGACCTATTTAGGAATTATGGTTAAATATTGTAAGTCACCATTAAGTTATTCATCAATGGAAGTATATATGGAACTATGTTTCAACTCCTAGTTCGAATTTTTGTCTTCAATGGTCCGTTTCTTCATGGCAGAAATGCTTGCGCACATGAGCTGCTGCTATACCAACGTACACGGTAAGTTGGTAACATCACTAACATGCTTCTTGCAAGTTACAACAATTGGACGTAGCTTATTACCCAAATCGACAAGTCCGAAAAAATACACTCTCTTAATAGAAAAAAGCACTAGCCATTTCATTAAGAGCTTGTCAAGTGCAAAAATATTCCGTGTTTTTTTAACTGGTAAGGGGAAATATTTGCTCCTAGGTACTCCTAACTAATCGACTAATCGAGAGTTTAAGAATGAGTTCCTGATCATATATATAAGGAAACACTTTATCTAGCTGCTAGCTAGCTTGGTAAGTGATCGAACTACCCGGTTAATTAGTAATAGAAATTGATTTCCTACAAAGAGTTAGTGAACTCCCAATTATTAGAAAGTTTCTAAATTCTACTCATTACCTCACAAAAAAAAAGAAGTTTCTAATCATAAGGAATCACTTTCATTCTCGTCCCTATTTGAGTTTCTTATCAACATCGTTATCTCAAATATTTTTAGGCTTAGAAACAAATTCACACTGAGAGGTCATGTTAAACCATTTCCTCCATCTGGACCACTAAGAATAAATTGGGATTTAAACTCCAATTAGCGTCTACGAGATTCAAACATGAATATGAGGGTTACCACACCTACGCTCTTACCAACTCGACCACTTACAGTAGAACTTCGATAATTTAATACTCGATAAATTAATATTTTTTGTCGGTCCCAAATAAGGAATTAGTGCTAAATTAATCTCGATAAATTATTAACCTCGATTAAATAATAATTTTTACCGATTTCGATCCCGAAGTTATTAAATTATAAAAGTTTAACTGTATTTTTTTTTTCTTGCAAAATCTCATTTGTGTACCAAACACATGGGATAGCACCACTGATAAATTATTGTGTTTCATTCTTAATGTAGGTAATCCTAATATTGAGACAGAATTTCAATATAGACTCGGCTAAACTTTCATTCTGTAAAAATTCCGACATACTTTAATAAGAAATGAATTTGCACAATCCAAAATAAACAGATATATATATATATATATAGGCCTCTTAAAATTGACAAAATAAAGGATCCCTTAGTGGAATGGCTCTATATATACAGACCCCTTCCACTAATGGATCCCTTATTTTCTCCATTTTAAAAGACCGATCATTTAACATATTTTTCGATCACATATTTACATCTCCACTGTTCAACTTTCATGTTTATATGAGTAGATCATATCTGAAAATTTTCATTCAATTTGATAATCATTAGAGCATTCAAAATTGAAATTTACAAATAAAAACATGAACGGTTCAGTTTTGACAGATTTCATACTTCCATTGATTTCATCTAGTTAGATGTCTTAACGATCACCATTTTGGTTAAAAATTTACAAAAATGATCTACACATACAAACCTAGTAATTAAACGGTGGAGATGTTAAAATGTGATAAAAAAGTTGGTCTAATAATCGATCTTTTAAAATAGATAAAATAAGGGATCCCTTAGTGGAATGACTATATGTATATATACATATAATTTTTTTTTTTACATTACAAATTTGAGATTATGAAGTGTCAACTTTGAAACTCTAGCTGGCCATCCTTGGCATATTTGGACACTGTAGGACACTTGTGTTTGTGAACAAAATCTGTATCTGCAATTGAGCAATTCCAACTGTACGCACTTGAAATCTTTCTCTCGGACTCAATTGGCTTAATTAGATGTTGTAGGGCACCAGTGTTTTGGAACAAGTTGGACACTCAATTCCCTTTGTCCTCATTGGAAGACAGAAGTCACAGAACCATGTGAAACCCTCATCATCTATATGAATTTAGACACTACATTTCCATTAAAATAGAAAACCACAATATTCCTCTTCACCACTCCCTCAGAAAACAGAAAGGCTTTCATAAATTATCATAATATTCTCTGCAGACACATCTTGTGGACACACTTCACCAAGTCATCGCATTCACAACCCAACAAGTAATGAATTAGGTTCGGAATCATTCATACTTAGAGGTACGTCTGCAATGTACTTAGTGACGGATTCAAGATGGAAAACTGGGATGAAATATATTTTGTTTTTGTCGACAACGCTTCCAAGAGTTTTGATGACAAGATTTTAAAACAGACTTTATAATTACTAATAGAAACATTAAAACCATTACAAAACAAAAGAAGAAAAACACATTAAGGCAGATATAGTGACATAAGTGATAAGTTTCTCCCTGTAAGTGAAAAGTCACGAGTTCGACTGACTTTACTAGAAAAACTTATATTAATGATTTGTGAATTGAGTCAAGTGAGACTAATATGCCAAGATATGAAGCAATTGCGCATTATCCATGAGGATGACACAAATCCAAGAGAAGTATAATTCATGTGCCCAAGAACTTCTCATTTGAACAGTTTTGATCCAGGATCCTAACTCTGGAAAGTTTAGAGTTCAAGACATGGGAAAAAAATGCTATCGCAAAGTCGCAACAGTGAGAGCCCAAGCAAGTCCATTCGTACCATTTTCAATTGTAATTAGACATTGACTGGTAGAATGATACAGTTTTCTGGTAAATTTTTTAAATCAGTGCCCTAGGATATATCGTTGGTCCTAGCACTTGCGAAGCTTGAAACATAATTCGGGTGTTGCCAATATATATACCAAATTGTTGAACATGCCCTGAGGTGACAGACTTATCACCTTTTTTCTTGAACTTACTTGAGCTTCATTAGACGATTACTGAAGTTATGTCTATTATTCTCTTACTCCAAAATGAGTGCAAATATCGATTATATGTAGTCTTTGTTATTTTTCATACACATAATTTTTCGGCAAAAACGTCTGTTTTTTAACAGAATCGATACAATAATAGTATATCGTTGATAGTCAAATAAGAGTTAAAGTATTACATTGATAGTTTAAATTTTTAAGAATATGGGTATCAAACTGACCGGACCATAAGAACTGAGAGACAAGTGGTGAATTTCTTATGAAAAAGTAGTGCATGATGACCGAACTAGCCCTTAATCTGATTTCAAGGGTGTGTAACTAACTTTTCACTTGTCCAGCCTTTTGTCCAGTTTTTGATCGATGTCCAACTATTTCCCTCCATACAGAACACAAACCTCTGATTTCATTCGTCGTTACATCCTCCACATTTCTCAAATTAAGAATCAAACCGCCCTTAAGAAGCTCCATGCACACCTTCTAACAACAGGCTTGCTTTCCATATCCCCTCATTTTCACTCTAAACTCATCATCTCATACACCAAATGCCTTCCCCAACACCACCTTCAGACACTGACCAACTTCTTCAAATGCATGCAACCCAAAACCCAATTACCATTCAATTTGTTGATATCCGACTTGTGTCGAAATGGGTTCAGTTTTCTTGCTCTCAAAACCTTGTCATTCATGCACAGTAGCGCTGTTCCTATAGATACGTATGCTCTGTGTAGTTCTTTAACTGCTGCGTCTTCTATTAAATATGTTAGCTTCGGTAGGGAGATTCATACCCATGTTCTAAAGTCAGGGTGGTGCTCCAGTGTCTTTGTTGGGAGTGCTCTGATTGACTTGTATGCCAAGTCATTGTTTACTAAAGATGCACACCAAGTGTTTGATGAAATGCCACTGAGAAACATTGTTTGCGCAAACGCGCTTTTATCAGGTTATGCTGATGCCAAGTTGTGGGCTGAGGGAGTAGAGTTGATACGGAAGATTCCGGCTTTGAGTTTGGAGTATGATCACTTCACGTTGTCCGCCGCATTACGGGCGTGTGCTGGGCTAGCTGCAGTTGAATTGGGTAGGCAGGTGCATGGTTATTTGATCCGTTCGGTTTATGATGTGGGAAGTGATGTGTTTCTGCTGAGTTCTTTGATTGAAATGTATGGTAAATGTGGACTGGTAGCAAAGGCTTGGCGCATTTTCGATTTTGTTAGAAAAGGAGAGGGGCAAAGAGATGTGGTTATATGGACTTTGCTGCTCGGTGTGTATGGTAGAAATGGATACTATAAAGAGGTAATTGAACTGTTCAAAGATATGTTGACGGAAGGGATTAGCCCAGATGGGGTGGCGTTTGTGACTGTCATCTCAGCTTGTGCTCACACTGGTCAATTGCAGCTCGGCATTGAGTATTTTGAATCCATGGAACTTGAGTTCAGCTTGAAACCAGGTCCAGAACACTACAGCTGTCTAGTTGATTTGTTGTGTAGAGCTGGTGAGTTGGGCAAGGCGTGGAAGCTCGTTGATGAGATGCTTAGTAAAGGTGACATCAGCTGCAGTGTCCCTATGTGGGGAGCATTGCTTAATGCTTGTAGAGATCAAGGTGATCTTGAATTGAGCAACTGGCTGCTGAAAAGGCACTTGAGTTGAATCCTCATAATGATGGAATATATGTTGTGCTATCAAATTTATATGCCAGGTTCGGAATGTGGGATGAGATTAACCATTTGAGGGAGTCGATGAAAGAAAAGGGGTTGAGGAAAGATGTTGCTTATAGCCGGATTGAAGTCACAACTTAGCCAGAGTTTGAGTATGTAAATTTGTATGCAAAAGAAAGTATATCAGGACTCAGGAGGGGTTAGCTGAAATTTCTCTCACCTTTTTGTGATAATACTTTAGAAATGAGAGGAGGTTGAGAAAGATGACAGTGCATGTCGAAGCTATTGGACTGCTGACTTTGAACCTTCGTATCCTTGAGAAAAAATCCAATCCGGCAATCTGCCCTTTATCAGGTCCTCTTCTTTCTTTATCTGAGTGGACACAAACTATAGAAACTAGTAGGACAGACCATGGCAGTCATGTTCATGTCTCACTTTCATAATGCAACGCGGAGTACAAAGTAAAATTGGCATTTCTGAAAGTGTACTGCACTCGTACCTTGATTTGGGCAGCGTGGTAAATAGCTTCCGTGAGGATTTACCACAGCCCAAATCATGCGAAACGGGAGTACAATATGCTCTCTTTTGTACAATTCCTCTGCTATTTGATGAACTGAACCTGGAAAGCCTCATTTGTACTTTCGTAATTCCTATTTATTCTTCTAAAACTTCAAATCAGATGTATGATGTATCCAAGTAAAGAAATCAGCAGCTGACTATACTCTATGCTCTCACATGCATTAACCGTCCAGAAAACGCCGCTCTTTTCCCTAAAGGGTGTTTTGGTCATTTAAATCGAATAATATTGTTCCGGAGTGACTTAAATACCCCTTTCTGCGCAGGATAACTCGTTGTCAAGGAGACAAATTGAAGCAGTCGTCGTATACGATAATACCTCGAATTGCAGGGAAGCTTCGACACAGCAGGAGTCTGCAACTTGGCGCCAGAAACCCTAAAGAGAGAAAAGCTTTCTCTGTCTCTGCAAGGACACATGAGCAATATTTTATCTTGTCATAGTAGCTAGTCTGGTTAATGTAGTATTTACCCTTCAGTAGTAAGTAACTTGAGCTGTACGTGGCCAACTGTGTATCTCTCATTCTGTCCTAGGATTCATTGGCTTTTGGTTTAGATGTAAGCCACTTGTGAGCATCTGGACGGTTAAAGAGAGTATATGAAGAACTGGATTGTTAGAGGCAGCCATCGAATATCAATACAACTCGTTATTTTCCTTTCTTAGCTTAGTCTATCCTTTTCACCATTGTTAGGGCTACTGGTACCATAACATTTGGTATCAGAGACCAATCTGGGACACGATGGGAAAACAAAAGGGTCAGGGGGGCTCTCAACCTGGTGAGCTTTCCTCCTTTGAGTTCGACCTGCAGGTTCATAGGGATGAAACAGCTCTCAAGTTTGGCGAACTTCAATCCATCCTCAACGTTTACCAAGAATCCTTCAACTCCTTTCGACGAGAGATGATGGAAGAGATGAGGGCCATCCGTGATAGCTCAGCTGCTGCATCTACCAGACTTGACAACTCCCTGCTCAAGTTTGGTTCACTCCCCCCAACATCTGGGTCCCCAATTCTTCATTCACGGGTTGATTCGCCAGCTTCAACACAGGCCAAGGCTGACACCACTACTATGGCCGAGGGCGACCTTTCAGCCTCCTCAAAACAAAACCCACCATCTCCACCGCTGTCAGCACAACAGGGAGACGCTACAACGATGGGACAGCCCTTGGTGTTGTTTCCTAGTTCAGCAAACCCCATGACCACCACACATACTGCGCCCATACCCCTGGTACATAGCACTGAAGCCAACAACTCTATTTTCAAAAACTCTCAACCTCAAACGCAATACTTTCAACACACTGATGGGGGAAATGTGCCTTTTACCCACCCCTTGGGTCCATCTTCATCAAACCTTAACCTCCATCAACACGTTAATAACCCTTTCTCACCACCTTTTGCAACTAGTTCCTCTTCGGATTTGGGGGGTGCTTACACTTACCTTCACCATTTTCAACACATAGCCAATTACCCTCCACTCTCTTTTCCCACTTTTGCCACAACCACAACCCCAAACCCAATGTTCAGTCACCCTACCTCCTTACATCCCACATATACACAACCAATACAAAACCCTACCCAGTTCATTGAGACCATCACTTCGCAAGTTGACCCTGCTTTACCCACCATGAAACAGATGCGCTTAGAGTTTCAAACCTTTGGGGGTGGTGACCCTGTTGAGTGGCTCAACAAGGCAGAACAATACTTTGCCTTATATCAAATCCCGGAGGATAGAAGGCTTGCTATTGCTGCTATGCATCTAGTGGATAAAGCTGCAGATCGCTGGTTTATGTTCTGTCATGAGTTCCCCAACTCATGGTTGGGACTAGCTGAGCTTTTGATGCGAGAATTCAGCGGCTACAACGTCGTTGACTATCAAGCCACACTGGCTCGTCTGTCTCAAACAGGAACGATTGAGGAATACAAAGACAAATTTACAAGGTTGGCCGGGCGTGCTCCAGGTTTTTCACCGCAAATTCTACTTTCTTGCTTCATTGGTGGGCTGCAAGAGAGTATACGAGCTGATGTGAAAGCTCTTCATCCTAAGTCTCTATACGAGGCTTGTGAACTGGCGAAGATTTTCGAAGAGAGAGATATGAGTTTGAGAAACCATCAGAGGCCCTATGTCAACAGAAATACCAGACAACCTAATATGACAGTCACCGGGAACAATAACCAGAGGGCACCACCTCTAGCAGCTCCGTTACGTCTCCAAGCACCACCACCTCAGGTAGGGGGAGGAAACGGGGCTAATAGGCGTTTAACACAGGCGGAATATCAAGAAAGAAGAGCTCGCAACCAATGTTTTTTTTGCGATGAGATTTTCCGACCCGGACATAATTGTCGTCGGGGTCAGCCCCTCATGGTCATTGAGGTGTTGTAGGAGGAAGTTGATGCCACTGAGGCTGAGCATGCACCGACCATTGAGGAAGAGGGAGGTGAGCAAGTAGTGGTGCTGCAGTCCATAAGTGATGGGAGCTCATCAACTATGCAATTAAAGGCTGCCTGTAACAAAAGAAGAGCCCATGTTTTGATCGACTCGGGGGCCTCGCACAACTTTGTGCATCCTGCATTGTTAAAAAACATCAAAGCTGTGGTGAAAGTTATTAAACCTGTGAGGGTGAAAGTGGCAAGTGGAGATATCATGCGCACTGACAAGGAGGCTACAATTGAGCTCAATATGCAGGGATACAATTTTTCCACTAACTATTATGTACTTCCTGTTTCAGGTTGCGAGATTGTGCTCGGAACTAAATGGTTGAAGTCCTTAGGGGACATAGTGTGGAATTTCGGGTCTTTAACTATGAGGTTCAGAGAGGCAGATAAGGAGTACACGTTACAAGGAGAGAAGGAGGCAGATACTAAAGTGGTTACTTGTAAGAGCATGTCAAGAATTTTGAGAAGAGAACGTGAGGCAGTGCTTGTACATATCACTGCCTCCCCAAGCTCCAAAAACATGGGGACAGTCCATCCTAAGCTCCAACCTCTACTGAACCAATACCCCGAAGTTTTCAGACCCCCAAACCAGCTACCTCCTAAACGTCCACAAGACCACCGAATTGAGTTGCACCCTAACACCTCCCCCATCAACGTGAGACCATATCGATACCCTTACTACCAAAAGAGTGAAATAGAGAAAATCATTGCTGAGCTTCTTGAGAATGGGGTGATACGCCCTAGTACTAGCCCGTACTCTTCACCGGTGTTACTTGTTAAGAAGAAAGATGGGAGTTGGCGTTTATGTGTCGACTACCGTGCCCTTAATGCTGCTACGATCAAAGACAAATACCCAATTCCTGTTGTGGACGAGCTCATTGATGAAATTCATGGAGCTAAAGTCTTCTCAAAGCTTGATCTTAGGTCCGGATATCATCAAATCCGAATGAGGGAGGAGGATATCCCAAAGACAGCGTTTCGGACACACTCGGGTCATTATGAGTTTGTGGTGCTCCCATTTGGGTTGTGCAACGCACCATCAACATTCCAATCCGTGTTAAATGATGTGTTAAGAGAGCTGCTGCGAAAATGCGCCCTAGTCTTTTTTGACGACATATTAATTTTCAGTCCCTCCATGGATGCTCACCTTCATCACTTGAAATTAGTACTTGACAAGTTGAGGCAAAATTCCTTGTGTGTTAAGGAAACCAAATGTTGCTTTGGGGTTAGTGAGGTAGAATACCTCGGACATATTATCAGTGACAAGGGGGTATCGGTAGACCCTGAGAAGATCAGCTGCATTCGTGCATGGCCTGTACCAAAAACAGTAAGGGAATTACGTGGGATTTTGGGCCTAACAAGATACTATCGAAAGTACGTAAAAGGGTATGGTGAAATAGCAAAAGACCTCACTGATCTCCTCAAGAAAGACAGCTTTGTTTGGAATGAAAAAGCTGAGAGTGCTTTTGAGAAACTTAAGCAGGCTCTTATCTCTGCTCCGGTGTTGGCAATTCCAGATTTCTCAAAGGAATTCACTCTTGAGTGTGATGCATCGGACAAGGGAATTGGGGCGGTTCTATCGCAGGAGGGGCATCCCATCGCCTACATGAGCAAGGCCCTAGCTCAAAGACATCTAGCACTCTCGGTGTACGATAAAGAGATGCTAGCGGTGGTCTCGGCAGTGGAACATTGGCGTCCTTACCTTTTGGGACACCACTTCAGAATTTACACAGATCACCGCACGATAGAGCATTTCTTGAAGCAGCGCATCATCACCCCGGCTCAGCAGAAGTGGTTGATAAAACTGCTAGGATATGATTATACTATACATTATAAACCAGGGAAAAGCAACTCAGTTGCGGATGCTCTATCACGCACAGTTTATCTATCACCTATCAGTGGAGTCTCTACCACAGTACATACTTTTATCCATGAGATCTCTCAAGCCTGTCTCACTGATGGAGAAACACAAAAAATAGTACAAGCTGTTCAAAAAGACCCCAAAGGTACGAAACACTTTTCTATTGTAAACTCACAATTGCTTTACAAAGGGAAAGTGTATGTTCCCAATATAGATGGTTGGAGAGAAAAATTAGTTGGGGAGTTACACGGAGGTTTAACAGGGGGACACTCTGGAAGACAGAGAACTTACAAGAGGGTCAAAGAGAGCTTTGCATGGCCTGGTTTACACAAGTTCATCAAAAAGTTTGTTGCTGAGTGTGATATATGTCAGAGAAATCACGCTGAGAATGTGATGCCGCCTGGTTTGCTTCAGCCATTAGCTATACCTGAGAAGGCGTGGCAAGACATCACCATGGATTTCATAGAAGCCCTACCCAAGTCCGAGGGAAAATCTGTTGTGTGGGTGATAGTGGACAAACTCACCAAATATAGTCACTTTATTGCTCTCTCTCACCCCTACTCGGCTGCTACTCTTGCCCAAATCTTTGTAAAAGAAGTTTTTAAGCTTCATGGCATGCCGGTTAACATCACCTCGGACAGAGATCCAATCTTCATGAGCATATTTTGGGATTCTTTTTTCAGTATTCAAGGGACAAAACTCAGCCGGTCAACTGCATACCACCCTCAAAGTGATGGTCAGACCGAGAGTGTGAACAAAGTGTTGGAACAGTACCTTCGCTGTGTTGCCGGAGAGAGACCTCACACTTGGGTGCAGGCATTACCGTGGGCCGAGTGGTGGTACAACACCTCTCACCACACAGCCATCCAAATGTCTCCCTTTGAAGCACTGTACGGATACAAACCTCCCCACATCACTACATATTTGCCGGGATCAACTTCTGTATCTCAGGTTGACACTCAGTTGAGAAACCGTGATGAGCTACTGGCAATTCTCAAAGAAAATTTGTGCAAGGCCAAAAATAGGATGAAGCAGTTTTACGACAACAAACATACAGAGCGTGCGTTCATGATTGGTGACTTTGTTTATTTGAAGCTTCAGCATTATAAGCAGAACTCGGTGAATCAAAAATCCTTCCATAAACTTTCTCCCAAGTACTATGGTCCTTTCAAAGTACTTGAGAAAGTCGGTCCGGTGGCTTATAAGCTCCAGCTGCCCCCTAGTGCTCGCATACATAATGTGTTCCATGTATCTCTCTTGAAGAAGAAGATTGGAGACCAAAAATCGGCTGAACCTCTCCTGCCCCCTGTCTCAGACTTCAAGAAAACCAGCTGGAAGCCTGTTAGAGTCTTGGAGACTAGACTGGTGAAGAAACGAGGAAATGCTGCAGCTGAGTGGTTGATTTTGTGGGAGGGTACCAGCTCTGAAGAGGCCACATGGGAAGATGCAAACGATGTGAGGCGTCGCTTTCCAAACTTTGATTTGAATGCTTAGACAACTTGTGGACAAGTTGTTTGTGCAGGGGGAAGAAATGTCATAGTAGCTAGTCTGGTTAATGTAGTATTTACCCTTCAGTAGTAAGTAACTTGAGCTGTACGTGGCCAACTGTGTATCTCTCATTCTGTCCTAGGATTCATTGGCTCTTGGTTTAGATGTAAGCCACTTGTGAGCATCTGGACGGTTAAAGAGAGTATATGAAGAACTGGATTGTTAGAGGCAGCCATCGAATATCAATACAACTCGTTATTTTCCTTTCTTAGCTTAGTCTATCCTTTTCACCATTGTTAGGGCTACTGGTACCATAACATATCTTCCATAATGAAGGGTTCAGATCAGCCTGACACGACCGCCCCCACCCCCAAACCTCAGCACGCCAAGATGGTTAAACTCGAAGACACTGAAAAGAAGGTAACTTTCGCGTTTTTTTACAATTACCCATTTCCGAATTTACTGCAACATAGATATCCTTTTTGAAGATAGCTTGTTGGGTTTTGTTTCATTAATGGGGTGTTGTTGTTGATGGAGCTTGAGGACACATTTTGATATGATTGAAGTTTGAGTCATTTCACATTGTTCTGATAAGATTGTTACCATTTAGAGCAAGGAAAAAAAAACTAAGAGTATGAATATATGTTTTGGAGTTAAATTGTGGGTTTTTATTGTATAGCTTTTCATGTAACTTTGTGTAGATTTTTCATAAGAAACTCAAAGATGTTGAGATTAGTGTTCCGATAGTGTATGGGAATATTGCATTCTGGCTCGGTAAGAAGGCAAGCGAGTAACTATTGTTCGACTGGTTCTAGGTTCATTGGTTTCTTAAAATATTACATGTGGATTAGAATGTTTGAATAAATTTGGCATATGTAATTAGGTACCAATCACATAAGTGGACTGTGTATGTTCGTGGGGCAACAAATGAGGATCTTGGAGTGGTGATAAATCGCGTTGTTTTCCAGTTACATTCCAGTTTCAATAATCCCACAAGGGTGGTTGAGTCACCGCCATTTGAATTATCCGAATGTGGCTGGGGTGAATTTGAAATCGCTATTACACTATTTTTCCACACTGATGTGTGTGAGAAGCCATTAAACTTGTGAGTTTCTTTAAATACCATCTTTATGTCATTTTCTGCTATCAAAGTAATGTACTTGCTATTTGCTACAATTTGGCATTTCATACGTATGCTCATTTTTGAATTACTGTCAAAACAACCCTCAAGAAAGGAATAATAGAATACTCTCCAGAAACACCTCCTACTATATGCCATATTGTTGTAGGAACCAGTCTTGAGTTAATCTTCAGATATGTTTAATTGATTGATCAAAGTACAAACTAGAAGTTAGATTAAGTTCCTTCATATGCCGTCATTGTTTCCATTATTTATATGTTTTAGGGTACCTTTACTTTCAATTTAGTTTGATGTTAAATTTATATAGAACAAAATGATTCTTAACAACCAAACAAGCTGTTTCTTATTTGGCATACTCTGGCGATGGATGTAGTCTGTAACAGTTTCAAATAGAGGATATTGGTGATTATGTACGCACAATACTTATAGAAAGCCGTATAACTTGGAAATGGAAAAATATTAGTCTTCTCATTTTTTAATGTTTCAATTTCTTCACAGATTTCATCATTTGAAGTTGTACCCTGAAGATGAATCTGGTCCTATGTCGACCAAGAAACCTGTGGTTGTGGAATCCTATGATGAGATTGTGTTCCCTGAGCCTTCAGAGAGTTTTTTAGCTCGTGTCCAGAATCTTCCTGCTATAGTCTCTCCCAGATTACCTTCTGGTTTGACTTTGCCTCCTCCTGGTATAAGTTATTTTGCCTTCCTCTTTGCAATCCTTTGTTTTGCCTGTTGTGGATGTATAATATTCCTTTATATTGCATTTAGTTCCAGTTGAAGACCCAAGTAAAAGAAAGAGAGGTGACACAAAAGATCATCCCCTGACCCAGTGGTTCATGAATTTTTCCGAAGCTGATGAGCTTCTACAACTGGCTGCAGCTCGTCAACAGGTGAGCATTACTTGCTCTGAACTTTTCTGGATAAATAATATTGAACTTCTACCTGATTGATGTTATAGATTTTCTTGCATTGTTGTGATTTCACATTTTACTGTTGCATGTATTCTGAGATTTGTAATTTAGTATGAACTTGCTGACTTTCTTTCTTTGTAGTGAATCCTTTGCCATGGAATGCATGTTATTGCCTATGTTTAACCTTTACTTTATTTTTCTTTGGAGAGAGTTCTTGGGGCGAGCTCTTTGTTCTAACTCTTTTTCCAGTAAGATAAAACCTCGGTTAGACCTGTAAGACCTACCATCCATAATTTGGTGATACTTCACTCTTCTCAGTGGTCCATATAATTCCATCCTCACCCTCTCCTCAGCAGTTATATCTCTTGGGTAATTTTGAGAAGTATAAAATTTTAGAGTGTTCTCGATAGAGTAATGAAAAAACGTCATACATAAGCTTAATCTTAAACTAATTTGATTACTTGCTCATGACAAAGGCTGAGAAGCTAGTGATGGATTGTATAAGACTATAAGAGACACTTTTTGATTTATTATGTGACGAGCAAGAAACTTTGAACTAATACTATGCACTGAATGGTTGTTTATATAGTGTGCAAACCAGGATCAGTTTACTTAATGTAAAATTCATCATATTCTCAGAGATATGGGAGTACAAAGTTATGTAAACCAAAAATTGACATCCTCCTTACAGTAGGTCCTGTATGAATTGAACGACTTTTGGTAGAAAATGCTGATTAGATGTCACTTTAGATATTAGTTTTGGAATTGGGGTTAAGATTCAGCCAAAATCGCTCCAGATCTAAATTTCTTCATTCCATCTGGTTTCCATCTGGACAACAGTTTGAACTGCTGCAACTTGTAATACAGTGGATAGATGTATGGTATGGTCTCAGTAGAGCTAAAAACACTAAACATAGATGCTTTTGTTTTTTGTCATGTGTCATGATGTCGTAGGGGTCTGCTTTGGTGCCCAGGGACGGATCTAGCATATGAGTGCCTGGGACTCAAGTTCCACCCAAACTTTTTTGGTTTAAAAAAAAAAACCTACATATAGAAGAAAAATGTTGATACTTTGTGCTTTAACTAACTAAATTATTTATATTCCTAAGACCATAATCCCTTAATTAAGGGATTAGGAGATTAATATTTCACCGAATGAACAACCAAAAATAAGAAAATCAAACTTGATTAGTTCCTTGTTTACTAAAATCAATCGTGAGTCTTTAAGTTTAAATGTCAGTCATTGAGAACCAACTCCTAGTAATGCTCCAACTCCAAGCTCTGCATTGATTCATATTGAAATTTTTATGTACGTATTATCTAGAAAGTTATCAATTTTGTTTTGTATAAGTATGCATTTGAGGGGTAAAGCTCACTGCATCCCCATGTTTAGGTGTATATTTCTTTTCAATCTATAAATTGCTCTCGCACCTTCGTGCTTTTTTTTTCTTTTCTTTATACAGTGGAAATTCTAAGTCCCACCCGGTTCCAATTCCTGGATTCGCCCCTGTTGTTGCCTGAGAATATCCAGCAGGTTATCTTAAAGCCATTCATGGAAGTGTCTGTTTTCATGTTTCTATTAAATAGTCCTGGTATAACAAATATGGTGGGACTGCAGATATATTTTTTTTTTAAGGAAATATGTTGGGAGTGAAAAGATAGTGGCAGCCAGTTACCCATGTCCTTAGTACAACAGGAAATAGAATAGCAGTACCAATCAGCAAATTTCTTGTGTTTGTGGTAGCAATGTCCATCCATGGTTTGTTGTGAAAGTCGGGAGTATGATGTTTGACCTCATTTTTCAAAGTATGGCTTTGCAGTACGCAGTTGTAGAATAAGAAGGGGTGACATACATTTTATAGGATCAAATATATGTTTTCATTTGGGGATCCTATGATCAAGGTTTTTTAATTTCTGTTGGTAGTACAGGACCAACCTGAAGTTCTGAGTTTCGCAACCTTAAACTCAGAATCTGGTAAGTCGTTTTGTCAATATGGTTGGCCAATTTAAGGATTGATGCTCTTTTCGATTCACAAGAACTGATACAGGCAATTCATCAGTTTTGATTTGTGTATTTCACTAATATAACAGAAGCAGAAACTTTGTTTTGTACCTTCTTTTATATTTTCCATCTTATGATTACTCTGTACATTGTTTTATAAGAACAGGATGGAACTGATTAGATGAACTATGATCATACTTATTCCTTAAACAATTTACACCAAACTGATATTATGGATCATAATTACTTTTTACAATTAAATTGTAAGAAATGGTGTTTAAAGATCGTAGTGTTTAACCAGGGAGGAGTGGAGGACTGCTTAAATGATCTAACCAAACCCTAAAGTAGTTTGTCTAAACCAATTTTAGTTTCCCTAACACATGCCCTAAGTATGTGTTCTATTGATTAACTATTTTTTGATATCCTTACGGAAGGGCTGCCTCTCCACAGTTCCTAATGGCTCCACTATGTGGAGGCATGGGAGCATGGTACCTTTCTTTGGTTAAATCTTATAATATATTCCTCGAGTGAAGAGATCGTCCATCTCCAAACTGGTATGTTAGTGAGAACTGGGTAGATTCGAATTTTGAATCTTCCCACTAATTTCATCGACTCCTTGGTGTAGAGATGTAAAAAATATATGCTATAGAATGAGTATGTAAAAGTTAGTTTACTTTATAGTAGAATTACTCCATTTCAATTTATTGACTAATGATGGTGGATCTCAATGTAATAGGTTCAAGCTCATATTGCTAAATTTCGAAGAGAGATAAGTTTGATGGATGTGCAACAACAACAAGTGAATTATGTTTCCGACGAGTGAATGCATCAGATTCTCGTGATCTCAATTCCAACTTGAATTTTTCGCAGCTTCAAATTTTCTTTCATCATAGATACTCAGGATGACATACAAACATACTCATTATATGTATTGTATCAGCTACGGCAAGATTTTGTCCTTTCCTCTGTTAGTTTTTCATTTTACTGAACTTTGTGGTGTTACTCATCACAATGCGGCAATGTATCAAGAAATTTTGAAAAGAAGAAAATAAAAGTTTCATCCGTAATTAATGGAAGAGCAGTGTTGGTCTTTTACTTCGGCACCTGTTAGTTATTGCTCAATATATATGTGTTGATTATCTGCAAGTCGAGATGGTTAGATATGGCTGATATGCTGGTCACTAGAATATCATTTTGATCAGTTTGGTCTTTCAAGCAAGTGCTATAGGTTCTGCATGGTTTGTTCATGGACTCATGGCAAAGGAGCACCGTCAATTCAGTTCATACGCTCGGTGGGAATTCTGGGTAAGTTGGCGTCACATCTTTGCTACCGTTTTATAATTTTTATCTCCTTCTCTTTTTATTGCAAATATTTATTAAATATTTACCTTGATATCAATTATCATAGCAGTACAGCATATTTGTCAAAAATCTATGTTTCACAGTCAACATTTTCCCCAAGAGCAATAGCTCTTTTTAGAGTTGAATAGTCGCTGCTGCCAGAAACTTATTATACTTTCATGGATGTAACTGCACACCAAAGGCATAATCAGTTGTAGACAATACATATGACTATACGAGTCATGTGGGTCAATAGCAGGTACTTCCCGTAGTCATAGTGCGATATTGTGGAAATGTGTTTTACCTGGGCCCTGCATGTTATGTTTTTGGTTCTTGAAAATAACCTATTGTCATTTGTCATAATTCTTTGTTCTACACAGATCAGGTATGACTGTATGAGCCTATCCTTAATTCACATAAACCTTTTCAAATTTGAATTTTTTTTTTGGGGGGTCCAAAAAAAATGTTTCCTCGATAATGCATACTGTTAGCTTCTTTGTAGACGAAAAAAAAACATTGAAGGGACGTACAAATTTTAAGAACCATTGATGGAAACTCCTCCTCTTGAGGCGCTCGTCATAATCTTCACCATGTTTCGCTAAATACATTTCGGTGTGAGCGTCCATGTAATATTTAGCTTCTTCTGTATCCGTCAAAATTTGCCAGTGAGCCTCAGCCGTTTCCTGCTGTGTTAATCTTATATTTCCGGTTGTATCCATAATACAGGGCTGAACTAACTGAGAAACACAACTAATATTCCATAGTGGGGGATTGGGCTCTTCGTGTTCTTCCAATTGCAGATACGACTTACAGTACGTCACCGACTCCCATGATATGTACCTTTCTGCAATACTCCCCTCCGGATAACGTGTATTACTCATTGATTGTTTATAATCACCCAATTGCCTATAAAATGATGAATATAGTTAGTACGTATATATTTCTAGTGTAAATTCAATTTTACCAAAAGAAACATATATTTGTAATAAGGTGAAACTTATTTGGTTAATAAATATACCTTTCCGTTGGATACATCCATGTAAAATGTACTGGGCCTGTAAGCATAACTTGTTCGGGAAGGTGAACCATGAGATGAACCATAGAGGTGAAGAAATGTGGAGGAAAAATCAACTCCAAATTGCAGAGAATGATCACTATGTCATCTTGCATCTGTTGGACATCTGCCTTCTTTAACTCCCTAGCACATAATTTCCGAAACCAATTTGACAATGCTATCAATGGCTTCACGACGTTATTTGGCAAAAATCCTCGGATAACCACTGGAAGAAGACGTTGAAGCAGGACATGGGAATCATGCGTCTTCAATCCATAGAACTTTTTATCGGATAGTTTCACCTTATTTCTTAAACTTCCAGCATAGCCAAGTGGATACCGGACACCGCGAAACCATTCAAATACTTCTTCAAGACGATCCTCTTGAACTAAAAAGGGTGCATGAGGAACCTTTCCCGTCCTCTTTTGAGCTTCCGAACACCACTGCCTTTTGCGGATTTTCCTTTTCTCCAACGCTTCGCGGGCCCTTGGACCATCCTTGGTCTTCCCTTCAATTGCAAGGATGGTGCCCAGGATATTGTCACCCACATTCTTTTCAATATGCATGACATCTAAACAGTACCTGTGTAACAACGATGACCAATAGGGAAGCATCCAGAATACGCTCTCGTGGGTCCAACATTGTCTATTGTGTGCTGAGTAGGGGATATGGAAATCCGGATGGTGGCTAAGAGTGCCGTAATTGTGTGACCGAATTTCCTCCAAAATTTCATCTCCGTTCTTATGAGCTGGTCTTTCTCTCCACTCTGGCTTCCCGTTAAATGCCAAACTGGATCGCATGGGTGAATTCTCGTCCAGCCATTTCCGATGCCCTTCATAAACAATTCTCCCACACATATGCTCCGCCGTCAGCTCATCTAGACAAATTGGACATGCCTTGTACCCTTTCACTGTTGAGCCTGCAAGCATCCCTAAACCAGGAAAGTCACTTATCGTACACATCAGCGCTACCTTCATCATGAATACATCATTGTCCACTCTGTCAAAAGTAGCGACTCCGTTTTCCCACAAATCTTTGAGCTCGTCGATCAATGGACGAATGAGTACACTAAGGCACTTTCCTGGAGATTTAGGGCCAGGAATCAACACGGCCAGCATATTATATTCCTTCCTCATACACATATTAGGGGGTAGATTATATGGCATCACAACCACGGGCCACGTACTATGCTGGGTTGTCATTGTTCCAAATGGGCTGAAACCATCAGTTGCCACTCCAAGCCGCACATTTCTTCCCTTAATGTCGTCGAAACCTGGAAATGTCCTGTTAAAATGTTGCCATGATTCTCCATCAGATGGGTGCCGGAGAGTACTTTCATCTACTCGCCTCTCCTTATGCCATCGCATGTGCTTTGCTGTGTGTGGGGACATAAATAGGCGTTTCAACCTTGGAGTGATAGGGAAATACCATATTATCTTTTTTGGAAGGTCATCCGTATCTGGCTTATATCTTTGAGCACCACATATTGGATAAGTCCTACGAGTTTTATTTGCAGCCCCCCTGAATAGGTAACAGTTGAATTCACAAACATGAATTTTTTCATATCCAAGGGAAATATCCTTGATGATTTTTTTAATTCTCGAATAACTCACAGGAAAACTGTTGACTTTAAAAAACTTATGCACCCATTTACATAATTTATCAATACTCGTATCCGACCATCCGTTTTCAACTTTAATTTCCATTGCATGTAATACGGCACTTAATACAGTTTCTTCACTCCCTTCATACAATGGGGTTTGAGACTCTTTCAGAAGCCTTTCATACTTAGCGTAATCATCATCTACCATGTCATTGAACTGAACTTCAGCGTTTTCTTCAACGACATTCTGCGGTGCATCTGCATGGTATACAGGATAATATGGAAATACATCTTGTATAATCTCCACAGGCGGGATCACTGAAGGACCGGCAACATTAGAAGCCTGGACTCTGTCTTGAAGCCACTGTCTCCGTTTACTGATCATTGACGGTTCACCAGAAACTTCCCCGTGTAGGTGCCAAACTGTGTAAGTCGGATCCAAACCATGGTGCATACAGTGGTGATAAATCTCTACGAGTTTCTTATAATAAGGACCATTTTTGCAAACTGCGCATGGACAAGGCAGAAACTCAATTCCAGCAGTGCGAGCCATCACAAAATTGATGAAGTTAACTAAACCAGTGCTGTAATCAGGGTGTGTAAAGTGAAGATTCATCCACGATTTGTCGGGGACATCGTCCATGTTTCCTGTCACAACATAAACAGACAATATGCATAAGGTTAACACACAACATTCATGATACAATCAGAACCTGTCCCAACACTTCTTCTCTTTATTCCTCCAGGTTGGGTCCTATCCCCTTCAGGCGAACACGACTTTGTTGATCGTTTTGCTATTCATGTGGTTTCCGCTACAGTTTTGGAAAATTTCGGCAGCATCTCCCTACAGTTCCTCAAGTGCACAAAAATCTAAACAACCTAATTTGCACTCGAGGAACATTGTAGAGAGACACTGTCGAAATTATATCCCAAAACTGAAACCGAAACCACATGAATAGCAAAACGATCAACAAAATTGTGTTCGCCTAAAGTGTCCAAAAATGGGACAATTCGAGAATCAACAACCCATCTCGATCAACTAGATGCGTTGTTGATTCTCAAACGGGAGTTCTAAGCTGATAAACACCACAATTATATATAATACGAAACAATAAATTTACACACGGCACCACACTCCCTCACTAAGTCACTCGCATGTTTCAGAAACCCTAACTACCACAATCCACACACAACACAAACCAATTACATAATTAATTAATAATTTCAACCTAATTTACCCTAAAATTCTAATTTCACACAATTTAATTATTTCACAAAATTTCATTTTCACTAAATATCTCCATATATCTCCATTTCAAAATTTCACTAAATTACACTAAAATTAAATTTCATTAAATTTCACAATTTCACAAACTAAACCTAAACTTAATTTCATTAAATTTCACCAAAATTCAAACATTTTCAATGAACCCATTCCATGGTGTATCACAATTTCCATATTCTAACACTAAACCAACAACAAATCACCAAATTCAACACCCTAAATCTAACTTCCATTAAACAACATAGACAACAATTTCCGATGAATAAATACTTAATATGCTCACAATGAGGGATAAATATAAGGAATTTGCACTAACCTTACTTAAGAATCAAAGAAATAGCAACCCAAGTTCAAGAATGCACAATTTCTTCTAATTTCTCCCTCTTCTCCTTCTTCTCCTCTAAGTTGATGCAGAACTCGTCCTCTTTCTGCTCCAATTTTTTTTACCTATATTTATATAGCTGTCATTTAAGAGGAAGTACAATTATTGGTGGAAAAAAATTGAAGCGACGAATATTGCAAAAAACTCGTCGCTTCAATTACAGTTTAGCGACGAAAAAAAAATATTTGTCGCTTCAATATTTTCCTGGCGACGAATATTGAATAAAATCAATATTTGTCGCTTCAAAAATTTGTGAGCGACAAATGTAATCAAAAGTCGTCGCTGGAATATATTTAAGCGACGACTTTGGGGTTAAACCAATATTGGTCGCTTCAAACAATTCAAGCGACGACTTTTGAAATGCCGATTTCAATCTTCGTCGCTTCATTGCTTTGCTGCAGTAGTGTATAATGACTGATGTTTAAGTCGATTTTACGTTTGCAAAGGCAAGTAATTGTAACTTGTAGAAAAAGGCATGGCGTAAAAATATGTCATCTTCAGTGTCATTGTCTTCATATTGGGTTTTCTACCACCCCTTTGGCATACAACAGAAGCACATGTGTGGAACTGTTTCACTAACTTACATTTTGATGGCATCTCTATCTGTTACTTAATATTCTTGTTGTATACATAATTTTGTTTTGCAAGACTTAAAGAGTTCTATCCATAATTGACGAATAGATTTGGATATGTTCAACACCATCTTTCATGAATATCCTTTGACTAATCACTATTCTATGTATTCTTTAGCATGTTTATTTTCATATTGAACAACCCATATGACCATGTATATCTGACATCATCAATAAAACGAATTATGCAGCTCCAAGGTTCATTGTTCAAGCATTTGCACGCAACTCACATGGGTATGTATACTTCTCTATATACATTAAACTGCTCTTGTTTTATACATATGTGCTTACAGAAAAATAACTGGCAGCTTTTGGTTAATTTTCAACTTGATCTCATTTCTTATAAATATTCAGGAAGTATCAGTGAAAAGGACAAATACAGCTGAGAAAAGAAAAGGGTGTGTCACCAAAACTCGGAAGACTGATACGACATTCCAACTTCCATATCTGCAGTTACTGTTCCAGACTGGTAAGTAATCTATATATTTAGGTTAAGCAAATGCACAGCCGTTTTAAGCAGTTGGAAATGATCTCACAGGTCCTTACATTGTTGTCCTTACAGGAGCGATTTGGGGCAAGAGTAACATGGCCTTCATGTGCCAAACCAAGAGCAAGTCTCAATCACTGAAAAGAAAAACAATACCGTCAATCTATTTAACCTTGCGGGGCACCGCATTTTTTTGTGGTAATTATTGTGGGCCTTTCTAGTTTCTCTTCTGTTTCTTTATTCTTCTCTTCTCCGAATCAAATCTCATTCACAGAACATGCAAGGCTTCTTGAGAAGATGGTGGCATGCAGGTAACTGATACCTACGCATCCCTTTGGGATCGGTTGTACAACAGATTTCAATTCCACCAACATGGACCCTTTGAGGTAATTCTAAAGCTATTTTCTACTTTCTACGGCTAATAGTTGTTGGCATGACATGCATTGTGGAATCGGTCGGTAACAGCGTAAAAACTTTCGTGTTTGGTTGAAAAACAATATTCACTGTCTTGCTTCTACTATGTTTTTGGCAAGGTTCAGAAAGAAAATGCAGAGCTAAAACGAGATTTGTCGGGAAGTTAGAATCGGGTAACATTCTCTGAACTAAACCTTTATTAGACTGTTGTTAAGCATTGTAAGTTATTGTTAGAGGACTGAGAAAGACAAATGGAAAAGACAGAAGTGTAGGACAATGCCGTATCAGGCATATATCTAGCTTTGCGGACCACCTTCTAAGCCTTAGAACATGGATGGGATACTGAATCTGTTGAAACGGTGCAGATTTAGTGGTGTACGTTTGAAGTATACTTATGTCTTACTTGGAGTTCCTCTTTTCATTACTGGTACTGGTTTCAGCAGGACCACATGATAGCTATATGTTATGTTGTTAAGGTTGTATTTTACTTGATAAATGGTAGAGATAATCTGCAGTAATTGCCTAGTTGGGGATAAATGCAGTAAAATTAGAAACACAAATGCAGGTGAAATATAGGAATGATCAAAGGGAAATGGTAGTTGGGGTTGGTTGGTATCTTCTCCCTCAGGAAGTGTGACCATCTGAAAAGAGATGAAGAAGTGTTTTTACAGTTGAAATGTGCAGAGGGCAGCAGCAGTAACAAGACGTTCACATGGGTTTCTGCAGCACGGTTTTTAACTTGGTGTATTTGTGCAGTTCTGGTTTGAAAGACTCTTTGTTTTTATCCATCGCAGTGGAATCAAACAGACCAGGTTGCCCAACAATCACAAAAGGCCAAACGGCCTACTCAAAAGTACACTTATTATCGGTCCGTGATTTTAGGTCATGAAAATGAGCAGAGTTAGAGGGATATAAGTCATGAACTGCGGGTTCCACTCACTATAAATCCATCATATAATCTCCTCTAGGATTTGAAAGAGATAAAAAGGCTATAGTATGAAATTCTGTGTTGGATTCTTGGTTATTAAAAAGTCGGTGTGGAGTTGGAATATTATTAAGAGCAAAATTCCACCGTAAAATGCACGGCAGACCATTTCAATTGAAAGGTAAATCTGTATACATCTGTGCTTCGACATTGTAGAAAGATTGTTTTGTTGAATATGCATGTTATGATATTCATGTCGTTGCAAAACTAAATAAACCCTAGCATATTTGAAAGTAGCTTGATCGCTCTCAGTCCCATTTCCTATGGCAGTTCTTTCCGCCATGACGACAATATTGGCGGCCAATTTCCGACCAAGATTGTGGTTAATGACTCGTGTAGATTGTTTCTCGTTTCGATTTAATGTTGTCCGTGATCTTTAGTGTCCTTTTTGGAGTTTTTGCTTTCAATGCCTACATTCCATCGGTTCTACGCTCCGGACAGGTTGTTGATCTATTAGGTTTTTTGTTACATCAACGGCATTTGCATCATTGCTGAGGCATGTGTGACATTAGTGAAATGAAAATTGCAATGGAATTCACACAGGGTGAACGTTGAACGTAATGAGGACTCACCCAACAATACGATTAGGTTTGAGTGCACGATTTAGACTAACTCAGGCGGAGATTATCATATCAGATTTGTAGGAATATTAACGGCAAAAGCCAACATCAACAATATCTGTAGCTGCTAGAAATTTTGCTGCTAGAAATTTTGTTCAATCCAATTAGTTTACAAGAGCTAGTTTGCACCGAAAGAAAAATCTTTACTTATTATCATATTAATCATTTCCCTGCCCTTTGTGGAAAGTCATGTGATTTGGTCAAAGATAACTAATACATATGCATTAGTGTCCTAAAGAATTCATGTTTTCATTATATATCCCCAAAGACATTTGCATCAAGAAAATGAAAGGGGAAGAAAGGGAGTGAGAAGAGAGGGTCCATGGTGTCATTAGGAGAGCCAACAGAGAAGAGTAGAGCCAGTGGGTTTTGGCTCCCACCATTGCCCTTACACACCCCAAAACACCCGTGTTATGTCCTATTTCCTTTGCATTAAGCCACCAAACTCCACATGACCCCTCACTCTCTTCCTCTTCTTAAATAGCCCTCATCACCCTCCACTTCACTCCACCACCTCCATTCTCTCCATCCCCTCTCTTATCTTCAAACCCTCCTCCTCTCCCTTCTCTCTCTCTACTCATCCCAAACTACCTACACACCGTACCTTCCTTGTCAAACATGGCAGTCCGAAAATACAACAAGCTTCCCCAGACTGCAGTCCTCAAGCAGATCCTCAAGCGATGCTCGAGCTTGGGGAAGAAGCAACACGGCTACGACGAAGATGGTCACCCCATCGACGTCCCTAAAGGCCATTTCCCGGTGTATGTGGGAGAGAACAGGACGAGGTACATTGTTCCCATCTCCTTCTTGACTCACCCCGAGTTCCAGTGCCTTCTTCGCCAAGCCGAAGAAGAGTTTGGCTTCGATCACGACATGGGCCTCACCATTCCTTGCGAGGAAGTGGTTTTCCGTTCTCTAACTTCCATGCTCAGATGAACCAGTCCAAGAGTTCGAGAGATCGATGGAGTTTCTTGAAGAAGATGGCCAAGATGAAGTTCCCCCCCCTCAGCTTCTCTTTTTTTCACCATCTTTCTTCATTTTTTCCGTCGATTTCGTTATTCGTTTGAATTCTTTTTAGGAGTTGTTTAGTTGCTACAAAAACCTTTTGATGTTTGATTAGTGACTCTAACCTGGAAGTTAACCCATGAACATATAAATGGGTTTCAATTTGTATAAAGTTTGTGATCGTTGGATCGATTTTCCTCACAGAGGTAGTTTGTTACATGCCCTGTGAGAGAAGCTAGTGTACTCTACTATCAATGAAAGACTGGATCATTTCCTGTTTGCTTAATTTTACAAGTCGCCAGATCTGTTAATTAGTTTCTCGATCTTTCACAATATATGAAAAACAAAGACGCATCAGTCATCAGTCATCAGTCATCACCACCATGTGAGATCTGTGCATGCGTTTTGAAGCAGCTTTAACACTACTACGTGAATCTGGGAGATCGAGGAATCAAAATCAAAGAGCATCTGAATAATTCTAACTAAATAAAAAGGGTTTCTGGAAAGACATATGCTAAACAGAGTAGGGTTGTCAGAGAATATGGGGGTACATTTGGCATGTACGGATCAATATTGATGAGGATTTTCAATATGATTGGTGAGGTTTCTGATTAGATTAATATGGTGAGGTTTCTGATTAGATTGATATGGTGAGGTACTTAGCAATAATCAAAGTTTGCTAATTAAATAATTAGAGCAAAGGTAAAGCTGGGTAAAGAGTGGAGTGCAATCTGACCAGGAAATATGATTTGTAAAATGTGAGTGGCCCAGATCAGCTTGCTGACTGTTGGTAATTTAGTAGTTACGACAAAGGTGATCTATTTTGTCGTCCTACCAATAAGAAATTTAGAACAATTATAAATTTCGAAGAATAAAGTTATATATTTTAGAGAGTGATTTGCGGACTTGTTCATTAGTTGAGTAATTTAATTTGTCCTTATTATTATTATATTTTTTTTTAGAAGAATGAATGACTCCATTGACATAAGTCATACGACCGACTAAAGTTATACATCTATATAGAATCTCACCAAACATGATGCGAATAACAAAAAATTTGATTGTTAATAACTGATCATAAAATATAGTTTCGCTCTTAAGTATAATCTAATTGATTACTAATGGCTTGTTGCGCTTGAGATTTCAATAAAAATATTTAAAAATGTCTTTCTTTTGAAAGACATTTCTATGAACAGAATACTAAATCGAACAATAACACGATTTGACAGCCACCACGACCTTACTTACCTCTATACGTACATTTGATGTAGAATATTTGTACATTCGATGTGGAACATTTGAGCATATGACTCCAACCGTTCGCAACCTTATTTCTCTATTTGGATTTTTTGGATTTTCCATTTTTTGAATATAGTATTGGGTTTTCCACCTATTTACTAGACAAAAAGAAAAAAAAAGTTGAAAGCTACAGGCGTGGCTGCTCATACTTTTCTTGGTATTACGCATAGACGGTGTCATGTGGATCCACTCTCTCATGCGCTTCCACCTCTCCAGCTTCAACTACCCGATCCACTGCACAAGCTCCAAACCCAACCCGCTCCAACTCCCAAACCACTCTGTCACTCATTCTCTTTCTCTCTCCTTTTTCAATCCACCTCCATTTCCATTGTTCCTCTTCCCAATTCCACATCTTCAATCATGTCACTCTCTTCCTCCCCAGATTCAACTAGTCTTCTCCGTCAGGTAAAATCCTCAATCTCTTCTCCAATTCTTCACTCTCCAATTTTTTATTCAATCTCTTCGCCCGCTTCGGGACCGCCTAGGCGGCTTGGCACCTAGTTGAAGACCGCAGACTGAAATCGGGACGGCTTGCCTCCGCCTAGCGCCTGGGCGGCGCCTTTTAGAACACTGACTACACTACTACTCACCCAAAGGGAAATATTATTGAAAAAATACTGAATGTAATAAAAAACATAAGACTAAGCCAAGCGCATGAAGAGCCAAGGCCCAATCATCCAAATGAGCCTGAATTGTAGGCCACTCAAGACACAGCTCCTCAGAGAAACCACTCACCCTACTCCGGCCAACCTCACTTCGACGTCATGCACCCCCACGCCGAAAAAACAGTGGCCACCACCTGCAGCGCACCCCGTCCATCGATTGCAACAGCCTCCATGAGGACCTTCCTAATAGAGCAGATACTCATCTTGGACATACATCTCCTACATCAGCTAGGAGAACTGACTCTGATAAGAGTTCTTCATCAAACAGCTAACCTCATTCTTATCTCTTGTAACTAAATATCAGATATTAGCATATGTAACTAATCGTTATCAGTTTGTTACATTTTGTAATCTTTGTAAATCTTATCATCTAATGCAATATATAAGCATACATCAGGAACTCATTTGAGTATCCTGAAACCCTCAAATTATCTTCTTCACTACATTCGTTTATGGTATCACAGCCTAATTGTCTAACGACATAATTTTTTTTCTCCCCCATATCCAATACATCTGCAATGGCCACCGAACCTAATACTGCCTCATCTCCTACCAACTCCACCACCTCTGCCTCCACCACCTCCACAATATCTTCCCCTGCTCGCACATCCTCTGACATAAGTCCAAATATCACAAACTATCTCTCCATCAAACTTGATCGAACAAACTATCCTCTATGGCTTGCGCAGATCAAACCCCTACTCTGCAGCCGTGGTATCATGTGCTTTGTTGAAGGCACAAAGTCCTGCCCCCCATGCTTCATCACCACAGAAGATGGTGAACTCACTACCAAAATCAATCCAGCATATGAGCAGTGGATCGCTCAGGATCAAATGGTACTAGGTTGGATCAACAATTCTCTTACCCCTCCTGTCCTCGCCACAGTGGCTAGATCAACCAACTCTTTCTTCACCTGGTCATCTCTTGCTAAGCGTTTTGCTAACCAGTCTCAAAACAGAATCTTGCAACTCCGAGGCGAACTTCTTCGCACCATGCGTGGCACTATGAGCATTCCCACCTTTCTTGACAAAATCAATGCTATTGCTGACAACCTTGCTCTTGCCGGCAGTCCTATGTGTGAGACCGATTTGGTGGCAATCATTATGAAAAATGTTGGACCCATCTATGTAACAACTGTCAGTTATGCTCAAGCTAGGGATACTCCAATCACCTATGACACCCTTGAAGCTCTCTTGCTATCTGCTGAGCAACGTATCAATGACCACCAGCAAGCAACCCTTGATGTCAACTCTGTGACAACAGCTCTTCAAGCTACTCACATCTCTAATAGAGGACGTGGCCGCGGACGCCTCTCTACCTACAATACTCGAGGCTCATCCCTCAACTTTGGCCGTGGCTTCAATCCCTCTCGAGGAAGAGGAACCTCAGTCCTTGGTCCTGCCCCTTCTGCAACCACATTTTCTGGCAGCTCCTACTCCACTAGACCAATTTGCCAAATCTGTTCTAGACCTGGTCACACTGCCCTCGACTGCTACAACAGACTTAACATGGCGTATGAAGGCAGAGTTCCAACAAAGAAATTAAGTGCCATGGCTGCATCCACATCCACTCTGGCCTCCTCAACCTGGTTACTTGACACAGGGGCAAACTCTCATGTCACTGCCGATTTGCACAACTTACAAAATCTTACACCCTATAATGGTAATGATCAAATCAATGGTATAGGTACAAACTCTCTGTCCATCTCTCATATTGGCTCTAATTCTCTTACTCTAAATCACAAAACCCTTCTTCTTAAACACATACTTCACTGCCCTACTGCATCAACAAATCTCTTATCCATTCACAAACTCACTCATGATAATAATTGCTATTTTCTAATCTATCCTGATTTCTTTCTTATCAAGGACATCCAGACGGGGAGGATCCTCTATAGAGGACTCAGTGAGAATGGTATGTACCCTCTGCGTCTACATCCTCAATATGGATTTGATCCTCCGAAACACCTTGCTCTTGTAGGCGCACGAGTGTCAGCACAACTTTGGCATTCCAGACTAGGCCACACATCATTCAAAACTCTTTCTAAAATTTTGTCTAATAAAACTATGCCTCTTACCGGCAGTAGTTCCATTAAATTTTGTCATTCATGTCCTTTAGGGAAAATCACCAAGTTTCCTTTTGTATTATCTTCTTCAGTTTCCAATAAACCTCTTGATTTGATTCACTCGGATGTCTGGTCTTGTTCAACTTTATCCACTCAAGGATTTAAATACTATGTTTTGTTTGTTGATGATTACTCGAGATACACTTGGATTTTTCCAATGAAACACAAGCATGAAGTTTTTAATCACTTTGTTCAATTTAAAACATATGCTGAAAAACAATTCTCCAACAATATCAAACAATTTCAATTTGATGAAGGAGGTGAATACAAATCCAATTCATTCAAAACATATTTCCAAACTCATGGCATTCACCATCATTTTTCTTGTCCCAAACATCCAGAACAAAACGGTTTGGCTGAAAGAAAACATAGACACATTGTTGACACCGGCCTCACCCTATTAACACATGCTCACAGGCCATCTTCCTACTGGACAGAAGCATTCTTCGCTGCAGTTTACATCATAAATCGTCTTCCCTCTCCTGTCATTAAAAATCATACACCATATGAAAAGCTTTATCACAGACTTCCTGACTACACTTTTCTTCGTACTTTTGGCTGTGCTTGCTACCCGTACCTTCGTCCATATAATAAAGTTAAACTTCAACAACGTTCCAAACAATGTGTGTTTCTTGGATACTCACTGAATCACGTAGGTTATAAATGTCTTGATATATCCACTGGTCGAGTCTATCTGTCTAGGCATGTCATATTCGATGAAGAGTTCTTTCCTTTCCAGAAGACCATTCTCTCCTCTCCTACATGTATGTCTACTCCTACTCCCTCTCCTCCACACTTCTTCTCTCTCTCAACATCTTCTCAATCTTACTCCTTTCCACAGAATCAACCAACCTCATCAACTATAACTCCTAACCCTACATCCTCCATTCTATCTCCTACACCATCCACTTCCCCTATCCTCGACCCCTCACCCTTAAATATGTCACCCCTCCCTCATTTTCAACCTCTCAGCCATCTCTACTTAATCCTACCACTATCACATCAGCTTCCACTCCAACTTCACATACTGTCAATGATTCAACTACAGTGAGAACCTCTAATGAACATCAAATGGTCACTCGCCTCAAACATGGAGTCCGGAAACCGAATCCCAAATATGCAATGAGTGCCACCTTACTCTCTGACCTGCTCGAACCTACATCTTATACCAAAGCAGTCAAACAAAAGTGTTGGCAGCATGCCATGCAGGAAGAATACAAAGCCCTTCATACAAATGATACATGGGAACTGGTTCCCTTTCATGCTTCCATGAATATACTTCCCAACAAGTGGATTTACAAAGTCAAAAAGAGAGCAGATGGATCCATTGAACGTTACAAAGCACGCTTAGTAGCCAATGGCTTTCACCAGCAAGAGGGAGTCGACTTTCATGAAACATTCAGTCCGGTTGTCAAGCACTCCACTATTCGATTAATTCTAGCCTTAGCTGTGAGCAACAATTGGCACGTACGGCAGCTTGATGTTCATAATGCCTTTCTGCATGGTCACTTACAAGATGAAGTCTATATGAGACAACCTATTGGTTTCATTGATCCACAATATCCAAACCATGTGTGCAAGCTGAAACGTTCTCTCTACGGTCTTAAACAAGCTCCACGGGCTTGGTTCCAATGCTTTGCCGATTACTTAACAGGACTTGGCTTTCGTGAATCACTCTCTGATTACTCTATGTTTACTTATGCACAAAATGGAATTTTCCTTGTGTTACTAATCTATGTTGATGACATATTAATCACAGGCAATAGTCCTAGTCATTTGTCGCAACTCATTCTTGACCTTGCCAAGCAGTTCTCAATGAAAGATCTAGGAGACATCCACTATTTTCGAGGAATAGAAGCCTCTTATGATGGTTTGACTCTCTACTTAACACAGAAGAAGTATATTGTGGATCTCTTGCGACGAACCAAGATGCTTGATATATATTAAACCATGTTCAACTCCTGCTGCCTCCGGCCAGAAACTGAGTATTCATGCAGGCACCAAACTGGATAATCCTACTGAATATCGTAGTGTTGTTGGAGCACTCCAATACCTCACTCTCACTCGACCGGACATCTCCTACTCTGTAAATCAAGTATGCAAGTTCATGCATTCTCCCACCTCAGTACATTGGACTGCTGTGAAGCTTATCTTACGATATTTAAAATTTTCCATCAATCATGGCCTGAGATATCAACCTGGATCATTGTTTCTTAGCGCTTATTCAGATGCAGACTATGCTGGAGACCCTGACAACAGACAATATCTACTGGTGGCTACTGTGTGTATTTAGGTCCGAATCTCATCTCATGGAGCTCAAAGACACACAGAACAGTATCTAGGTCCAGTGCTGAAGTGGAGTACAGACAACTTGCTAGGGGGATGCAGCGACTTTTGCTGCAGCCCTCAAGGCCGTGCGAAGCAGGAAGAATCTGAACCCGGTTTCCGAAACACCTGTTGGGGAGACCGAGGGAGAGATAACAGAGGTGACGGCTGCTTCTCAGGCTGACAACAGCGCTCTCGGCTTTGTCAACCGGGCAGCTGCATCTGGTTTCTTGGAGGATGGGTTCGCGGATGAATCCGCTGATCCGCCCGCGTCACCTAGGGCACAATTTACTGGGGAGACTGCAACTCCCACAGAGGTGACGGATACTCTGAGAATGTTGATTGAAAAATCTTGTCGTACAGACGAGACTCTCAAGAAGGCCAATAATGTGGTCGTAAATCTAAGTGAATCCATTAGGCGAATGCAGACGGAGCAGAGGGGGTTCACTGCTAATTTCAAGTACCTCGCCGGACAGCAGGGCCGGCTGGGAGATGACTTGACTGCCCATATCAAGAACTCTGAGAGCTGCTGGCGACAGCAACAGGAGCAGTTGGCGGATACCAACGCCACGCTTGCAAACATGAACGTCTTGATGGGTCAGTTTTTTGATCGGGTCGACCAGTCTGAGGGGTCCGGCCGTACAATTACAAATCCAACTCCGCCAAAGGATCAGCAGAGACGAACCTCTGGTCGTGGTGGAACTGGTGGACCTAACACTGAGGCCACTAACAATCAGAATGGAGGTCAGGTTCCTCCTACAGGGCCGGCTAATAACAATCCGCCGGTACAACCAGTGAATGTCGTTGCTCAGATAACTTTGGACGACATTGGTAGAATTTTCTCTGAAAAGCTCAGGGAACTGTAGGGGTTACCCGACGTCGACAAGACGTACGAGAATCCATTGACTCCAGAGATCAACGCAATCCCTTTCCCTGCCGGTTTCAAGCCAATCCGTTTTACTCCGTTTACCGGCCAGACGTCTGAGGATGCTGAGACGCACGTCATGCGTTTCACCAATGAATCGGGTCAATATGCTGAGGACCCAATCATGAAGCTAAAGCTCTTTCCTACATCTCTGGCAGGGGAAGCAGCTATCTGGTATAAGCGTTTGAAGCCTGGATCAATTCCAGACTGGAAAACTATGGAGGTTCTTTTCAGAACCATGTTTGGTGTCGTGGAAGCAAAGATCGGGGTCAAGGACCTAGCAGAAATTGAACAGAGGCCTGACGAATCTGCCACTGATTATTTACGACGGTTCAAGCTGGAGCTAACTCGCTGTGAGATGGAGATTCCAGAAGAGCATGCAGTGCGGATGGCGATTGACGGCCTGGTAGATGAAATCCGCCAGGGTTTCAGGCAGGTTCATGTGACCACTATGGCGGACCTGACTAATCGCCTGGGTCAGGAGCAGCACTATGTTGATCTGTCCAGGGAGAGGAACGAAAGAAGGAAGGGGACCCCTATGTCCTACTATCCAGGGACTCTGAAGCCCAAAACTCCAATTCCAACCACTGCTAAGACCGTGGCAACCATCCAGGCGGATGCAGTTCCTAGACCAATCCTAACATGGGTTGATGAGGAGGAGTTAGAGCTCGAGGTCGCAGCTATCGAGAGGATTGATCAGAAGCCTTTACAGTCCCAGATAGCGAAGCCAGTCAGGGAAACTATTAAGCTAGTCGCTCCGCTTCCAACCAAATCAGCCTTTGAGGCATACACCTACAACGCCCACAAGGCTCACGAGATTTTACAAGAGTTATTCAACCAGGGGCATCTGCACCATGACGGATTTATTCCCAAGCCTGATTATATGGCGGGGAAGACGTACTGCAGCTTCCACAATATGAACAATCATAATACTAAGGATTGTGTGAAGCTGAAGGACCAGCTGCAGATGTGGATCAACGACAACACCCTGCAGTTGGAAAATCTTAAGATGCCTCAATGGGCGACTGCTAAGGGCGGCCCACGGGTGAATGCGATCGAAATCAGTGTTGGTCCGAGTTCAACACAGCAGTGCGGGAAGCAGGTTTCCAGGTTTCAAAAGTATACTTACGACGCAAGCAAGGCGGAGGAAATCTGGGAAGCCATGGTGCACCAGGGAGCACCAGAAATTCAGGAGTTTTACCAATGCCATCCCAACATTGGGGATGGCGGATTTACATGTCTTTTCCATCGTTCTTTTGACCACTATAGTTCTGAATGTGTAGGTCTGAAGGATCAGCTGCAGGAGTGGCTGAACGATGGCAAGCTGGAGTTTGGCGACAGCAAGTCTAGTCCCTGCCCAGAGTTTTGGGTTGGGGCTATTGAAGAAGAGGATATGGTGATGGTCCCTCGTTCTAAACTCTGTCTCACCTGTAGATTGAATACAGGACAGCCGATTACTTATGATGAGTTTCAGGCGGCTTTGAAGGAGGCAGAGGAGAAAGCTGAGAAGAGAGCCTTCGAGAAGGCTAAGTTAGAGCATCCGCCGCCCGAGAAGTCAGGCAGGGAGAGTTACAAGTGGATGAAATACCATCATGGGTCCGAGGACAGCTACGCTAGCAGGGCAAGGCCCAGACAGGATCCAGGACCGTCCGGAGTTAAGTCAGCTACGGCTGGGGGTTCGCACAAGGCTGCGAATCTAGAGCCATCTGTGGAAGTTTATATTCCGCCAGCTTCCAGGAACGATCCGAAGGCGGACATATGGTATACCCAGCGAGACGGCAAGGCGATTGAGCTTGCTGCAGTGACCACCCGAAACGAGCGGAGACGCTTTGGCAAGGCGAAGAGAACCTTGGCGGATCTGGCTTCAGGAAAGGTAACCGAGGATGAGCTGTCAGTACCCGTGGAGCAGGTGGAGCAGGTCCATAGGCGCTACAGAGTAAGGACTAAGTCCTACGTGGACTCTAGACGACAGCGGTCTGCGGAAGTTCCGCCAGCGCCTCGGAGGAATGCACACGACAGGGTAGCGGATTTGCCAAGATCCACTGGAGCTCCTCAGTCCAGGCCAAGGAGAAAGCTGGAGTTCTCTCCTGAGCGTTCAAAAGCAAGGCAATCCCCCCCGAGGAGGACACAGCCGGAGACTGCCGAGAAGCAGGGGGCATTGGAGGCTCAGGAGGATATGATGGTGATTGACACCAGTAAGGGTTCCACCGTTATGAGGTGGGTACCAAAGGAGCGCAGCGCATCATTGGCTGCAAACACGAGTAACGTGGGGGTTTCTGAGAGGGAGGCTTCTCTCAAGGAATCCAGTGTAGCTTTGGCGGAGTCGAACAAGCCGCCCGCTACCGTATCTCAGGGCAGGCCAAAAGAGCCGAAGGCGCCAACCAACTTTGTAGAATACGCAGCTAAGAAGCTGCAGATGAATGTGCCAACTAGGCCATCATCGGTCGCCTCCAGCGTGAAGGCTGACTCTGAAATAGGAGACGCAGATCTCGACAAGGAAGATGAAATGGCTGACTACGAGGAGGAGCCCGAAGCGGTAGATGAGGGGGAGGTGCCGATGGACGAGGAGCTGCCTGAGGATGAAGCCATGGTTCATCATTGCAACATGACTTTCATTCTTTCATCTGCTTATGCTCTGCCAGAGCCTGTGCCCACTGCTCACTTTATCAACGACGAAGAATCTTCCAATCCCATTTACTCAGTACAGGAGCCTGAGGATGAGAGTGAAGCAGAATCAGAGCCTGGGGTTTTTCGGTCCAGCCACCAATATCCTGAAGGGGCCGGAGACCTTTTAAAGCAGTGCGTGATGTTCGCCAAGCCTACGTTCGACATGTCCCAACATATGAAGCCTCTGTATGTCACAGCGGAGGTAGAGGGGATGAAGGTCCGTAAGATCTTAATAGACACAGGGGCTGCGGTAAACGTCGTCACCACTACTACTGTGGAGCAGCTTAAGATTCCAAAGCAGAAGTTTATTCAGTCTGTCTCCAAGGTGAAAGGGTTTTCAGGGAATGTTACTCCAACCGCCGGGGTGGTCGTGCTCAGGGTTAAGATAGGACCATCCGACGCCCATCAAGCATTCTTCGTGGCTGAGGCGAACGCTCCCTATCATATGATCTTAGGGAGGGATTGGATCCACAAAGCGCTAGCGGTTCCCTCATCTCTTCACCAAGAGATGATTTTGTGGGATCCAGTCGCGGATTTACCAGTGCTCATCAAGGCAGATGAGCGTCCTTATTCGATAGCGGCCGTCCAGTTGGAGGCCAGCTATTACAACAGGGATATGAGACCTCTCAGAATTGAGGGAGTCGATCATAAGGGGCATCCAATCGGGGTGACCCAGAACGAATTGTCTCAATGGGGAATTGCCCAGGCTATGGCAGACTACAGCCGGCCAGTTTCCATTGAGCTTCTTCCCAATGTTTCCAATGAGTGACGCACAAGAGGAGTCGGAGGCCTTTGCTCGTTTCGTGCAACGATTGGCGATCTATAGATTAGAGCAAATGGCCTGGGAGGAGGTTGCACTGGTCGAGTGCATTGAGGAAGAAGATTTTGAAGCTTCGACAGGGGTGGAAGTAATTCAGCCTGCTCCAGCAGCGCTGGATGACACTCCACCCAAGGTGCGCGATCCCGTAGAGAAGATCAACCTGGGAACAGAAGCAGAACCCATGGAGGTGGGGATCAGTCAGTACCTTGAACCAGATTTGAAACAGCAACTGATAGGGTTGCTGCATGAGTTTAAAGACTGCTTTGCAGAAAAGTACCAAGACATGCCGGGGTTATCAAAGGAGCTGGCTTGCCATCGCCTTCCTATCAAGGAGGGATGTAGGCTAGTTAAGCAAGAGCAACGACAGATGAATGCTGAAACTGCAATGGCGGTCAAGAAAGAAGTTCAAAGTATGGTTGACGCTGGGATAATCAGACCAACTCTATATCTGGAATGGTTATCCAACATCGTTCCTGTTAGGAAGAAGAATGGCAAGATCAGAGTATGCGTGGACTACAGGGATTTGAATGCTACATCACCTAAGGACGTCTATCCTATGCCCATAGCGGATATGTTGGTGGATGCAGTAGCGGGGCACGAGTTACTATCGTTTATGGATGGAACGGCAGGTTATCACCAAATTCCTATATATGAGCCGGACATTCCCAAAACTGCCTTCCGCTGCCCTGGGTTTACAGGAGCGTTTGAGTATCTCAGTATGCCGTTCGGCTTAACCAATGCAGGGGCTACATATCAACGTGAGATGAACGTGATTTTCAGCAAGATATTGGGGGACATCCTTGAGGTCTACATTGATGATGTGGTCGTAAAATCAAAGAAGAAGGAAGACCACATTGATCATCTCAGAGAGGTGTTCACGATCATGCGAAAAGCATCAGCTTAAAATGAATCCAGCCAAGTGTGTCTTTGGGGTTTGTGCTGGTGACTTTCTAGGGTTTGTGGTACATGAGAGAGGCATCGAGGTGGCTGGCGATAAAGTACAAGCTGTGTTAGACGCACCAGCACCAAGGAACAAGAAGGAGTTGCAGAGCTTGTTGGGCAAAATTAATTTCCTCAGAAGGTTCATATCCAACTCAGCAGGCAAAGTGGCACCTTTCTCTCCTCTGCTCAAGCTCAAACCAGGAGAAATTTTTAAGTGGGGTCCTGAGCACCAAGCTGATTTTGACAGGATCAAGGAATATTTGGCTAGTCCGCCAGTCCTTCGGCCGCCTACGCCTGGTATTCCTCTCAAACTATATATTTCTGCTTCTGATATCTCTATTGCAGGACTACTAGCCCAGGATGAGACCCTGGCAGATGGAAAGAAGATCGAGTATGCAGTTTCCTACATTAGCAGGACACTATTGGATGCAGAAACCAGATATTCACCAATCGAGAGGCTGTGTTTAGCCCTGTATTTCACTGGGGTTAAGCTCCGCCACTATATGCTTTCATTCACAACAATAGTGGTGGCACAGACGGACTTGGTAAAGTATATGCTAACAAGACATATCCTAAGGGGTAGGATTGGCAAGTGGGTGTTAGCCCTCTCAGAATTTTCCTTGCAATATGCGCCACTCAAAGCCATGACGGGTCAGGCTATCGCGGATTTCCTGTTACACCATCCTATTGAGGAGGAATTCACAGAGCCGTCGGAGTTTGTTGATATGATCCGGTACCAGCCTTGGATCTTATACTTTGATGGTAGCAGTACCAGCAAGTTGGCGGGCGCAGGGGTTTGCATCCAGAATCCAGCAGGTACCAAGTATCTTTACTCTTTTCAGCTGGAGTGGACGTGCACCAACAACCAGGCAGAGTATGAAGCCTTACTCATTGGGCTGGAACTTTTGCTGGACCTGGGGGCACAAGAAATTGAAGTACTTGGAGACTCTATGCGTGTTATTAATCAACTTTTGGGGGTGTACAAGTGTGTTTCTTTCCATTTAGTACACTACTACGAGCGGGCTATTGAGCTGTTGGATCGATTCATTGATGTTTCCTTAGACTATGTTCCCAGGGAATTAAACTCAGCAGCTAATGAGTTGGCACAACTGGCCACAGGAATCAGCCTAGCCCAGGGAGTGAAGGAAAGAATCCTTAAGGTGGAGCGCAGAACTCTACCATCTTTTGCTATCCGCCGGGAGGACCGCGGAGAGTGGTTGGTCGCTACAGTCGAGCCAATCGATACTGACTGGCGGATACCAATCATAGCATATTTGAAGGACCCATCTGCACCGTCTGAGAGGAGAATCAGACACCTTGCAACGAATTACCTTCTCAGGGGAGCCGAACTATTCCGGAGAGGGGAAGATGGAGTCTTATTGAGGTGTATCTTTGGCGTCGAGGCTAAGCGGATCATGAGAGAGGTACACTTAGGGGTCTGTGGTTCTCACCAGTCCGGACCCAAAATGAGATGGCTTATTCGCAGATATGGATACCATTGGCCATCCATTTTAAAAGATTGTCATAGCTTTGCTCAAGGTTGTCAGGAATGCCAACAGCATGGCCCAGTACAGCGGGATTCCTAACATTCCTCTACAACCCATCATCAAGCCTTGGCCTGGTAGGGGTTGGGCATTGGATTTCGTAGGAGAGATTAACCCACACTCATCTGCACAGCACAAGTTTCTTTTGCTAGGTACTGATTTCTTTACTAAGTGGGTTAAAGCTATACCAACCAGGAACTGTGATGCAGACACCGTCATCCGCTTTGTGTTCCAAAACATCATCTGCCGTTATGGCATTCCAGAATGCATAGTGGCGGACAGGGGGACAGCCTTCATGGCTGAAAAGACCCAAACTTGGTTAGCGGATTATGGTATCCAGTTTCTACATTCTTCTCCTTATTATGCTCAATCCAATGGTCAAGCAGAAGCTACTAACAAGGTTATCATATCCATTTTGAAGAAGATGCTCGCGGATAACCCAAGATCATGGCACACTCAACTCGACAATACACTTTGGGCTTATAGGACTTCCAAACGAACTCCTACAGGTACCACTCCTTATTCATTGATGTACGGCCATGATGCTGTCCTCCCATTGGAGATCAATGAGCTTCTTTACGAGTTCGTGAGCAACATCAGCTGCTGGGTGAAGACTATGTGCAAGCCATGTTCCAGGAGCATGAAGACCTTGATGAGAAGCGGCTTGAAGCCTTGGACACTATTATCCTGGAAAAGCAGCGGATCGCCAAGGCATATGACAAGCGGACCAAGGGTAAATCCTATGGCGAGGGAGACTTGGTCTGGAAGGTAGCTCTACCCCTGGACGAACCGGGTCGTGGTAAATGGAGTCCTCGCTGGGAGGGTCCATTTGTCATTGATCGTATTGTGGGCAAGGGAGCTTACCAGCTCAGAGACTTGGAAGGAGAAGTTCACAGAAACCCCATTAATGGGCGATATCTTAAGAAATATTTTCCAAGTGTTTGGGAGTTTGAAGTTCCCCCGGCGGATGAAGATTCTAGTCCCAATTCTTCTTAGTCCAGCACGCTCGGGGGGCAACAAGTTAGAACGGCACATCCGCTAGGGGTGTTTCTGCCGTATTTTGAGTTTTCTAATTTTTCATTGCAAAACCGCTAGGGTTTTGTGTTCTTTTTCCTTGTTTTATTTTGACATCCGCTTGGGGTGTCTATGTCCTTATACTTTTGAACATCAATAAAATTCTCATATTCGTGAATGATTGATTCTAAGTATTGAAAGTGCAGCTTGCTTTATTTATACAACGGCTTTGCGGCCAAGGGCATTACAGGAAAAAAAAATACAAAAAGAACTACTAGCTAGCTCTGAAACCATGCCTACATCTCTCTAAGTCTTGAGGCTGGCGGATTCCTCGTGTTTCTTCTGGGTCCTCTCGAGGAGACTCCGAGGGCTGTGTCTCTACTATCACCAACCAAACGGACCTCTGCATATTCCAGGAAGGGAAGCGAAGCTGGAACAGAGGGAGGAGTTTGCAAAACTAGAGAAAGAAGAGACTGAGTTGGCAGCACTTCAGAAAAAACACCAAGTTCCGTTGAAGGAACAAGTGGTAGGATTGGCCGCGATGAAGGTCATTGAACGTGTCAATGACGTTCATGAAAGTACCTAACCGGATCGCTAGCGTTACTCCGCATGGGGAACAGCCAAGACTGGCCGGGTATTGGTTAAACACCTCGAAGCACAGGTTCAGGGCGCGTAACGCTGGGTGACCAGGGTTAGGGTTTGTTTAACGCTGGGTGACTGAGGTTACTGGGGTGTTTAATCGGGATTTCAGTTTATCTAGTGGAAAGGCTTGTGGCAGCCAGAAGGCTAGGCCATTTGCAATCAACTCTACGATTGCCATATTTGCTCTAAGTTGGGTAGTCTGATGAGGTTTTGTTGCAACTAAGGGGTTCCTTTTATACTGCGTGTTCGAGGGAATCCGACGGTTGGGGGTTGCCGGGGCTTTATTGCTTCGGTTTGCCCATCTTTATGAATCCATCCGTTTTAGGCGTCTGTTTGCTTGGGAACCGATGCGTGATTAATGGACCTTGACTCGCGCCTTCTTGGTTCTCCCTAACGTTTCGGTGACTGTCAAATCCTACATTAATATCAGTTTACTTTTCCCACGCATCCATTTGGGCCGCCTTCCGTTGGGCCTGCTTTCGGTTTCTAGGAGGCCAATTAGCTTCAACGGCGGATGGGCTCCTACCTGTTTCTTCAAATCATAAGCCCATTCTGGGGGAGCCATTTATCGATACTATCTAGTTTACTAGGCTTTGCTTTGTCCTTGCACATCCGCGCAGTCCAGTAAACTAGGGGGGCAACATAAGGGCATGATCCGTGCTTATCTTTTGCGGCGGATTTTTGAAATTTTTGAAATTTTTGAGCATTATGCCTTTTTCGTTCCCTTGCATCAGGAGTTTCTAGGAACATCCGCTCGGGGTGTGCCTTAATTTTTGCCTTTGGTAATAATTATGCGATGCAAGTCTTGATTCTGAAATTTTATTTACAAAGTAAAGGGGCTTTGCGGCCGTGGCTATTACAAAGGCAGACACTAATTACACATATCCGCAAGCTAGCTCTGATACCATCTCGGTGTCGGGGATTTCCGCCAGTCCTTCGATCTGAACCCTTTCCGGCCAAGGGTTGAAGAGGGAGATCCCGAGAACATGGTGGATGGAGCATGAAGATTGGGTGGCAGAGACTGTCTTGGCGCCGGAGCAGAGTGGCCAATAGACATCCACTGCCTACAATCTCTCGTGGCTCCTCAGGCCCAATAGACCGGTGCAATCCATCTCCGCATTTGACTGGTCGGTCTCAGCCCTGGAAAGGGATTAACGAGACAGAATTCCCTTCATGTCAAAGAAGACAACTGGTCTATTGAGGCTTGATCCTCCTCCCGCCGGCATAGCCTCGGCTCATGCGAAGATTGATGGTAGCATGAGGCGAGAGGAGGGTACCCGAACCTGCATCCATGCTAGGCCTCCGGCTGATGCGAATAGAGGGGTGCCGAATCAGCAGCTACCAATCTATGATCACATCCGCCCGGGACATAACATGGGATGTTATGGTTCGGGATTTGTCTAACATGGGGTGTTATGATTCGGGGTGTTCAAAGAGAACATCTGGACTAGATCTGGTGGAAAGGATTGAGGAAGCCATAGTGCCTGAGAGGAGAACCTAAGGAGAGAAACGTGGAATGACATTTTGAGGCAGTTTTTGGGTTCTGCAGGTTCCTCTTCAGGGCTTTGAGGCGGAAGAAAGAGATCTTCAGCCAAGATGGAAGCAGGGACAGTTTGTTCCTGGACCTCAGAACCAGATCCGCCAGGGGTCGCGGAAGGCTGAGTTGTTGGAGACGCGATGACCAGGCCTTCAGGAGATTGAGACTGCAGCAGGGGGATCTGTGTGGTTGCAGGTTCCACAGGACCAGGATCCGCTACCAGTGGGATAGCGCTATCAGTCTCCACATCATCATCATCCACATGTTCATTAGAGGGTTAGGAGTAGTTCTAACCAAGGGAAAATGAAAATTCAGGTGGATTTTTCATCATACCTCAACAATCTCTGTCAAAGGGGTTTCTTCTGGCTGGTTCAGAGGAGATCCTGGTTGCCCTGTTTGCTCTTGCTGATCAGTTTCAATTGGATCATCAGCAGGGGTTGGAGTTTGTTCAACCCGGGGGGCAGCATCCGCCAGAAATTCCACGCCAGCTAGAGCTTCTTCTTCTTCTTCTGTCGGAGATAGGTCAGATGCAGGAGAGGATGGCTCGTTAGCTACTGGCTGTTCTGTGCTTTGGTTCAGCTCTTCTCCTTCTTCTTCTTCTTCTGCTTCTTCTTCTTCTTCATGCTCCACTTCATGAGTTGAGCCTGAGGCCAGCGGATTTGAAGTTGAAGAACTGCCAGGCGCGCCACTTAGCAATAGCAGAGGCTCATCTGCTGGGGCCTCTTCCATAACATCATCAGGGTTTTCTCCCGCCTCTGGCCCTGCTTCTGCAACGGCAGGAAGTGTCAGGTTTGTTCGAGTAGAACTCTGATTAACTGCTAATGCTAGGCTGGAGGAAGTACCTGTGTCAAGATAGCGCAAGGGAACAGGTTGAGGAAAACGATCACCGCAAATCTTTTGAAGATGGATATAGAGGTCCGGGTAGTCCTCATCCACACTAGAAGAACTTGTGGAATCTTCAGAAGGGTTAGAGGACTCACCAGAGGAGATTTCAACTACTGCATGACCTCGGCTGGTAGCTACATCAGACGAGGAGCGCCTCCTCCGAAGGGGAGAGGTCTACAAAGAAGGATAGAGTTGGGATATCTACGTCATGTAGGTATTTATGAGCCAATATCTAAGAACACGAGGAAACAAGGGAGAAGTTGAATTCACTTACGGGTATGTTTTCCTCTTCGTCTGGTTCCTTATCCGCCTCAATAACAATCTTGCTCTTCTTTGGAGGCGGATGGGACTCGCAGACAGCTTTCCGTTTCCCTCTATCAGCGGAGGTTTGGCCAGATGCCTGTTTTGATTAAACAAATTAAGAGTTATGCAAGGTTATTTGGCAAACCAAGATAGCAGTTAAAAGTGGAAGGGTATTACCTTCTTTGGGGACAGGTCTATCTGCAGCGGATCGCCCTTTAGCACCTTTCGATCAGCAGGGGTAAGGTACGCGCCTTGGTTCCGAAAGAGCCTCCTGAAGTAGAAGATGGATGGCTGATTAAAGAGTGCGCCTCGAAGATGTGCCCACCAGCACTGATATGAACCAATGGCGTCCATTGAAGCTTTCACGCTTGGGTAGTAGTCCCAGTTTTGCAGGATGCCAAGAGGCAGCAGGCGTGACCTATCACTATAATCAGATACTGGAGGGTACTTTCTGCTATTCCGCCACGCTGAGAAAAAATTCACACTCTTCAACGGCGGATGCGGCAGGAGTTGTGTAAGGCCGAACTTTCGGGCAAAGAAGTGAGGCGCATAGACCTCGTGGACTGGATGTTTCTTGTCACCATAGAGGATGGGTAGATCCGCCATGGAGGTACTTCGGATGAAGATCCGTCGACCTGTTGCTTGTTGCTCAGTAGATGGGAGGAAGCCCCGGGATAGTCCGCGCGGATACCTTAAATGGATCAGCCGCTGTGCCTCAGCGAAGAACTCGCTGGCAGTAGTGTTGAAGAAGATGTCGAGGCAGACAGCGTAGCTGAGGTCAGGACTGGCGGCGCAGCCAACATACTCTTGCCCCACAACTTGATCAGGCTTGGGACTTCCCTTCATGGCTGGAGCGAGTTGAGGAAAGTGCATCTGGCACCAGATATCTAGGATCCAGAGCGGGCCAGATTGAGCACAATTCATCGGATGGGCGGATATCTGGTGCAGACAATGGTAGAGGTGTGCTAGAACAAGTTGACCAAGGCCAATTTCTTGGCCAGCGTACATTACCTCTGCCATACGGTGGTAGAGCTTGGTCATCTTGTTGGTGTTGGAGCAGACCACAAATTTGTTAAGCCAGAAAGACAGAAAGGCTATTCCGCCGAGGTCATTGTCCTTCTGAATGAACACGTCTTTCCACTTCTCGAACCCAGCAACGCTAAACGTACTAATTTCGCTCCGGGGGAATGTCCTTTCAGGATAGTGGCTCTCATCAAAGTTCTCTAGGCCGAGCGGAAACCCGAAGCCAGCATAGAGGTCTAGCAACGTTACGGAGGCATGACCAAATCTTAACTCAAAGGCGTTGACAGTGGGGTTCCAGAGGCTGATCAACAGAACAAGAGCACACCTATTACCTCCTTTGGGGCTGAGACTAAAGCAAAGCTTGAGCACATCTGCGATTCCAGCCCTCCTCCATATGTCTTTGTCAAGGGGAAGCCGGGCTGCGTACCAGGCTTTCATCCAGGGCCTGACCAGAGGCCAGGCAGCATGGTTCACAGCTGCTTGGTGAGGGTTGGACTGAAAATTTGGGCATTCCACCGGGTCTTCAGAGCGAAAAATCGCCGGCAGCGGGCGGGCCGGACCGTCGAGCATTTGGTGAGCTCCGCCGTCGTTATCAGCATTATAGCCCACTACATGAGGACCTAATGAGACAAGATCCTGTCGGGGGGAACTAAGACAAGTCCGGTCATCTTCCCCGGAACAGGCGAGGAGAGTTTGGAGCTGTTTCTTGGCTTTGTTCGCCGTAGAGCAGCGGATGGCGAAGTTCATGGTGGATGCCATTATAAGTTGATCTGGGTTTCTTCTTGGTTGAGGAGAGAATGAAAGAAGAATGGTCTGAAGGAGAAACTGAGGGGTCTCTGTTTGTTTTTTATAAGAATCCGAAAGGGGTTCTTGGTTCTTTGAAACGCTGGGTTTTGCAGCAATCAAGGGTTTAGATGAACAGTGTTACCGTTTCAAATTGGGAAATCGTGATTGGCGAGGAAACGGTGCAACAGTCCGATTATTTAAACGCTGCGGATGGGCCAACGTTTTGGGGCTCAGTCTCTCTTCTATTTCGTTAAACCCTCAATATCGGAGACTGGGGGGCAATGTTTGGGCCACAATTGGAATTTATTTCAATTGGGCTTTTACCCTGAGGCCCAGAGGGGTTTTTGATCAAGTCAGACCCATTTATTCATATTCTCCCGCTTCATTTAGGAAAGATTGCTTGGAGGGAGAATATTAGTTTGTTACCTAATCAGATTGGGGTTGTTCTTGTAGTAATCCAATTACACAATACACGAATTTCCTTAACAGATAATTAAGTGTAAATACTGATTAGTATGATTAGGGATTGTTTCGGTAGCAATCCATTCGAAAAGATATCTTTGCCGAATCATGATTGATTCGCATTGGACTCGATTTGGCTTATCTCGGCATTAATGAATGTCGATCTTGACAATATTTGATGAGAGTGAGTTCCCTAAATCAAGAGAAAGTCTAGGTCTCATTATATTCTTTACCGATTTGATTGGAGGCAAGATAAGGAAGGACACTCCTAGTGAATCTCGGAATCCGCCAGGCTGGATCTCACAGCTTTTGGGGTTTCTTGATCAGTATAAATATAACTCTTCTAGCATCTAGGAAAGAGTTCTCAACCAAACACAAACAACCACAAGTTCTAGCGCAATGCTAACTTGCCAAAGCCTCTCCGGAGCAACTCACGCAATTCGCCTCCACCTACGATCGATCTTATCTCGTACTCGTGCCGAGTGGTTGCTGAGTCTATCGAGTCAGTCCGCTACTCCGGTAGCAATCGAGTCGTCACTCAGGTGACACACCCGTGGTATTGGTTTAGCTCTGCTTTGCTTCTCCGGATCAAAGTAAGATCCTCAATCCTTAGGGGGTTGGGAAGAAAATCCTGTTAGAGAGTTCTATTCAGGTCTTGTTCGAGCCCTGTACGCCGGCTTAGTCAGCGCCCGCGTAACAGTCGCTTGGCCAGGAAGTCAGAGTCAATTGGGAGCAGACGAGAAGACTCGCCAGGGGTCGCACGCAGTCGAGTTGCACCGCTCCAAGGGTGCTAGCACGCCTAAGCACACCGAAGACACGCGAGGAGCGCGCCTCCTCCAACCCCGAGTGCTGACTGTTCGCCGGGTGCTGAATCCGCCACGAACACGACTATTCCGTCATGGCTCTTTTCCCGGTGCTTTCATGGATGTTGTGCGTATGTGACAGAATCGGGCATCGATACACCTTTATTGTTTGGCTATGGGACTCTACTGGCATGGTGGTGGTTGGCAAGTCGTCTGTGATCGATAGGGAGGGTGGCCGGGAGGCGTTAATCGCCATTCTCTTGTTGTATTGAATTAGATCCGCCATAGTACGTGGGTTTTACATCGTGGATGATGATTTAGTTTGTGAAGTTACGATTAATGGTGTGACGGGTATTCATTTATCGAAATAATCTGAATGATCTATAATGTAATAGTTCCGATCATTGACTTAACGTCAAAATAGAAACAATCTTTTCATGAAATTTTTCATTAATACAAAAAAAAAAAAAAAAAAGACAATCTTTTCTCTTTTTCATCAATAATGAAAGAACAAATAACGTCCTATTTGGATTAAGATCTATCATTGCACAGTGTTTAGGACCAATTAAACAGATACACTAATCATACACATATACATGATTGCAGTTTGCCAGCAAGTTGCATAAATACTTGCATTTTTCTTCACAGCTCATAATTGAATTGGTAACGAGGGTCCAAAAAACCATCATATCATCAATCCTTTGAACATTGAAATCACTGATATTGAGATCTTGCAAATATATCCTTTTACTACAAGATCAGTAGGACCAGAGAGAAGCGAAGGCTGCCCTATAGAGATAAATGGTCCAGCCGATATTATTGGTTCATCTTTGTTTGTTTTTGCTTGCAGCCACAGAAAGCAGGTCTCCCACACCAAAACGTCTACCAGAAACTGAATTCTTACAACTGCCTTTGTTCAGCCTTCAAAAGCATATCTTCCTTCTGCGGCCCCAAATCCATTTTATATATTTCCAGAACATATTTTCCTCCTCAGAACTAAAATATCTCCTCTCATGCATCTAGTTTTGTTTTGCATTCTTCATCCCCCTCCTCGGTTCTGATTTGAACGGATTTGTTCGGATTTGTTAAATCATTTTTCTTTTCATATGTTTTCTTCTTTTCATGAGAGTGCAATTAGTTTGAGTATCCGGCTCGTCTAAAGTGAGGAAGTACGTCAATTTCATAAAATCTTGATCAGCTCATGTATACAACGATACTGAAGTTATATATACTGAAGTCATAGAGACCGAATACAATGTTAGATGAACTATATTTTGACATCTCATTTAGAGTTTACCTTATGTGTCAGTTTATATGATACAACATTTAATGAAACACTCTAATTGGGTGGTGACACATCATATATATACCACATACGTTGACACATAATATGAGTTTTAAATGGGATGTCAAAAAGTGTTCCATCTAGTATTATTCTATAATTAATCAAAGACATGAATAAGATCGACGGTTGTACGTTTACGTACATTATCCTCTCAAATCTAATACTGTATCTAGTAAGTCTCTATGAACTGTATAACTGAGAGAAGGAGGTGAAGTTCATAAACTGGTTAAACCTCGAGTTTCTATCCCGAGCCTACAACACAGTTATGTACTTATATACAACATGGATCAATAATGGTACGTGGCCAAAGTTGGAGAAGTTGAGATGATGATGAACTGCAGAACTGGTGAGCTAACAGTTGGACGCATGTTTCTTCTGCAGTTTTGCCTCACTGCATGTCCCACCTCGACTGGGAATCGAATCATATACCCCTCGAAATTTCTCCGAAGGAGCCTTAATTTTGATCTGTTCAAAACTAATGGATACGTTTTGTTTCTGGTTATGGGTAACTGGTATCTAAATCAGACACCTTATCTTAAGCTGTTTCTTTCCAAACCCTTATAAAATACCAACCATGCATGAAGCTTGAAACTTAAACCTTAAAATTAAAATGCAGAGGTATGAGATCGACGTACGTGTTGAAGATAAGGGTATCATCCACCACCGATCCACATCTGTCTGAAACTCTCACCAGATCGATCACTCTCTCCCTTCATGTATGTCTCAGTTTATTCTACTTCCTTAACTTCCACAGAGTTCAGATCAATTAGTTTTTATTTCGATGCCAACGGGCTTCTGTAATATTTCATTTCTCTCCAGCTAATGCATGTGTATATTTGTCTGAATAATGAAGGGCTGGAGCCTAGACAAGGAGAACAATGGTAGGGAAGACATGTTTGCATCCAACTATATATTTGAAATGATAGTCTGAGTGTGTATTGTCGGGCAGTATGTACATACATGGTCACTTTCCTAGCTTCTCTAGTATCTCGTTGGTCTTCATGACCTATACTAATATTTACGAACCCTAATCACTTCCATGCATGCTAGCTGCTAACCTTTGCATCGGAAAGTAATTATATATTTTCTACAGTACTATATATATATATATATATATATATATATATATATATATATGAATTGTGTAGGACCTTGAGAGGGAAACGATGAATTGGCAATGTCTTTTCGTATGCTTGGCATTATTTATAGGTTCAGCTAGGTACATCTTCTGCTACCTGTTTATTTTCCATGCCCTAACTACTTTCTTATAGAAAAAGTCTCAGAGATACATAATCATGAACTGGAAATAGACTTGCTTAATTAAAGTAGACGCTTGATTGTTGTACTGAGTGTACTCATCTGCATGAAGCTGGCTCTTGCTATTGTGGAACCAACTACAATTAGGTGATGGTCGGGAAACCGAAAAGTAGAAAGAAAGAAATCAGAACCGAAGCTCATGATTCATTTTGGTTTCGGATTCTATTGGATTGGATGTGCAGCCGTAATAGCTAGGTCATTTCAAATCTATACGATATTTTCGATTATTATTATTATGAGTTATTAATCTTTTTCAAAAACAGAAAATTTAAATTAAATAAGATAGTGAAGACCAACACCGATCGAATTGCAAGAGGCATGTAATTTCTCTTTGCACGTAGAAAAGTCATTGTCTCTTTGTATGCATGTCTGAAACTCCCTTGATGATGGTAGATGTTTGAAGTTGAAACTTAAATTATAATAGAGCATTTGGAGGACATTAGATTTGTAACTTCTGATTTATTTTGTTTTAGCAATTTCTTTTTTCATTTGTGATATTATTATTCTTCTTCTTTTTTTTTTTCTTTGAGTTTGAGGCTTGGATGAGTTATAGAGCAACGTACGTACCTTGCGTTGTTGTGTAGGTCCCCATTCCAAGTTGGCAAGTAAAGCCAGAACGTCATTTTCCACAGAAGAGAGATATTCTTTTCCTCTTTTTCCTAAATTGTCCCAAGCCATTTTCTGTGGCCACCAAGGAATCAACCAAGTTCATCCCCATCAAGAGGCAAAACTGTCTTTCTAAAATTAAAGTACCACCCCCTGTACTTGGCTCTTGACGGACTCCGATCATAGATAGCATTACCTGCTTTTCACCGAAATACAGTAAATGTGGTAATGCCGATGATGATAACGTGGTCCTACTTTTAATACTGATTGGTACCACGTGACAACTGGCCCGAGCATATGGCCCACTTTTGTTGAAACCAACGGCTAAAAAACCTGTGTGCCACGATCCCCCAGCTGGGTCCCACATGAGAAGGCAGTGAGGCACCCGTAAACTTGGACCAACTTCGATGAAGGCCCAAACGTATTTGGGTGTTACTGAAATTGTTAATCCAGAACCCGAACCGAAAGCTGCCTGATTGCCCAATTTTTTCTTCAAAGTTGGAGGGGAAGAAAGAGTGAGAGTTTTGTCCTTAGCAATATATATATAGCTCGTTCTATCTGTTCGTATGTTTACCACCGTTTTCTTCAAGGTCCTAGAATTAGTGCTATCCGAATTGGACTTTCATTGAATCATTGTCATGAGAGACAGAGAGAGCACTGTACCCTAAGCAAGAATTATATCTCAAGCGAGCCCCAAGCAACGTACATTCTTCTTCTTTGAACAAGAGGTCGATGGTCAATCACTATCGGATGTAAATCCAATAGTGGGGAGAATTGATCTTTAAGTAGAGTTTTTTGTTCTCAACCCATAAGTTAAATTGTGCATGAATGTTTTAGTCAGTTAGTGACTGAGTAAACAGTTAGTGATCGAGATAACTCTAATCGAAGTCGCACTCAAGAGAAAAAAGTGTGAGAGACGATAACTCACTAATCAATTTTACAAGTAAGGAACATCGATCGCTATCGTTAAGTTAGATATTGATGAACGCCTGTTGACGCCCGCAATTCGACCAAAGCATGCATATTGATTTAGTTCCATTGTCCTAGCCTGCTTCGAAATCAAAATAGTTTTGTTCCATTTATTTGTGCACCACCGTACTTCCTCCATGTGGAGTAAAATACTCCCCGGCTCAACTCAACATGCATGAACTAGAAGGCGTTCGAAAATGATCCCCTAATTAAGAAACCAATCTCTCGTTTTAGAATCGCATGCAGTGATCGATGGCTCGAAAACTAAATCTCATAGTATGAAACCCTTTCAAGAATCGAGAAAATTCATCTGCTATGAGATAGGATCGATCGAAACCCTAGCTTTACAAGTGAATTAATACATCGATCGACGATCGATGCCATAGAAAATTATAGCTTCGTAAATCGATTTGATCAACAAGCAGTGACATTTTGTCATAGAAAAGACGTCCATATTATGAAGTTATGAACCAACTACGTACACGACCCATTCATTTTCATGCCATTAACTTTCATTAGCTGAAAACTAGCTGGCATGAAAACGATTTCAGTTTCATGATTGTGCAAAGTTTCTAATTTCTTGATCACACGCCTTTATCCTCAAGAGTGTAGAAGTGCATGATTGACGCATTTCAGGGCGTCGATTATTACTAGATCGAATTTACCCCAACCCCCCCCCCCCCCCAAGTTACTCCAATTTAGAATATGATCGATGCGATCATAGATTAAAGGATAAAGGCTCTCAACTTGTCAAATTGACTTGACCACAGATCGATAGTGACGGAAAGGTTAGTAATTAATCAAGCTAATTAAAAAGTTCTACTATACAAGTGTGTGTGTGTGCCAATCCCATGATCACTAAGTGCTACCAAGTCCCAATTCCTGCGTAAGTTTTCCCCATTATTGTAGGGACGTAGCTTAATTGATTTAACTATCTTTTTCTTTCCTCCATTTTACTTTACTTTAGTGTGGTCACCTCATCTTGACCGCTCCCTGAAACAACCACGTACCTTCACAAGAAATTCAATAATTCCGTTGAACTTTTCTGTGTTCTTGAGCTTGTTCTAAATCACTTATATGATGATATTGTTTAACCTTAATTTTTAGGCATCTCATTGAGGAATATGAATTTCGACCATCATTCATTTGGTGTACGTAATGGCAATCATGTAAGCTTAATATTTTGATATAAAGTAATAATCCATTAAGAAACGTTTGTAATCATGCAGAAGAAGGATACAGGGAATTGAAAAGAAAATTAAGTTGTACAATTTCTTGATATCAATTTATATAGCATTAATACACACATTCTCCTCTGAGGAAAGCCAAACTAATACACACATTCTCCTAGATTATAATCTACAAACTGTAGTAAAACCAAAATGTTAGAACTTATTGCAATTTAGAAACCCAGATGACATATAATTTTCTCTTAGCTAGCTATCTAGTTAGTTCAACCCTCGACTGAAACGTGAAACCTATAATTAATATATTGATTTATCAGCCATGCCATGAAGCAAAGGCCATGATTCATCAAGCACTTGAAGCTTGTTCAAAAAATCAACATGGCAGGTGGGACGTCTCTGCAGATCCTCCAAGCTCAATAACCTCCCGGATCTACCAAAATGTTAGAACTTATTGCAATTTAGAAACCCAGATGACATATAATTTTCTCTTAGCTAGCTAGCTAATTAGTTCAACCCTCGACTGAAGCGTGAAACCTATAATTAACATATTGATTTATCAGCCATGCCATGAAGCAAAGGCCATGATTCATCAAGCACTTGAAGCTTGTTCAAAAAATCAACATGGCAGCTGGGACGTCTCTGCAGATCCTCCAAGCTCAAGAACCTCCCGGATCTACCAGACTCCGACCTGGAGAGCACCCGAAGAACCTCTTCAAAGAACGACTCGTCGCATGGGATGGTTAGAGGTCCTGGCTGGTTGGCGAAGCCGTACTCCTCCTCGGCCTGCCCCAGAAGCTTTTTGAATATGGGGTGGTTCAGGTACGTCGCGCGCACGATAAACCTCCTACAACTGCTGCCGACGCAGACGGCGACGTGCCCTGCTGGGACGTCCGACGCTGCGAGATGTGGTGAGGCTTTGAGGTGCGCCTTCTTGTGCCAGCGTTGTAGCATTTGGCTGATTCTGACGATGCGTCGGAGCTTGTTGCATTTGCTCATTCCCGGCGACATTTTTGCTCGGAAAGTGTTGAAGTTTGAGAGTAGAGAGTAAAGAAAAGAGCATGCGCTCCAGTCCACTGGAAAAGGTGGTGAAAAGTTTCTGGTGATAACGGGTTTATGAATTCTTGATTATTTGGTCGGAGGACGAAGGGTTATATGGTTTGTAGGAATGTGGAATGACCTTGGTGTTGGAGATATTTACGAGATTGTGTGCCTGTTGTTGAAGTTGTTCTCAGTGGCTCAGCGCCATGTGATGGGTAGACCTGAAAGTTGATAACATGGGAATCTGAGATTATTATGCTTAAATTTGTTATTATTTTTTTTCACAAGATTATACCAAGTTTTTAAACTATAATGAAACTAATTGATGCACAAATAATTTTTATAATGTTAAGTCGAAAAAAACACTAGATAATGGATGCACTCAATCTCTTCGCCTAAACAAATATGAAACATCTTTAAGCAAATCTCAATTGTTTTTTGAGACATAATTCGTAACCGTATTGTTTAACAAACTTTATCTTTGATCGGTCTGAAGCTTTTTTTGACAAATCTCAGTTGTTCAATGTGATACAGAAATCTAGGTACACTACCAGAAAATGGATCATAGCTGACGACGCCATCTCGTCGGCCGTTTTCATTAAATCGTCGGCTATTCTCTCGTCGGGAATGCTCCGTCGGCTATAGTATAGCCGATGACACTCATGGTAAGTCGTCGACTTATATACCACGCGGTATAGCCGACGAATAAAGCGTCGTCGGCTATACTTCGAACATTGCCGACGACAGAATCGTCGGCTTCAACAATTACATAATTGCCCCTAACCCGGAAGTAAATATGAGAATGTTAACAAAAATATTCACAAAAATATTAAATTCGGACAAGGATAGATCGCACTTTTGCTCATCTCAAAATCACGAAAAAGACACATTTTTCACTATTTTCCAGATTTCTCAAACTTAGTCATTTTTCGGATTCTTAACCATTTTTCGCCAAACTTTACCAAATTAACACTAAACTATATTATGACTCTATCTTAGACAAATAAGGGTTAAACAAAGCATAAACGAGGGCATAAGCATATAATATCGTCGCACATTGTGCTCCTATCAACTACCCCACACTTATCCTTTGCTAGTCCCTTAGCAAACTAAATTAAACTAGACTCTAAACAAACTATTGCCCCTAACAATTTGTCTCAGGCTCGTATGTACACATAGCTTTCAAGTTAATGCATGAGAATGCGAAGCACGAAAATTCCAAGCTTCATGAACATATAACATCAATAAGAACATATAAGAACAAAAGTAAGCATGTAGACATGTTAAGCTAATTCAATCCTCCTCACTAGGCATACTCTCTTCTTTTCTCTCGAAGCATGGTAATTCACTCATAAGTATATGCAAGCGAAAGATAATGAATTACAAAGAGTGACTTGTATATATCAAAGAAACGAAAGCACTTTGTGAATTTTTATGGAAAAACCTCATATGATAACTATATGCACCAATGAACCAAAACCATATGCTTACTCTTGAGATAATCTCCACAAATCAATTTTAACCATCTTAAGAATCATGAAAAAGATCAATAAAAGGGTTGTAATGGGGCTAGGCTAAGAGGTATTCGATATTTGGATAAGGAGGCTCAAAACGTCACCGTGCGCTTTAGCAAAGCTCGAATCTCTTTATGTCTTCTCGCCGAAGGGTCAAATTTCATCTTGTTGGACCCATACTTCATTCTTTTCTTCCCATAAAACATTACAACAATACTCAAGACAATAGCCATGCACAAAATTTTTCTTTTCTTGCCTATGCCGTGCCCTTTTTTATCATAACTCTCGGCATCATATTTTTCTTTTATTTTTGGTCCGAGCTAAATTGTTCTCTTTTCTTTTCTTTACTAAGGCACGGCATGCATATACATTTTTCATATAAATTCATGGCTAAGTCTACCCCACACTTGTTCTTCTTCATCACTTCACGCAAAAACGCCTTCAAAAATCAAGCTTTGCCAATACTTTGATCAAGGGTAAGGGCACAACTATACTAAGCTCATGGAAAGTGTTTAAGGATGATGAAAGAAAAGGCTCAACATAGGCTCAAAGGGGTTTACTAAGGTGTCCCACGACGGGCTCCAATAGGGCTCATGCTTTATTTGGCTTTGGTGGTAAACCTAAATGATCTTTATTCAATCACATTCAAAATCAAGGTATTTTATGACATAAACGTTTCGAAAATCAACAAGAGTAAGTTCTAGCATACTAGAGTTCATTAAAAAGCTATGGCACATAGTCATCGAATAATCAAAGAATTATGAGGTTTCATGCTTCCTACGAATCTATCGAATTTTATCTTTTTATCGCTCAAGAAGAAAGCAATTTGGCTCAAAAGCTCACATAGGTTATAATCGAAATAAATTAGCTCAAACATGCATGCTTCATAATCAACAAGTCCTACATGCTCCTACCAATGCACAAAATCCATGAAACTTACAATTTTAATTGTATGCATAACCATCATCTACGTATGCAAAGAGGAGAAAAACATCATTGACATATTAGGGGCATCCTAAGACTCGAAACAACAATTTAAACACTCTATTTTTGTGGAATATTTTTCTGAATTTTCTTTTCTAAACTAAGCACACGAAAACATAAACGGAATACGTTATCCCACCCCATACTTAGAAAATTACATTGTCCTCAATGTAAGCACAAATCTATATCAACGAATTTCCTAAGCATGCAATTGTCTAACACATTCCAACATATCATCACAAACCAAAGAAAAAGAAAAGGGTTAAGAAATTGCAAACTCTCGGTGATGGCTCCTTCACTTTTCTTTGATCGAATTGGGTTGCCTCCCAAGTAGCGCTTTTTATTTATAGTCCATTGCTTAGACTCTTCACCATGTGTTTTGTGTATTCAACATGCCATGTGCAGCTCCGCAGTTGGGGCAGCAGCCCCCCTGGGTGATGTCCCACGAAGCTGTTTTCCAGTGCAAATAACAATGTAATGGGCGGTTGGATTGGGAAGCTACCATATGGAATTGAAAGTCCATGTTACTAGCTGCACGTACATATGTGGTACGTCCCATAACTCCAAGCAGCTGAAAAGTTATGCCCCTGCAAAGTTGGCTGAAAATAACAGCAGTTATCAGCAAAACAGAACAGACCTTTACCTCTTTATACCTGATTTGTTACATGATAGGCTACTCGAATGAAAAAGTGTCCATTATGAAAGTTGTAGCCAACTCAAAGAGCTTTCCAACGGTATAAAGTTTGCCAAAATCCGACCACCGGAGGTATTCTCTGTTTTGGGTTTTATTAGCTGCAGCCGCACAGAATCCTGGTTTGCTGCACTGACCTTCCGGTACTCAAATTGACACTGAGAACGGCACGGAACTCCAAATCCACTTCTGTAAAATGCTACAGAAAGTAGACTCCAAGATCTTTCCAACGGCGTAGAGCTCACTTTCCCAGGTTTTGTGAGGTAAAAACGGCAGCTATCCAAAGTTGGAGGACTGCACTGCCCGATTCCTGCTTTGGGCAGAACTTGGTATTTCCTGCACTTTTTCGTTTCAATTCAATCTGCACACGCACAAGACACATCAAAGCGAACAAAACACAAAGATAAATGCAAGAATATACAAAGCTATACTTCAACAAATTTTTCAAGGCATTACACGAAATTTTCAAGAATTTTTCAAACTATACACGACATCAAAGATTCAAGGTACGTGGAGCAGAGGAGCAAACTATGCAATGGACTTGTGCAGCCCATGGTAAGGTCATGCTTTATCCGATATACCTCAAAACTTTAAAGACTCAAAACGATTTTCAGAAATTTACAAAGCTAACATTCAAACAAATCAAGATTTTATAATCCCCGGCAACGGCGCCAAAAATTGACGTGAGCCGAAGCTCGCACGCAATAATAAACCCTACAATCGTTAGTAGTATAGAATAAGTAGGGATCGTTCTAGCCGGGGATTAAGGGTACCTGAAATATGAGAATGTTAACAAAAATATTCACAAACATATATGCACACAATTGTCACACTTATATACATATATACATATTCACACACGAAATTATGGGGGATAAAAGGCTTGGCAGCAAGGGCTGCCTCTATATCTAAGACACGAAAATAAAAAGAAAACAAAACCTAAACTACTATATACAAGTGATCATCATCTCTCACACAAAACAGTTCACACAAAAGACTCTTTAACACATAGATTCGCATGCAAGAAAGTAAGAGACAAGTATTTAACATGTTCAAGACTCAACTTAGTTTCGACCTACAACTAGAACGGGAGCCGATTTTTACCTAGTTGTGAGACTTTTTCTAATGTTTTAAGATCGAGCTATTCGCATGGTGATCCTAAAAGTTATGCTATCTTATACAAGACATAGCATTGAAGCACAAAAGTCTATAATCGAAGACATGTAAACAAGCAAGGTTGTCAATCATCTTATTTAACATGCAAGTTTTAGCTAAGGTATTACCCTAGGTGAGCACAACAAATCAAAGCAACATACGTTTCATCTTTATTCGTTCTACTCAGGTTAAATGAAACCTAACATCTAGATTTACATGCTTTAAACAACAAATGCTTAAGCACAACTAATGTTTCGATTTGTTAAGGAACACCCTTAGATTACTAACCAAATTAAATCCTAAACATGCTTCTAATACCACTGCCCTAATTATCCATACATACGAAAATACTACAAGTTAAAGATTACAATTTGTCATACAAAATTCGCATGCATTCGAAGTTCATAAACAAAGAGTAAAACCAAATTCAACAACCATAAAAACATACAATCTTCATAGACAAAGTATTGTAAAATTACAGAACAATAAAGAAGCCACGAGAAGATGGAGCACGCCTTGCAGAAACCTCCAAAGAAATTCGGCAAGGGTGTGGGACGGATCTACATGGTGGTGGTGGTTCGGCTAAACTATTTTCTGTATAGGATTTATGGAAGAGCTTTTGGCTAGTATTCTATGCTTGAGATGAGATGATTTTTCTGTAGGAAAAGTGGGGGTATTTATAGAGAATAGCGTGTTGCCGGCAGCCCTCTTGCAAAAAGGATTTCAGAAAACCTAATGGGATAAGGTTTTGCAACCTTCCTTTCTTAGTTCAATTAGGTTTTCTTTTTTTCTGAATTTTTTCTTCAAGGCTTGGGCTTCACATCTTCATGGACTTCTTGTATGGTCTTGGACTTCAATTTACAGGTCTTGATCCATCGAAAATGCCCCAAAATGCCGGCAGCACAATATTGCACCAAATCTGCCAGAATCGGCAGCTTCTCCTAGCTTGACTAGGAGAACTTCTTTCTTCAAGTTTTTCTTCAATGCCATGGCCAAGTGTCATTCTCCTTCCTTCCATACGCTTGGGATGTCTTCACAAATGCTCTTGTACATCATATGGTCCATCGAAATGAAACACTTGTGAAAAGGAAGCAATCAGTCCCTGGAATCGGCAGCTTTGACCTTGTCGCAGTAATTCCGGCATATCTCCACCTTCGGAGCTCCGATTTATGCGATTCCAAGTCTCACATAAACTAGACACATTTGGCCATCTCCCCATAAAATATCTCGGCCAAATTCCTTGCACGTCGTCGGGAATAATTTTTCGAAGTTGGGACAAAGTCCCAGGAAAATCCTGTAAGCCCCTGGATTGGAATGTTCGGACTGCCGTTTTGCAGCCAACTTTTGGGTGACTTCCCGAACTCCGATTGATCTGAAATTTTAACACAACATTCCTCAGATAGATCGCACTTTTGCTCATCTCAAAATCACGAAAAAGACACATTTTTCACTATTTTCCAGATTTCTCAAACTTAGTCATTTTTCGGATTCTTAACCATTTTTCGCCAAACTCTACCAAATTAACACTAAACTATATTATGACTCTATCTTAGACAAATAAGGGTTAAACAAAGCATAAACGAGGGCATAAGCATATAATATCGTCGCACATTGTGCTCCTATCATATAGCCGACGACACTATCGTCGGCTATACGTCAGGCATAGCCGACGAATTAAATCGTCGGCCATAACAATCGCCGGCGCCGGAAACGGCTTTTTTTGCCGGAAGCCGGGAGGGTATAGCCGACGAAATATGGTCCATTTCGTCGGCTATAACCCCTAAATATTTAAAAAAAATTAAAAATTTTACTCGGGCCCAATTTCACTTCGTCTTCGGTTTGGCTGCAGAAAATCCACAAACAAACATCCAAATATCCAACAAATATCCACATCAATCCATCCGTAATATCCTACGTACTGTACAAATTAACCCCCTAACTAGTCATCTACTCATCACCCCCTAAACGCGTAGCGTCGTCGACGGGATCGTTCGAGTTCCGGTGGCTATGGCTACCCTGATCGCCTGGCGTACTCCGATGCGGGGGGGGGGGGGGGGGGGGGGTGGGGGAGTGGGGACGACGAACTCGGGCATCTGTGGCGGAGGCGGGGGCTGGAGTCCAGCTTGCTGGGCCTCCCAAGATTGCTGCATCCATCGGTACATCTCCGCCACAGACGCGTCTCTGGCCAGCTGCACCGCCTCCTGCTGCTGGAGCGCCTCCACCGCCCTCGCCAACTCCGCCTGCTTCCTCTGCAGCTGTGTCTGCAAGTCTCTGCTCGTCGAAGCCGCACGCTGTGTGCTGGGATTGGCCGACGTGTACTTCAGAACCCCATCTCCCGCCGCGCCTAGGCCTCTCTGGTAGAAGTAGTTGTTGCCAGTCCCTACCGCCGCGTGCATGATCTGAGAGGCCAAGTGCGGCTCAAGGGTGTCGATCGTGGAGGTAAACTCCGCGATCGCCTCGTCGGACGCCCCTTCCCCCAGCGTCTCTCGCGCGATCCCGAAGGTGATCGCGTCGGTCTCCGCATCTATTTCCGCCTAATTGACAAGAAAATATAATAAACGAATTAATAAAAAAAAATATATAAATTAATTTAATGAAACACTTTTATTGAAGTTCGGCGAATACTTACCACTTGGTCGGGACGCCCCGGATACATCTGCGCATGAATCCACGACAACGGCCTCAGCGGTCGGTCCCTCCTTGCAATCTCTGCCCACTGCCTCCAGGAGCGGGCGCCGCCGTGGTGGGGGTGCTCGTTCATCTTGCGGTTGTCGCTGTTCGTCTTCGAGATTTTCTTTATTATAAGAACGAACATATAAACGCAAATATAAATTAATAACTAAATTAAAATATTAGGAACTAACCAAAACAAAATTATTAACTAATTTAGTTACTAACTAATTTAATTTAATTAGTAACTACCTAACTAACTAATTTAATTTAGTAACTAACTAACTTACTAACTACCTAATTTAATTTAATTTAATTTAGTAACGAACTAACTAACTATGTAACTAACTAACTAACTTAATTTAATAACTAATAACTAACTAACTAATTAATTTAATTAAGTAACTACATAATTTAATTATTAAATAACAGTAAAAAGTTATATACTAGCAGGCTAAATTTTCTTACCGAGACCCTGTCGCTCCCGAAGTAGGCTACCAGCCATAGCCACTCATACTCCCTGTACCGGAACTCGTGGGGGGTTGCACCTCGCCCCAAGCCCTGCTCCACATGGTACGTCCTGTAGTGCGTCGACAGCTCGTTCTTCCACTCGGAGTACCTATATTAACAAAACACAACTGTTAGATATATTCGTACACTGCCAATAAATAGTATGATAGTAAAATAACGCGAAACACATAACCTGTTCTTCAGCTGCTCCTCTCTCCACCAGTCCAAGGTAGGATGGACTCTAAACCATTGCTGCAATATTATAAATTAATTAGAAAATATTTTTATATAGTTATAAGGACTCAATTCATAAATGTTTATTTTCTATAATAAAAATACGATTTAACTCACCAACAGTGCATTGTACACTCGCGCCTTGATGTCATCGTGCACAGAGCCCCAGTCGGGCCACAACATTGGGACCCTGTCCCACACGATCATGCCCGTCGTGTTGATATACTTGGTCGTGGTTCCTCTCCTCTCGATCGGGCGTCCATCCTCACCGGGACCGGGCAGGATCTCCCTGATCCCACCGACGAGTTCCCTCTCCAGGGTCGACATGTTCGCGGGCCCTCTGGTCCTTCTCGTCCCCGCGGGTTTATTTACGAGGACGCCTGTTTCATAATTAAAATGAATACATAGTTAAATAATTAATTAAACTAACTAATTAAATAATTAATTAAACAATCTAAATAATTAATTAAACTAACTAATTACCTGCGTCGTTGTACTGCTTGTCCTTCTCACGAACACACCACAGGCCGCGGCAGTCCTCTGAGTCGAAATTCCTGTGGACGTAGGCCTCCTCCCAGGGAATCTCGTGCGGCCGGTCGTGCCTCCAAATCTGCCTCCCCCTAGCGTCGTACTCTGGGATGGCAGGGAGGAACTGGACCATGTACATCCCCGATGGCGGAGACATACGGGGCGTGGACCCTGAGGGGCCTGATCCCCCTGACGGTGGGCCCTGTAGCTGTGGACGCTGTCGCTGTGGGGGGACAGGGAGCATCTCTGGAGGGTCCAGATCGGCGTGCGGTGGGGTCGGCTGCCGATCCTGGAACAGTGCTGAAGTGCACTGGGGTCTGGAGGGTGCGGCTGTGCGTCCTCCTCTGACGCTCGAGCTGGGGCCCGCTCCCGTCGACTCATACGATGAGCCCCCACGTAGATCGCTCGGGGTCAATCCCATCAACGTCTCCTCGCGCCTGTTCAGTGGCCGGCGTAGGCCCCGACGACCGCTGGATCCGCCCCCCCCACGGCTGTGTCCTGCCTGAGCTTCGGGGTCGCTCTCGGTCGGTCTGGCAAGCCATCGGTCTACAGCGCGGCGGTTTCCTGCACAATTAGTATATAAATTCCATAAATTTCACAAAAATTCCACAAAAAAATTAAAAACTTCATTAAATGTATATATACCTAATTATATATATACCTAAATATATTTATACCTAATTATATATATATATATATATATTCCGAAATATATATATATAGATATATATATATTCCGAAATATATATATATATATATATATATATATATATATATATCCTCCTAAAAATTCAACAAAATTCCACAAAATTAACAAAAATTCTACAACATTAAAAAAAATTCCACAAAATTCCATAAATTTCACAAAAAAATAAAAAACTTCATTAAATATATATATACCTAATTATATATATACATAAATATATTTATACCTAATTATATATATATATATATTCTGAAATATATATATATATATATATATATATATATATATATATATATATCCTCCTAAAAATTCCACAAAATTCCACAAAATTAACAAAAATTCCACAACATTAAAAAAAATTCCACAAAATTAACAAAAATTCCACAACATTAAAAAAAATTCCACAAAATTCCATAAATTTCACAAAAAAATAAAAAACTTCATTAAATATATATATACATAAATATATTTATACCTAATTATATATATATTCCGAAATATATATATATATATATATATATTTATATATATATATATATATATATCCTCCACAAAATTCCACAAAATTATGAAAAATTCCACAACATTCCATAAATTGCACAACAACCCTAAATTCCACATAATTTCACAAAAACCATAAATTTCACAAAACCCCTAAATTCCATAAAACCACAAAATTCCACAAAATTAACAAAATCCCTAAATGAGGGAGAGCGGGACTACCTGACGTGGTGGTGCGGCTAGGGGACGAGGAGTGGTGGCGCGGTGTGGCGGCGACGGCGGCTAGGGAAGGACGGCGGCGTTCGGAGAGAGTACGGGTCGGGGAGGGCTCGGGAAGGACGGGGACGGGGCGGGGAGTGGTCGGGTAGGGCCGGGGAGGGTCGGTCGGCGTCAGGGAGGCTCGGTGGTGGTCGGTCGGCGTCAGGGAGGAGTGGGCGGCGATTAGAGATTTAGGTTTTCTGCAGAAAATGGGGGAGAGGCACCTCTGTTTCGGTTTAAAACGAGGGACTATAGCCGACGATTTAATTTTAATTCGTCGGCTATACTATAGCCGACGATTTTCGTCGGCTATACTCTTACACTAAATCCGGGCCGGGCCGAAGTTGGGCTTTGCGGGCCGGTTATAGCCGACGAAGTATGAATCTCGTCTGCTATAGTATGAATCTCGTCGGCTATACTTCACGCTCTCAGCAGCCGTCAGATCTCCCTCATCCAACGGCGGACAATGAAACGGCGCGGATCGCAAGACTTTAGCCGACGAAGTTAAGTACTTCGTCGGCTATTCCTTGGTCAAACTGCAAAGTCAAACCTCTAAACGCTTTAAAACGGCAATTGGCCCGTCTAAATGACGTTTTTTGGCCTGACCTTCAACAGAGAATAGTTTCAAATCGATGCTACGCAACTAATCGTATAAAAATTTTCCTCAAAATATTTACCGACCGTCGGGTTACCCATAGGAAAACGGAAGTAAAAAACAGCTAACCGCAACATTCGGCACACAGATTTTGTCGGAATCTTCCCATTTTTCAACCGTAGGCGTATTTCAATATTTCGGTCATATCTTATTTCACGACACATTTGCATTTGAAGGATCAAGCAATGGTTTCGGTCAACATCCGGGCCAGGGGTTATAGCCGACGAATTACAGGTCGTCGGCTACTTTAGCCGACGACCTTCAACATTTTGTCGTTAGCCGACGACTTGCATATTAAATTACCCAGAATGGGCATTATAGCCGACGAAGTATGGTCCATTTCGTCGGCTATAATGCTTATCTCTCCGAAAATTTGCCGTTTAGGGCCTGAAAATTACCTATTTCACCTGATAAATTCCAGAACATCGCACAAACAATTCAATACAATTTCCCATAAACTCGGAAAACGGTAATTAAGGACGAAAAATGTATTCATACATGCATTCACCATCGTACACAAATACATACATAAACAATATACTAAGGATGATAATCAGAATCATCCACATCATTTGAGTCAGACGTAGTATAGTAGTTAATATCTGGCAACCGGTGCTCGTACTCGTCGTCTGAGTCATCGTCTGCCTGATATAGACGATTCGGATTAACATCATACATGGGCACCTGACCCCTAGGAAGTCGAACCACTCTGCCCGGCCTCACATTATTATCGCGGATGGTGGAGGATTCCGGAATGTCGCCGCCGTCCGGCTCTTGGTATGCGGTCGCTTCTTGACACTCTGTGCTCACACCAAGTGTGGTAGCACTGTATATGTCTCGCTGAGACACATGGTTAACTACCTTCCACGTGCCTTTGTTCAATGGATCGTCAAGATAAAAGACCTTTTTGGCCGCTGTGGCGAAAACAAAGGGGTCATCTTCATACACACTAGTGGCGGTATTCACCGAAAGTATGCCGTACTGATCGGTCCTTATGCGGTGCGGCCTAGTATCAAACCATCGACACTTGAACAAGTGGACTTTCATGCGGTTCCCATAAAACTCTGCACCATCGACCATCACCCCACAATTCTGTGTTTTGCGTTCCCCGTCTCTAGCTTCACATATATACTTAACGCCGTTGACATCACACATTGGGCGGACTGTGGAAGATATCGGCTTCATCGACAACAGCCTCAATTCCTCTGAATAATTTGTATGACCACCCCTCGCAGCCACTTGCATCAGCTGAAAAATATAACTCAAATCACTTGGTGTGTTTATGATTAAAGAATAGGGAACTGTAAAAGAAAGCCATCTAATATATATATTTATACACTTACCCATTGTGGAAAATAGTCTGCAAACGTCGTGTTGTGGTACTCGAGATCACCGCGAACTTCCTTGCAGTTAAGATGGGTTCGTTTCCAATATTGTACCTCCGGACAGTTTATTAGAACCCACCAGTGGGCAATCCCTACCTCATGGCCAGGCAACTTGTCCACACCCTTCTTCTTGAAGCTTCCGTATGGTACAACATCGTTGGCGACGATAGATAGGTTGAACTCGGGGTCATCTCAACTTGGATGTTGTGGGGGGTCCTCCATCGCTCCCAAGTACAACTTGGCGTACGTTACACACTCATGCGCAATGTAAGCTTCAGCAATACACCCCTCAGGCGCAGATTTATTGTGCACATATTTCTTGTAGTCTCCAAGTTGTCTGCAAGGTTAACAAGTGCATGTTAAGAGCATGCAACTTTTATTTAAAAACATGTATAAATCAAATTTATGAATAACATGTACCTTTCGATGGGATACATCCAAGTGTAGTGTACGGGACCGGTAAGCAACAATTGTTGGGGAAGATGGATCATCAGGTGAGGCATGATGTCAAAGAAGTTTGGGGGAAATATCCTCTCGAACTTGCACAAGATAAAAACGATTTCCTCATGCATTCTCATGAGGTCTGATTTTCTAACTTCTCTAGCGCATAACTTCTGGAAGAATCTTGACAACGCCACCAACGGCTCAACCACTTCATCCTCCAAGTACACTCGAATGAAAATAGGGAAGAGGCGTTGAAGCAGTACATGGCAGTCGTGACTCTTCAATCCGTACATCTTGTTGTCTCGGTAGTTAACACACTTGCTTATGTTACCCGCATAGCCATAAGGATACCTGCATAGCTATTAACAACAATTAGATTTCATGCATATATAGTCGTCCAACAACAGATGGATTCTTTAGGGAATACATGCCTAATAAAAAGTTACCTGACATTACTCAGCCATCCAAAGATTTCATGTTTCTGGTCCCTGGTGACGGTGTAAGGAGCTTGGGGCATTTTGCTCCTGCCCTCTCTCAACCACAAATGGTCCCGCAGTCCCATATTTCTCAGATCAACGCGTGCCTTGGGGGTGTCTTTTGTTTTCTTCTCCCAATTCAAAACTGTGCCAACCACGGCTTCACCCACGTTCTTCTCTATATGCATGACATCCATGTAGTATCTGATAGCCAACCTGGCCCAATAAGGAAGTTCCCATAAGATGCTCTTGTGTGACCAGAACCTATACTGATCGGGCCTCTCTGGAATCGTGCGCAACACATCAGGATGATTGCTAAGCGGACCAAAGTCATACTCATTCAACACTGCCAATATTTCCTCCCCTGTCCATCGCTCCGGTGCCCAGCCCCTTTCTTCAGTCCCATCAAAAGCCTGTGCATCGTCCCTAAATGGATGGTCATGCGGAAGCCAACAACGGTGACGCATCTGGACAATCTTGCTGCAATGAGGACTGGAGCAATCAACAGTCATGCACTCTGAACAAGCCTTGTAACCCCTGGTGACGCTGCCCGACAACATACCCCTCCCAGGAAAGTCACTGATCGTGCCAACAAGCATGGCACGCATCCGGAACATCTCATTTTTGAACCGGTCGTAGACCAAGTGGCCTTCCAGACTCAAGTACCGAAGCTCCTCATTTACGGGTCTCAAATACACATCGAGACACTTTCCCGGATAACCTGGGCCTGTAATCAACAATGTGAGCATGTTATATTCGTTCTTCATGCACATCCACGGTGGAAGGTTGTACGGAATCAAAATAACTGGCCACACACTGTACTGAAGCTCTTTCTTGCCAAAAGGGTTGAAACCGTCGGATGATAGCCCTAGCCAAACATTTCGAACCTCTGATGCAAATTCAGGAAACTCCAACACATTCTTCTTCCAAGCCTCTCCGTCGGCGGGATGTCTAAGGGTGTCATCGTCAGGCACATTCCTCTCAGCCCACCATCTCATAGCTTTGGCCGTGAAAGCACACATGAACAACCGCTCAAGCCTATCAATCAGCGGGAAGTACCGAAGTATCTTCACAGCTTTCTTGTTCCCTTTAGGAGTGAACTTATACCGCTCTGTATTGCATACTGGGCAGTATTCAAGATCTGCAAGTCCTTCCCCGTAAAACAGAACGCAATCGTATCTGCATGCATGAATCTTGATGTAGGAAAGGCCGAGATCTTTAAGGATATGTCGCACCTTATGATGACTGGTAGGAAGCCGATGTCCGGGGGGCATCGCCCCACCCCATATCTTCAGCCAATCATCAACCGATTTGACAGTGCCTTTGTTCTCCGTTTTGATCTTCATCACTCCCATGACAGATTCAAGGACAGTCTTACTGCATCCGGGGTACAACGGAGTCTGTTGCAATGCGATCAGGTTGTTGTACTTTTCCATACCACTTGTGTTGACCGATGATCGGGGTAATGGCTCGAGTGGCTCAATATCAGGAAAACACTCCATCTCCGGAGGAAGGAGTTGCACATCTGGTGCTTCATCAAAGACATCGCTCTCACGAGGAAACATATCGTTGATCCAGTTCATTGTTGGATCATTGGACGAACTCCCTCTCTCGGCAAATTGTCCATGATCATGAGGACCCGCAAACTCTGGTTCACCGTGATAAATCCAATTAGTGTATAGGACCCAAAATCCTAGCCAGGTGTTGCTCCACTGTCTCTATGGAAAAACGGTGTCGTGGGGTGGCACACTTGCACTTTTTACACGGGCAATAATGAAGTGTAGTGTCTCCACAGTTAGCCATCACAAAATCCAGGAAACTCCTAACTCCATCATGATACGCCTGATCCCATCTTCCAAGGGTAATCCAATTCTTGTCCATCCTGTAAATTCAAGAAATAAATATAGCTATATATAGATATGTATATATGCACGTACTACGTACGTACGTACGTACTAATTAATTAAAAAATTCATCATTACAGACATATATATATATATATATATATGTATATATACACATCCCTAAATTAATTAAAACATCGTCAATCTCCCTAATTAATTAAACACAATGTATTTTTTATATATACCAACAATATATTTTTAATTACAATTAAATTAATTAATATATATATATATACATTTTTTCATCAAATTCATCTAAGATCACCTCTAAATCAACAATCAATCACTAATCTTCAACAAAACTTCAATTCTATCTAACCAACATATCAACCCATTAATAATCTCATCTCAACATATATATATATATATATATATATATATATATCAAATTAATCACACATTTATTCTAATTAAACTCTAAATTAACACACCTCTGCATATAACCAACTAAATCAACACACACAGCAATATACGTACCTTTCAAGCTTATGGCCGAGGTTTTGGACGATTTCAGAGCGTTTTCAAAACATTTTGGTGAATTTTCGACGAATGAGCTCTCTGCTGCAGAATAGATCTGATATAAGGGTTATAGCCGACGAATACCCTCCTCGTCGGCTATAACCAAAAACTTTTCGTCGGCTATAGTTATAGCCGACGATGGCCGACGACTCGTCGGCTATAATATTATAGCCGACGATGTGGCCAACGAAATAGTAATTCGTCGGCTATAAAGTACTATTTCGTCGGCCGTTTTTTCCCATATCGTCGGCTATGACCCCTTTTCTGGTAGTGGTATGCACGTTGTTCTCTATAAGAAAGAAGCATATATGTACTTTCAATCGAAACAAAGGTCAACAATTGTTCTGGATGCATGAGTCACTACAAAAAAAAAAACCTTAGGGGATGAAAAGTTAAAAATTTCGTCGCCTAAAAAGCGTTAGGTGACGAAATAATTTTCGTCCTCTAAGAAAGAAGTTTCGTCGTCTAAGTATATTCTTAAGCGACGAAAAATATTTTTTTTCGTCTAAGAGAAGACCCTGACGACGAAAACAATTGTCGTCGTCTTTGTATTTTCTTAGGAGACGAAACAGAATTTCGTCGCCTTAGTTCTTTGCTTAGGACACGAAAGTTCTTTATTTCGTCGCCTAAGTGAAAAATTAGGCGACCATAAGTATGGTTCGTCGCCTAAGAAAACAGAAAGACGCCGACGAAAATTTTTCGTTATGGTTCTTTTCTAAAACGACGAAACATTTATTTCGTCATGTTAGTATTTCACTTACACTACAACATTGAATATCTTATGCGACCAAAATTTTTCGTCACCTAAGAAAGATTTTCGTCGTCTAATATCTTAGGTGACGAAAATTTTTTCGCCTAAGTTTCGACGTCTAAAGTTTGTGGTCTAAGTAAGGAGGCGACGAAAATATAAGAATTTCGTCGCCTAAGATAAATCTTAGACGACGAAAAAAATTTCGTCGTCTAAAATAATGGTGACGAAAAAAAACTCTAAGAGGACGATTTTTTTCGTCGGCTAAATTCCAGCTTAGACGACAAAACAAATGTTTCGTGGCCTAAGATAATTACTTAGACCGCGAAACTCAACATTTTTCTTCGCCTAAGATGAAGACTAAGTCGACGAAATTATTTGTTTCGTGGTCTAAGCTAGATTCTTAGGCCACGATAATATTTTCGTGGCCTAAGAGGCACTACAAGATCAAACAGAATAGCCGACGAAAAAAATTTCGTCTACTATGCCAAATTTTCGTCGGCTATTCCTTCTGCCGACGAAACTTTCGTCGGCTATAATTCGTTGGTAAAAGGGCGTCGGTAAAACGAATGACCGACGAAAATAACGAAATCGACGGCTATTTTCGAGTATGGCCGACGATATTACCGACGAAAATTCATTTTGTCGACCAAACCTGGGTAAAATATCCGACGAAATTCGTCGGATATTTTTGAGTATGGCCGACGATATCATAAACTATAGCCGACGAAATTTGTCGGCTATTTGTTCTGAAATATAGCCGACGATTTCATCTATTTCGTCAGTTATTTCGTCGGAATATATTAATATTTTGATAGGCATTAATTAGTTATAGCCGACGAAATAATGCCAATATCGTCGGTTATTCTTACATTTTGGGGAAAAAAAATTAAATTAATTTCTAAATTACCATTCCAAGCAACCTGTAATTCACAATGACAATCTATGCATTTACACCAACATGAAACACGTCTAAATGACTTATTATTTAATTTGTTCCAATATACATAAAATATAACCCTAATCATCACCTAAAGCACTAAAGTCCACCACGTCATCCCCAGCATCCTGCTGTCCATCATGCTCGTCATCCTGCTGAACGAACTCGGGAGGTTGAGGCATTGGAGGTTCAACTAACGGCTCAAACGGGGGCGGGGTTTCAAGGCCTTGTTGTTGTGCCGCGAACATAGCATACCACCAGTTTTGTTGGCCGGTGTAGTTGTGTCGCCGAATTCTCTCGCATTCAGCATGCCAACTGGACATATCCAAATGATACTGTTGTGTTCTGCGGTGTTGCTCCTGTGATCTCTGGAACTCGGCCGCCAATCTTGCATTTTCCTCTGCCAATCTCTGCATTTCCCCCCTCATCTGTTGGTTGTCCCCGCCTCCCTTCTTTTGAGCTCCCTTAGTGGTCTTCAGGAGCCCTATTCCAGAACTTCCCAAACCCCGACAGTAGTATTGGTTTGACCGGTCTGGGAAGGCTGCGTCAAACATCCTCGCTGCCGTTTGAACATTCGATCGGTCGACCTAGCGCAGGGCTTCTTGCAGATCTACCTCTGAAATGTTCGGTTGTGTCTCCCGAACTACTTCCTACAACACTTCTTCTTCGGCCCGGTTCACCCTCTCCTAATTGAACGGGAAAAAAAAAATTAATATTCTAACAAATATATAATTAAGTAAAATTAATAATTAAAATTTTTAAATCGTAATTAACGACTTACGAGCTGTTCTGTCGCTTGTGGATAAGCCTTCTTGAACGTCTCCACGTACGGGTTGCTATCAGGATGATCTCTAAGCGCCTCCTCCTGATATTGTGAAAATGGCTTAGAACCACCATGATGGGGGGTTGTGTTACGGCGGCGGTTCACAGAGTTTATCCGAGACCGTTCCTTCAAACAAATAATAAAATATTAGAAAAATGCATAAAAAAGTATTAGTGTAATAATTATAAAATAATTAAACTAATAATTTAAATATGAACAAAATAAACATTTATAGTTAAGTTTAGTATTTACCTGCATAAGTGGGTTGTTGAAGTCTATTGTCTTCAACCAACGCCACTCGTACTCCCTGAATATGAACTCTCTTGGAGTACCCATACGACCATGTCTGTCGTATTCGGCAAAGTAGGTACGGAGCTCGTTCTTCCACTCTTTGAACCTACGGAAAAAACAAAAGTGCATTAGAAATATTATTAATATCATAAAATATTTCAAATTATAAGATGAGGAATTCCCAACGTACCTCGAGTTCTGCATCGCGTCCGCCCAAGCCTGCTTGTGTTCGGCAATCTCGAAGTATGCCTGAAAGATAATATTTTATTAGTTTTACAATTATAACAATACCGAAAATTATTAAATATTAAGATAAAGAAATTAAGTTATTTAAATTACTCACCGACGCCGCGTTGTTGACCTCCCTCTTAATCTCTTCCGGCACATCAGCCCACCGTGCCCACAACATAGGGACTCTATCCCTAATTAGTGTCCCCAAGCAACCCGCGTAATCGCAGCGTTTTTTCCCCTGAACCTCCTGATTAGGATGTTCGTTGATCTGGATCCTCCCCCTGCTCTCAACAGTTCTCCTGAGCGTGTCAAAACATATGACACCTCTCGTATTCCTGCTTGAACTGCTAGCGGCTGTCCCTATCACATAAACAACGATTGGTTAATAAAATTAAATATTAGTGAGTTAATTTTAATAAAATATTTAATTAATAAAATCAAATGTTACCTGAACTCGATGACCCGTCTGTCGACTTTCCTTTTCTCCTCGCCGAAATCAGGAGCTCAGGTCTCTCAAATGGCTGATGATGGTATGCCTCCGCAACACTCACGTACTGAGGCATATCAGGCCATATGGGCACACCACGAAAGTCGACCTCGGGTATCGCAGGAATGTTGTACGGGAGGTAGAGCTGATTTGGGAGAGTAGGCCCCTCAGTCGAGTCAGCAGCAGACGGCGCCGGACTCGTCATCGGCTCCCGATGAACCTCAGGCATACGAACCTGAGGAACGTCTGGAGCTATCTCATCCTGAAATAGCTGCCTACTGGACCTCGGAGCATCTGGCCCGAGAGGGGGACGTGAACTGCTCGACGGCCGCCCCGCCTGGAGAAGGGTCTGGTGCCGAGAACTCACACTCCTCCGCGGCTGGGATGAATCCATAGTCCTCCGCGGCTGGGATGAATCCACACTCCTCCGCCGCTGGCTGGTGGTCCTCTCAGGCTGGCTAAGGGTCCTCTCGGAGTCTCCGGAACCGGCAGAACTTCCAGAACCCCTAGATCTGGAAGAACGACGGCCTCCGAATAACTGTCTGAGTGCATCGGCCATTTGGAGCTTGAGGCATTAATACATTAATTAATATTAAATTATATTACATTAAATAACAAATTCTAATTAATATAATAACCAATAGTACTAACATATTTTAAAACATACTAACAAATTAATATTTAAATTTTAACTAATTTTAAATAATACTAACCATTACCATAAATATAACCATTTATATACAAATATAACTATATTTCATCATTAACATATATATATATATATATATATATATATATACAAATAACCATTTATATATTAACATAAATATAACCATTTATATAATTAGGCTACCAATTTATATATATAATTAATTTAACAATTTATATAAAACAATTAAAATATACATTAACATATAACCAATATTAACAAATATATAACAATTTATATAATTAATCTACAAATTTATATATATTATTAATCTAACAATTTATACATATAACCAATATATATAACAATTTAACACACACTTAAATATCTAAATTATATACCTAAATTATAAAATTAAAATAAATTGAAAAAAAAAAACCAAAAAAAAACCTTCGGATCTGTTTTGGCGGAGGAGGAGGAGGGGAAGGAGGAGGAGGGGGCCGGAGGAGGAGGCCGGATTTTGTCCGGATGGAGGAGGAGGCCGGATGGAGGTGGAGGGGAAGGAACGGCGCCGATTTGAGGAGGAGGAGGACGAGCAATGGTCTTGGAGGAGACGCACGGCCGATTTGAGGAGCGGAGGAGGAGTTTTTGCGGATTTAGAGTTGAAAAAGTCGGGCTGCTGCGGCTTTCTGCTTTTATAACAAAAAGAATAGCCGACGAATTAAAAGATTTCGTCGGCTATTCTTTGAATGTCGTCGACTATTCTATGAACATCGTCGGCTATACTTTGGAAGATCAACAGCCGTCTGATCTGAGTCATCCAACGGCGGACAATAAAAAGGGCGAGGATCGCAAGAGTTTAGCCGACGAAAATTATATTTCGTCGGCTAAACTGAGAGAATAGCCGACGATTTAAAATATTTCGTCGGCTATGCTTTGGAAAATCAACAGCCGTTGGATCTGAGCCATCCAACGGCGGACAATAAAAAGACGCGGATTGCAAGAGTTTAGCCGACGACATATAATTTTCGTCGGCTAAACTGTATGTCAAACCACTAAGTCAAACCTCTAAACGCTTAAAAACGGAAATTAGTCTAGTTAAACGACGGTTTCTGGCCTCACCTTCAACAGATAATAGTTTCAAATCAATGAGACGCAACTAATTGTATAAAAATTTTACAAAATTGATTTATCGAACGTCAGGCTACCCATAGGAAAACGAAAGTAAAAAACAGTTAACCGCAACATTCGGCACACAGAGTTTATCGGAATCTTGTCATTTTTCAACCACAGACGTATTTCATTATTTCGGTCATATCTTATTTCACAACATTTTTGCATTTGAAGAGTCTACGTATAGTAACTATTTGAAACTATACATTCACTTAAACACTTAGTAAACAAGTTAAGGAACATTAGTGCATATGTTCTGATTTTGAATCTAAAAGTTTAGAAAATCTATTCCAACTGTCAGATATCACCGTTAAGATTAAATACATGTATGGAAAAAAATCCAACTTCAGCTGACAACGTTAAAGGCTCGATCAGAACGGTCAACCGGGTGAGTCAAACCTCTAAACGCTTAGAAATGGTAATTGGACTGTCTAAATGACGTTTTTTGGCCTGACCTTCAACAGATAATAGTTTCAAATCAATGAGACGCAACTAATCATATAAAAATTTTACAAAATTGATTTAACGAACGTCAGGCTACCCATAGGAAAACGAAAGTAAAAAACAGTTAACCGCAACATTCGGCACACAGAGTTTATCAGAATCTTGTCATTTTTCAACCGTAGACGTATTTCATTATTTCGGTCATATCTTATTTCACAACATTTTTGCATTTGAAGAGTCTACGTATAGTAACTATTTGAAACTATACATTCACTTAAACACTTAGTAAACAAGTTAAGGAACATTAGTGCATATGTTCTGATTTTGAATCTAAAAGTTTAGAAAATCTCCAAGCGTCAGATATCACCGTTAAGATTAAATACATGTATGGAAAAAAAATCCAACTTCAGCTGATAACGTTAAAGGCTCGATTGGAACGGTCAACCGGGTGAGTCAAACCTCTAAACGCTTAGAAATGGTAATTGGACTGTCTAAATGACGTTTTTTGGCCTGACCTTCAACAGATAATAGTTTCAAATCGATGAGATGCAACTAATCATATAAAATTTTTCCTCAAAATATTTACCGAAGGTAACGCTACCATTAGGGAAACGAAGGAATAAAACCTTTGACCGCATCTTTCGCCACTCAGATTTTATCGGAATCTTGTCATTTTTCAACCGTAGACGTATTTCATTATTTCGGGCATATCTTATTTCACAACATTTTTGCATTTGAAGGATGAAGCAATGGTTTATCGTTAGTGATAGAAAATGGAATATGGTAATTTTTTGTTTTTTTTTTAAATCATAGCCGACGAGAGACCCGTACTCGTCGGCTATTCTTTTGTCGTTTTAGGTCTAAAATAAAATATGTATTTTTTAATATATTTATGGCCGACGAAATAATGAATTTTCGTCGGCTATTATATGAAAAAAAAAAACAGTTGACAAGGAAGTTGAAGCAAAGTTCAGTTGGCAGTGCTGTTTATCTGCACCGAAAACTGTACTCTGTCTCGAAGGACTGGAAACCCTCTGACTCAAATGAAAAAATGGATGACTCAAATGGCAAAAGTTAAATGTTGCATTCGGCACACAGATTTTATCGGAATCTTGTCATTTTTCAACCCCTGAATGTATTTCATTATTTCGGTCATATCTTATTTCACAACATTTTTGCATTTGAAGGATGAAGCAATAGTTTATCGTTAGTGATAGAAAATGGAATATCGTTATTTCAAGAACTTCATCAAATATGATCATATGCACATGCACCTATACTCCAATAGTATTTCAACTGATTCAAAGAGGAGGAAGAATTCACCATCTATGTAATTTTATAGGAGCTTGAAGGGATAGATACCAGTTGGTAAATGGGTTTCACATGTGATTTTGTGAGTATGACATCAAAGAATGGTTTCCCAGAAAGTGGCCAGAATTCATCTTGATAGGAGCATAAAATGCGACGTTCTTAATGTGTTTTACCCTCATTTATACAAGTCTTTTCTCTTAATTTTGTAATTTAGAGTCATTGAGCATGTGTGGAGTCTTTTGTAGAGTCGGGAATCGATTTGTGCTTAAAACGTCAAAAACGCATAATTATGGTAGAGTCCTTATTGAACTAGGATTCCTAATCGAACTAAAAGTCTTGAACGTTTCGTCGTTTTTATAAACGACGAAGATTAATAAGAGTTTGATTGGAACTAGGACGCCTTATTCAACTAGAGTTCTAGTCGGATAAGGAATCCTTACGAAAGTAAGAATCCCAGTTGGATAAGGAGTCTACGAGTTTGAGTTTTAATTGAAGTCTACGAAAATAGGAGTTCTAGTCGGACAAGGAGTCTACAAATGCTCGACGTTTCTGAAAATGTCGAAAAAGTTTCATTGAAAATACAACTCCTTGTTGGACCGGGATTCCTTATCTAAACAGGACTCTTACTCATGATAATTTTGCTACATATTTTTATCTTCTTTTTGATTTATTTCTTAATCTTATTTTCAGGAATTCATGAGAAGATAAATGAAAAGAAATTGAGATGATTTTCGGCAAAGGATCAAATTGTTGTTGTGAAGAACAAGAATTAGAAGACAAGTTGGATTTGGACTCTTTTTTGCCGTGCAACATTAATTCAGCAATTCCTATGGAATTAAATTCCGATTTTTCTTTGCATTTCTCAAGGATAACTCACGGCATGAAAACCAAAGAAGAGAAGAAGATGGAGTCCAAGTGCAACACAAAGAAGAACTCACGGCAACAAAGATTAAATGCATGCCGAATGTGGACAGAAAAGTGTACCAAGTTCTTGCCGAATTATTGCTTGGATAAATAAAAGATTTTCTCAACATTTATTCAGTTTTTATCTAAGAATATTTCGGTGGAGTTTGAAGTAAAGAAGCATTGCTTGCCGAGCAAGGAAGCAACAAGAAACCAATTCGGATTCAACTTGAAGAATGCTGCCGGTTCCCCTCTTTTGTGTTCTCTATAAATACCACACATGACTCTTATGTTAGTATCGAATATTTTTCTTACTTTTTACTTGGCCGAAATTCTGTCCAACTAGCACCACAAATCTCATACACTTTTACAAGCTGAATCCACCATAGTTCATCACCGATTGCAAGATTTCATCACCACCGAATCTTCCTTTGCCGATTCCTCTACAAGGTTTCTTTTAAAGTATGATTCACTCATCTGTCATGGCTTGTAATTTGATGTATAATTACTTAACTTTGTCTATGAAGTTTGTAAGGATTTGTGGTTTGTTATTTGGTTTTATTAATTTTACATTGGATTTCCGAAATTCTGTTATGTGTTTTGGTTTTCTTTTTGTTTAATTGATGAACATGTATATGACGAATTGATTGTATGGTAATAGGGCAGTAACTTTGTTGCATGATTTGATTATTTTGTTTGGTTTATTTTCTGAATTCGTATGCACAGCAAGTTTTAGGGTTAAGAAAAGCTTTAGCTAGGCTGATCTTGGGTTTAATTCTTTATGTTGCCGAATCAATTTATGAAATAATTTATACACGAAGTTGAGTTATTTTGTATTGATATTAAGGGTAGAGTAATTCAGAAAATATGCATGTTGAAGCAAGGTGAGGTGACGCCATACTTGTTGCATGTTTCCAATTCGACTCATTGTGCTTATGTGTTTCTTGGTTTAATTTCTACACGAAGTGTCTTTAAACTGATTAGCACTATGTTTAGGGTTATGCACGAAGCTAATTCTGAATAATTAAGGAGTTTTGAATGATTAGATGAACCACGAAGGGCTCTAGTTATAATTGGAACTAAATTGCATGAAATCAGATTCAATAAAGTTGCTGCCGTATTGTTTCTGCTCAAACCCGGGGGTCTGGTAGATACAGGTGAATCCTCGTGTGATCTCCTGCCAACCTGCTTACTAAGGGGAATACCGGGCGGGCCGGTCTTCTCCTCTCCGATCCCTAAGTCAGTATAGTTGGAATATATATAACTTGAGCACGTAAGTAAGCGGTGAGTGAGATCAGTTACCTATTTATGAGGGTAGTTGGGGCCCATATATAGGTGGTTGGGGGTGAGGGCTGGCCTCACCCTTCGATGTGGGACTGGTTCCCTTCTGTTTGTACATTCTGGTGCCCTCTTAGGCAGGCAGGCGCCCCCGGTCCCAGGATCCCTGGAGGCAGGATAGAGTGCTGGGCCCCGAGGCCTCGTGCTGGTGATCCGATCCTGGGTCCTGGGCTTGGCCCTGGTGTACTTGCTGCGGGTCTGTGGGCTTGCTGTAGCCCCTCTGCGGCTACTGTCAACAAGTCCCCCAAGTTCCCGGTCAAGTGCAATCTTGAATGGGGACTTAAATCTGTCTTGCTCTTGTCCCGCAGACCTGCGGGGTTACCAACCTATCGGTGCCCAGTCCCCCAAGTCCGCGTTAAAGATTGGGCGTGACCGAGGTGAGTACCTGTTACTGATGGCAAGTAATAGTTTATAAGTACGTTTGTAATGTAAGTAGTACTGTGCTCAAGTGTTGTGGTGTTTATGAGCATGGGGCGGGGTGGAAACCCGAAGAATGTATGAGATGATGCCATGCGATAGATGCGTGCATGGAATGATAATGAGGCGTTGAAATCCGCCATGCAAGAGATTTGTGCATGGAATGATAATGAGGCGTTGAAATCCGCCATGCAAGAGATTTATGCATGGGATTCTGATCGGGACGCTGCCCTATCTGTACGAAGCGGAGCTCACTGGACCCGAACCGGGCATGCTGCCAAAGCGGAAGGGAGCGGAGCTAACTGGGCCAGAACCGGGCGTTCTGCGAAAGCGGAACGAGCGGAGCTAACTGGGCCAGAACCGGGCGTTCTGCCAAAGCGGAACGGAGCGGAGATAACTGGGCTAGAACCGGGCGTTCTGCCAAAGCGGAAGGGAGCGGAGCTAACTGGGCCAGAACCGGGCGTTCTGCCAAAGCGGAACGGAGCGGAGCTAACTAGGCCAGAACCGGGCGTTCTGCGAAAGCGGAACGAGTTCCATATTGCTAGGCTGCGGGGAGATTACTCCGGTGTTGCGGGCTGCTTTAAAGCGCCGGTAAACACTTGCTAGTTCTTCTCAGCTTGTGTTGAGTAAGGGATGAGGTAAATGTGCAGGTTTGTTAGCCTGCGGGGAGACTTGTTCTGTGTTAGAGAAACAATCTGCCCGGTGGGGTGGTGTTGAGATAACGAGTCTCGCCATGTTTCCCCAAATGTATCGCAGTTCAGTGCGATGCAGGGTTTTTATCCTGCTGGACAAGAGTACATGTGTTAGATGTAAACTCGCCCGGGTTTATAAAGCCCATGCGTTTGCCATGGAGCCAGGCAGACTCGACCGGGCGACATGCCATATCGAGACGAGTCCCCCAGTGAAATGCCATGGGACTGGGTGGGTTCTTTTCCCGGAAAAATGCTCTCGAGCCGGCTGGATGCGACGTAACCGATGGGCGGATCTCGACCGGGCGACATGCCATGGAGCCGAGTCCCCCAAGCGAGATGTAGCTGGGTGGACCTCGACCGGGCGACATGCCATATCGAGACGAGGTCTCCAGTAGGATAGCGTGCAGCCGGCTGAATGATACCTAACCGTTGACTGCTACGGACCGGGCGAGTCTCGACCAGGCGACATGCCATATCGAGACGAGATCCCCGGTGGAATGTAACGAAGATGCCATGCAGCCGGTTGAATGATCATAACCGCGAACTGTCATGGTACCGGGCGGGACTCGACCGGGCGACATGCCATATCGAGACAAGTCTCGCTCATACCCGGATAGGTGCTCTCGAAGCTGTTGGATGATCACAGCCGGTGAGAGGTCTTCAAGCCTTGCAGCGAAGAAGCCATGCAGCCGGTTGAATGATCATAACCGCGAACTGTCATGGTACCGGGCGGGACTCGACCGGGCCACATGCCATATCAAGACAAGTCTCGCTCATACCCGGATAGGTGCTCTCGAAGCGGTTGGATGATCACAGCCGGTGAGAGGTCTTCAAGCCTTGCAGTGAAGAAGCCATGCAGCCGGTTGAATGATCGTAACCGCGAACTGCCATGGTGCCGGGCAGATGGCTCATACCCGGATAGATGCTCTCGAAGCGGTTGGATGATCACAGCCGGTGAGAGGTCATGACCGGTTGACTTGCAGCAATGATGACGTGCAACTGTGGAACCTGGGGAAGTGTGGGGGAGCCTGACTCCTCGGCTCCTGCTCCTACCTTCCTGTCGCCAGCGTGTGGGACAGGTGGCTGATATGCATTTAAGGAGGAAGTCCATCAATCCCGTCAGTTATGATGGCTTGGGCAGTTTACCAATGCTGGGACACGTGCCAGCAGGGAACGGTTTTGAGATGGAGGGCCTGGATTCGCAGGCGTTTGAGTTGCTCTGATTGCGTGTTTTGGAGGGATTTTAATGCCTAGGGCACCGGTCCCCTCTTTAAATAGGCCTCTTTTGCTCTTCTCTCCATTTTTGCACTCAGAGAGACTAAGAGAAAAAAAGGAGATCCGGCGAAAAAGCCCTAAGTTCCTTGCCCCAAGAGATCCGTTTTTTCAAGCGCTCCCAAGCCTCTTCTTACTATTGCTCGCTGCTTTCGCAGGGTGGATTGTCCTCGGCTGAGCATACTAATTGGTAAGTTGTGTTCTTTGCCCCGGTGTTTTTCTTGCTTTTGCTTTGTTGTTTTGCGGCGGGGGGGGGGGGGGGGGGGGGGGGGGGAAGGATCTCTGTCGCTGACTGAGTTGCTCAGTGGTAAACTTTGGGGAGAGGCCGTAGGATGTGGTGTTGTGTTGCTGACGAGCGCTAGGGTTTTGCTTTCTGCCCCTAGGTCAAGATGTATTCTTCGAGTTCTGACGGGACTTCTGAATCTGCCGCCAGAGGTCCTATCGTGGATGATGAGGAGAGAATGGAGGACTGGCTTGGTTCGGAAGCCCCGGAGCACGAAGTCACTGACCGCTCCGGGAGCGGGGCTTCGTCTACGTCTTCGGCTTCCGGGTCAGATTCCTCGGAAGCTGAGATACCGCACGGGGTCCGCATGGCCGGTGCTCCTGTGGAGAGCTACACTATCGGTAGAGGAAGAACTACCGTGGTGTGCGACGAACCGGAGGGTAGCATGACCCTTGGAGAAATTGCGGCGTTCCGGGAAACGTGGAGTATCCCGGACAATGTTTGGCTTCGTCCACTGAATCCCGGAGAATCAGCCTGCAACCCGGAGGAAGGTTGGGTTGCCGTGCATCCGGATCAGTTCCGGCACGGGCTGTCGCTCCCGCTGCCCGATTTCGTGCAGTACTTGCTGAGTGCGCTGCAAATATCGTCAGCGCAGCTTCCTGGGCTCCAATGGAGGCGGTTACTAAGTCTCGGCTGCCTATATGAGCTATCCGGAATGAGTATGCCCACGGTAAACGAATTCCGGGCCTTGTATAGGTTGTCCTACTCGAGGAAGAAGGGGTCCAAGGGTTGCTTGTCCTTCAATGCTCGGAACAATCAACCGATCATCACCACTATGCCTACATGGGTAGACAATAGCTGGAGAAAGAGGTGTTGATGGTGGGCGGGACTTTGCAGGTGAGAAGAAGGATGTACCGGGTGCCTGGCGCCTTTCAACCCATAGGGGACCAGTCGTTCGAGCTATCCGAGCTGGAGCAGGAGAGGATCTCGACTGTTCTCGGTTGCTGGGACTACCTGGAACGAAGTTCGTACAATTTCATCCGGCGAGAAGTGCTGGAACACTGTGGGCTCGGGCGGGATCCCGGTGTGTAGCAAACCCTAGCGGTGATACCTGTGCTAGCCTTGCTTTAAAAATTCTAACTTTTTGCTTGTCCTGCAGGTGCATCAACCCGGGCGGTCATTAAGCCCGCACACATGCTTGCTATGGACGGGGAAGACCTCCTGAAGCAGTTGAAGGAGAAAGGTGCGAGCGTCTCACGGACCTCGGTGGAAGAGGATGGGCGGCTCACGACCTATGCGGAGCCCAGGGCCATGGATGTCGACGACTCCGCCTATCTCCTGAGGCGGGTGAAGACCCATCCTTCTGCGCCGTCGGCGGTGCCCGGGAAGGGTAAGAGTACCGGGGGGCCGGTGCGGATTCCTGGTGGAGCAAACAGGATCCCCAATCGCGCGGTGACTGTGCCGATCGCGGCCCGGGTTCCTCGTGTAGGCGCACGTTCTTCTTCTCCCGAAGGCCGGGGAGAGAAGCGGAGGGGACCGGACGTTCCTTCCTCAGTGCTGGTAACAGTCGCCGGCGGGTCGTCCCGGGAGAATCTGGCCAAACGGGTCAGGATAACCAGCGGTGGACAGTCCAGCGCCGCTGGGGAGAGAGCTGCAGCTGCCCAGCAGAGTAGCCCTGCGCCTGCGGAGGCACCAAGGGGAAGCCCAGATAGTGCATTCGTCCGGCAGGTGGCAGCGGACCTAGCCAGCCTGGGTCTGGATAAACCTGGGGTCGATGGCGTGCTGGCGGGCGGGTACCGGCCAAAATACAAGGAATCCGTCCTCCGGGTAAGTACCGCACGGTGCCACCATACTGCTTATAGCCTGCTTTCTTTCTTTGCTGCTTGACTAACTGCCCCTTGTTGTCGTGCAGGTTCTGTACAGTCTGTACCAACCGGACGCGAGCGAGGAGCTGCCAGAGCTGAAGAGACAGATAACAGCTTTATCTGAATCTCGGAAGCGTCTAGAGGTGGAGAAGTCTCGCTCAGATCGGGAGAAGGCCAGAGCGGAGGAGAGGACCAAGAAGCTGGAGGAGAGGGCCCAAAAGCTGGAGGAGCAGAACCGGAGCCTGGAGAAGGAGAGGGAGCGGGCCGATGCCGAGAGGGCCGCGCTGGAGGCTAAGGTGGATGAGCTCCAGGTGGGAGCCACCGCTACCGCTGCTGCTGCTGCTGCCGGGGGAGGCGACCCGGAACAGTATGAACGGTTCGTTCTTCAATACGAAGAGAGCGACCGGTTCCTGGACTGTCTGGAGAAGGCCAGGGAAGATGGCATCTCAGATGCGTACACGGAATGGGCGGCAAAGGGGTGGCTGGACACTTCCCTGATGCCGGGTTCCGCCGCTGAAGGAGATGCTCTTGAGCAGCCGGTTATTCAGCAGCTACCGGTGGAGGGGCAACCGGGAGAAGCGGTTCGCTCGGACTTGGATTCTTTTACCAACGGTACCGAGCCTGCCGGAGCCAGAGCCGGAGCTGAGGCCGACGACGAAGCTATCGCTGGAGAGGCTGGAGGCGCGGCTCCTTAGGATTTTTCCCTTGCTCTCTTTTTCTTGTAAAACTCTCCGGAACGGTTACTGCCTGTACACTTTGCTTGATTATGAATATACTTGAACTTGCGGGGCCAGTAGAATTTTCTCAAAAGTAGTTTGCATATATTTGTGATCTTTACAACGGTTGAACCGGCGATATGCCAAACTAACCGCTTGAACCCAGCGGGTTTACCAGGCCTGGTCATGCTCCCGGTCGGGGTCTGGTCTTCTTTCCCCTACGTACCGCTAGAGCTGGCCGTTATCGATTAAGCCCTGCACCTCTGTCTTGAGAGCGCAGCACTGATTCGTCCGATGAGTAGCCTCATCATGATACGAGCAGTACTTGCCCGTCTGCGCCATTGTAAGCTTCCCCTTCGGGTACTTTCTCTTGGGCGGTGGGGGAATGACGCTCCCGTTCTCAAGTAGAATGTCCTCATAGGATGCGGTGAGAGCGGAGAAGACTTCTTGACCGGCCGGTGGTGCTGGCATGATCGCCAGGGGACGCTCTTGGCGGTACGGTGCTGGCTTGTGATCGGCCTGGGGCTGGGACTTGTCAGAATAGGGCCTCTGCTGCCGCTGTGGCCAGTTCCTGTTGTTGGCGTTCCGGCTGGGTCGACGACTCTCGTGCTCGGTCCGCTGACTGGGCTTGACCTCCTGACTGGGCGGGGGGTTCTCCTCCCGGGGATGGTCTTCCTGCTGCTCATCCCGCTTCCTCTTCAGCAGGTGGTGCCCGTAGGTCTCGTGATTGGCCTGGGCATGCCGGATGGCCATAGCCATCAACTCATCGTATCCCTGCGGGAGCTCTACCCGGACAGCGTAGGAAAACTTTCCCGCTCGAAGCCCCTGCTTGAACGCCATTTCGGCGATGCCTTTGTCCAGGTTCCGAACCCCGGCCATGGCCGTCTGCCAACGGTTGACAAAGGTCCTCAACTCCTCCCCGGGGGCTTGGATGCAGTTGAAGAGGATGGTGGACGTCCGTGCTCCCTCGACTCGGAGGATGAAGCGGCCTACGAACCGGTCGGCCAACTGCTCAAAGGCCTCGATCGAGTTGACTGGAAGTTCGTAGAACCAGCTGAGCGCCTCTCCAGACAGGGTCTCCTGGAAAATGTTGCAGCAGACAGCATCAGAGTAGCCCTTGGCGCAGGTCTGGGACCGGAAGCTGTCCAGGTGCTGATATGGGCAGTCGGACCCCGAATAGGTGAGCTTGTGGGACTTCTGGTTGCCAGATCTCCCCGACTCTATGACCCGGTGGGAGAAGGGACCCATGCGCTCATTAAACCGGGCGCCCTCCATCAGTGCGCGGCTCTTCTCTCGTTCGCCTCCATTTGGGCCTTCAGGTCCGACACGGTGTTGGCTAACAGTTGCAACGCCCGTGCGGTCGGGGTCTCAACTTCATCCACAGACGAAGCGTGCTGCTGGTGGGAGGCCGGCGTGCTCTTCGGCAGGTCTGCGCCGGCTTGTGACTTCTCTCGCACGGGGTCACCGGGCTGACCGCCCGAAGATTGCCCTGCCTCGAGTTGCCGGGGTTGGACTGGCAGGGGTGCCGCTTGCGCCTTGACGTGTGCCGAAGCTCGCATGCAATAATAAACCCTACAAAAGATCGTTAGTAGTATAAGCAAGTAGGGATCGTTCTAGGCCGGGGATTAAGGGTACCTGAAATATGAGATTGTTAGACAAAAACACATATACATATATACAAAACGTCACATATGGGGGAGAGAATGGTTCGGCAGCCATAGGGCTGCCCTAAAAACTATGGCACGAAAAATAAATTTCTGGAATTTAAATTCTAACTACTATGTACAAGTTTGGTCGACATCTCTCACGCAAAGCACTCATCAAAAACTATCACAAATCGAAACAAGTAACAAGTAAGGACTCATGGAAACATGCATAGAAATATTCAAGACTCAACTTAATTCCAACCTAACTAGCTCCTTAGCGGTTTACTAATCGATTTTAGATTTCACAAAAATACTTAGAATTAGCTTAGCGCATAACCCTAATCTTTAGCTAACCGATTAAAGACACTTAGCGTAGAAATTAACCAATTAGCATATAAAGCACGAAATCTCTTAGTCGGAAACAAGTTAATATGCAAGGCGTCACTCTTCATATTAGACAAGCAAGTTGTAGGAATTACTCTAACCCTAGGTAACAACATAAACCAAATCGACTTAGCGTTCTAACTTGACCTATGTTACTACGGCAAGTGAATTCAACATCTAGACAACACTCATGGCCTTTCGAATGCATCTAAACATCTCCTTCGGTTGCACACGAATTCAAACAACTAATCAAGAAGAAATCAAGAATCAAGTCAAGCATGCATCCCTAAGAACTAACCGGTTACATATTTACAAAGTGTGTTTACATGTTTATCTTTCACAAAACCATGAAATCAATACCTTACAGTTAATTAGGCTCCAAGAATCGAAATCATAAACATCTTTAAACATGCAAAACCAAACAAACAAATTGTCTTTACATAGACATAAAAACAAATACCAAAAGAACATATGTTTTACATAGACATAAAAGCATAAATCCATAAAATTACAAGCCAAAGGGAGTAGATCACACATTTAGACACCTTGTGAGGCAGCAGCTCGTGTGGATCTGTGATGGAGGATGGTTGGATGCTGCACGGCAGCAGGAAGTTCAAGTTTCGGCAGAAGGTTGGTTCGGCAGAAACTTTCTGGTAGTGGTGAAGGATGTATTTTGGCTAGGTTTTATGTAGGACTTAAGGTAGAATTTTTGGTAGAGCTTAGACTTGTGTTTTGGCTTGAGATGTGACAGCTTTTTCTGAATATGAGATGGCTATATATATAGGAAAAGGAAGAGGGGCTGCCGGCAGTCCTTATGCAAAAAGATTTCAGAAAACCTAATGGGATTAGGTTTTGCAACCTTCCTTTCATAGTACAATTAGGTTTTCTATTTCTGAATTTTTCTTCAAGGCTTGGGCTTCACATCTTCATGGACTTCTTGTATGATCATTGGACTTCAATTGATGTGGCTTGGTCCATCGAAAAATCCCCCAATTGCCGGCAGCAACATTAAGCATACAATCTGCCTCTATTCGGCAGCTTCTCCTAGTGTGACTAGGAGAACTTCTTTCTTGTATTTTTCTTCAATGCCATGGCTAGGTGTCTTCCTCTAACCTTCTTCACATATGCGTTTGTGCACCATTTAGTCCATCAAAAACAGAAAACACGAAAAAGGGGCAGTAGGTTCTTGGAATCGGCAGATTTGACCTTGTTGCAGTAATTCCGGCATATCTCCACACTCGGAACTCCGATTGATGCGATTCCAAGTCTCAGATAAACTAGACACATAAGGCCATCTGCCCATAAAACAGTTTGATCAAATTCCTTGTGAGTCGACGGGAATGATTTTTCGAAGTTGGGACACAGTCCCAGGAAAATCCTGGAAGCCCCTGGATTGGAATGTTCGGACTGCCGTTTTGCAGCCAACTTTTGGGCGACTTCCCGAACTCCGATTGATCTGAAATTTTAACACAACATTCCTCAGTATATGAATATTAAGCACACCAAATTTCATAGAATTTGGACAAGGATAGATCACAGTTTCACTCATCTCAAAATCACGAAAAAGACATATTTTACACTATTTTCCAGATTTCTCAAACTTAGTCATTTTTCGGATCATTAAGCTCATATTTCCAAAACTCTACCAAAATTGACACTAACTATATTATGACTCTATCTTAGATAAATAAGGGTTAAACAAAGCATAAACGAGGCAGGACATAAGCATGTAATATCGTCGCACATTGTGCTCCTATCACGCCTCGGCCATAGCGTTACTGCGCTGTTGCCCTCTCTCCAGGGCGGCTACCAGGGCGGCATTCACCGCTTCCATCTCTTCGTACCGGGCATTAGATTTGGCTCGGTCCCGGTCGTTCTCCTCTCTTAGACGATTGACCTCTGCGGCCATTGCTCGTACCTCTCCCGCCATACCGTTATGGTCGGGGCTGTACGTAGGGTCCCGGTCAGGGCTCTCAGACTGATCGCTCAGATCATCTGAGAACGTCAGGGATAAGCCACAGAGCACTGGACTGCCTTCGTCCCCTGCCGGGTCCTTCCCGCGTGAGCTCTCGTGGCGGGGCCCCGGCATCCCGGATGGCCCCCCACAGCTCCCTCCTTGATCGTTGCCCTAATCGCGGCGCGGCTCCCGCGTGACGATCGGGGTGGAGGTGAGCGTTTGCACAGTTGCAACACGCCCCTCCTCGGTGGTACCTCTCTCTTGACTCATCTCCGAATTCTCTGCCAACGGTGTTGCTTACACGGCTTCTTGTTCAGCTTCCCACAGACGGCGCCAATTGTTTCTGCTCAAACCCGGGGGTCTGGTAGATACAGGTGAATCCTCGTGTGATCTCCTGCCAACCTGCTTACTAAGGGGAATACCGGGGGGGCCGGTCTTCTCCTCTCCGATGCCTAAGTCAGTATAGTTGGAATATATATAACTTGAGCACGTATGTAAGCGGTGAGTGAGATCAGTTACCTATTTATGAGGGTAGTTGGGGCCCATATATAGGTGGTTGGGGGTGAGGGCTGGCCTCACCCTTCGATGTGGGACTGGTTCCCTTCTGTTTGTACATTCTGGTGCCCTCTTAGGCAGGCAGGCGCCCCCGGTCCCAGGATCCCTGGAGGCAGGATAGAGTGCTGGGCCCCGAGGCCTGGTGCTGGTGATCCGATCCTGGGTCCTGGGCCGGGCCCTGGTGTACTTGTTGCGGGTCTGTGGGCTTGCTGTAGCCCCTCTGCGGCTACTGTCAACACGCATTATTGTCTTTGATCGGTTTGTTATGTGCATGTGAGTTTTTATGTGATGTGTTTTGTTTGAAAGATGTTGATCACATGTATATATTTAGTGTGAATTTTATTTTCGTAATTTTCAGTAGGTTTTAGAATCAATTATCAAACCCCCAATTTGATTTTTGTAATGCTTTATGTGATTGAACGCCCTGATTTCCCCGGATTGAACGATCCCTGCTTGTCCTATACTAACGATGACACAAGAGGGTAATATTAGTATGAAGTTGTTCTGCAGGTACAATGTGCTTGGATAATGTCTCCATTAATTTTTGGCGCCGTTGCCGGGGAAATTATAAAGTTTTGATTCATGAAGTGTTACTTTGTAACTTTGTATCGATTTTTGGATGTGTATAATTTTTCCTTAGTTATGGGATATGTATAATAGGATTTTCGGACATGTAATAGTAAATAGGAAGTTTCGGTTTTTGTTCTTGGTTTTTGATGAGTTTGCCGAATATGTGCTATAATTTTTGTATGCAATTGTTTGAAACACTTAGATAATTTTTAGGAAGTTGATAGTTTTATGTATGCTTAAGTTTATTGTAGTTTCTAAAGTGTAACATGTAGGTGAAGCCTCTTTTGTTGATCATAACCAAAACCCTTCATACGAATGATGCTTTGTTGGATCCGTTTTATGTAGACTGGGAAACGTGGGACAAGTCCCCCCCACGCATACAAGCGTCATTTTGGCAAAGTTATTATTTTTATGAGGTTGAGGGCGGTTTTAATCAACACTTGTAGACCGCTAGGGATCCGAGTTTATTTTACAAAGTATGGGGCAAGTTATTTTCATTGATATGGTTCTCAGGTTTGTTTAACTGGTTCTCAAAGCCCACAGATTGATGTTCATTCTCGGTGAGTGAGTCGATAGGGGACTTGTCCTCCGTGGTGTCCAACAACGAGACCTGCCTAGTTCCTGTAGGGAGTTCGCTCTCCGTGAATCTTAACGACACCGCCTTTGAAAAGTAAAATACGCTCGACCCTAGACAACAGCTTGTGCCGAAGTATCACCTCACTTTAGACGCTAGAACATAACTTGAACATATGTGAATCTATTTTCTTCAAAACAAAATTCGTCTTTAATTTTTGAGGTATATCGGAATAAGCATGATACTACCTTGGGCTGCATCAGTCCATTGCACTGTTATCTCCTCTGCTCCATGTACCTCAAATTTTAAAGTTGTGTGAATAAAATGAAATAGACTTTAAGCTCGGCAATCTCATGCCAATTCATTTCGTCAGCTTTTAATCACTAACCAAATTCGTGTAAATTTCATGTGTGATACTTGTGACTTGTTTGATATTTTTGTGTGATACTTATACAAATTCTCGTAGAATATATATATACATACATTCACAATATACAATTTCTAATTATACAAATTCTTTGTTTTTCTTTTTGAATTCATTGCCTAATCACTTAATCTTCAAACACCTCAGGTACATGAATGTCCAAAAGAATTAAAGGGTGGTCTCAAGATATTGAGGATCGTTTGATAAGAGTTTGTGGAGATAGAGAAATTGAGCAAGTTTCACCGAGTATACCTTCATTTGATCACCAATTCACATCGCCATCTTCATCATTGTTTGAACACAACATTGTCACGCCACTACCATCACCATTTCCTTCGGAGGCTTCGTGTGAACTTAATCCTTTGTTTTACGAGGATCCAAAGTTTGAGCTTTTACAAAGTCCAATACCAATTCAATATTTGAATTTTGATTTACCTGATCCCACATTTAAGATGACTTCATTAAGAGAAGAGAATGGGCAAGTTGATGCGCCACAAGGAGGAGCGGCAAGACTGAGCAATGTGACATATCCTGCTGTTGCAACTGGCAAGTCGGCTGAATTTGGATTGAAGGGTGGATTTATCCATCAATTGCCGAAGTTCTATGGGCTTAGTGGAGAGGATCCGAATCGCCATATTCAGAAGTTCGAGTTTCGTTGTGAAACCATGTGTCCAACTGGAGCTGATTTGCAACATGTGAGAATGAAAGTTTTTCCATTCTCACTTGAAGATAGTGCTGCCGAGTGGTTCTTTGCTATACCACCCAGAAAGATAACATCTTGGGACACAATGGTGGAAGAATTTCTCACTAAATATTTTCCTTCATCAAGGGTGACACAAATTCGGAAGGAGATTACATTGATTAGACAAGAACCGGATGAGGCTTTTGATGTGTATTATGATAGATACAAGTCTTTGGTGGCAACGTGTCCTAATCATAGGATTCGTGAGGGTCTTCTTCTTCAGTACTTTTATGAAGGTTTGCGCCCTATGGAGAGACGATTTCTTGATTCAGCTGCTGGAGGATCGTTAATGGAAAACAGCAAAGAGGAGGTTAAGAACTTGTTGGAGATGCATTTTACTAACCAACAACAGTTCGGGTCTACTTCCTCTAGGCGTGTTAGTGAGGCTAACGGATTTGAGGAGTCAAGTGCTATTAAGGAGCTTCGTGAAGACATGGGGAAAATCACTCAGATGATGACACAAATGATGAAGCCGAAGCAAGCTCAAGTTTGTGGTGTGTGTCGCATGGAAGGACATTCAACTGATTTATGTCCTCAACTTGGAGCGGATGATCACTTTGAGGAGGCTAATGCATTAGATTTTCCTCAACAACAAGGAGGGCAGCGGTTTGGGAATTTCAACCCAAGGTTCAATGATGACCCTAATTTTCGTTGGGCCAATAATAACAATGTTCAGAATCCTCAACCATTGGCTCCACCACAAGCAAACCAAGGAGGCATGACGTTTCAACCAAAACCTCAAGGGCAGTTTCAAGGGTTTGCAAGACCTCAGCAACAATTTTACAATAATGCTCAAGCATCATCGAATCCTAACTATGATGCTATGCTGAAATCTTTGAATGATGCAACTCATACTTTGTTGCAATCCACAACCACCAACACAAAAGAATATTTCTGAGTTGAAGAATCAAATGAGAAAGGTTGTAGATTTTATGGGGCGGATTCAAGAACAAGGGAGGTTACCTGGAGGAGTGATCCCTAACCCCAAGAATGAGCAAGCAAAGTCAATCAGTACGAGAAGTGGTAAGATTTTGGAGGGGCCGAAAGTGACAAGGAAATTTGAGGCCGTGGTTGTGCATGATGAGGATGACGAGATGGAGGCTGCACACGACAATGATGGTGCTGCTCACGGCAATGAGGCCGAGAAGAATAAACCGAGCAAAGAGGAGCTCGATGTAATGAAGAAAAGGGATTTAGAAAAAGATCCCGCCACCTCAGAAACACTTAAGGTAAATAATTCTAATTCAAGTGGTTTAGTTAATACTAACCAATCTTTGTGTTTACCTTTCCATCTAGATTTGCTAAATCAAAGAAGGAGAAATCGGATGAGGAGGTGCTAGACATATTCAGAAAAGTGGAGGTGAATATACCATTGCTTGAGTGCATCAAACAAATTCCTAAGTATGCCAAATTTCTCAAAGAACTTTGTACAACAAGAAGGCATACACATGAGGAGCAAGTTGTGAAGATGAGTGAGATGGTTTCTGCCGTCATACAAAGGAAGCTTCCTCCCAAAATGAAAGATCCGGGCAGTTTTACAATTCCTTGTATAATTGGTCAATGTTGTTTCTCTAATGTTTTGCTAGATTTAGGAGCATCAATTAATGTGATGCCTTACAATGTTTACAAGTCTCTAGGACTAGGAGAATTGAAGAGAGACAATGTGATTATACAACTAGCTGACAGATCTAACAAATATCACGAGGGATATGTTGAGGATGTTCTTGTGCAGGTTAATAATCTGATATTTCCTGCAGATTTTTATGTGCTTCATATGGAAGATTCGCCCCACAATTCAACTCAATTACTTTTGGGGCGACCATTTATGAGAACCGCAAGAACAAAGATAGATGTTGCGGAAGGCAACCTCACCATGGAGTTTGATGGTGAAGTTATTAGTTTCAACGTGTTTGAAGCTATGAGGTATCCGGTTTCTGATTTAAAACCTTGCTATGCTATTAATGTTGTTGATTCATTTGCACAAGTTTTATCAGAAACTATCGATCAATAGCAATTAACTATTGAGATGGGGGCCGGAATTGACGAATCAAGCAAGGAGGAAACGATGGATTTTAATGAGAAGTTTCGGCTTGAATTTGAGCCGAGCATCATTGCCGAGTTGGATGCATTTCCTCGACTAAGGTATGAACGTTTCACGTCAATTCCAATTTCCACTAATAAATTGTTACCATCTGTGGAGCAGGCCCCAAAATTAGAGCTTAAGGCTCTACCTGAAAATTTGAAGTACGCATATGTTGGAGACGATGATACTTTACCAGTGATTGTATCATCAAAGCTGAGCGAGCAGCAAGAAAAGTGATTGATTGATGTGCTTAAAAGAAACAAGACCGCCATAGGTTGGACATTGGCTGATATCAAGGGAATAAGCCCTACAACTTGTGTTCATAGGATCTTGTTGGAGGAGGATGCCAAGCCGACAAGAGAGGGCCAAAGACGACTTCACCCACCAATGATGAAGATTGTGAAGGACGAGGTGATCAAATTGTTAGATTGTGGCGTCATATATCCTATTTCGGATAGCTAATGGATTTCACCTGTCCAAGTTGTACCCAAGAAGAGTGGAGTTACTGTGGTAAAAAAATGAGAAGAATGAACTTGTACTTCAGAGATTGGTCACAGGTCATAGGATGTGTATCGACTACAGAAAGTTGAATGCAACTACACGAAAAGATCACATGCCTTTGCCTTTCATGGATCAAATGCTTGAAAGATTAGCTGGTCACGAGTTCTATTGCTTTTTGGATGGGTATAGCGGGTACAATCAGATTTGTATTCATCCGGATGATCAAGAAAAGACAACGTTCACATGTCCGTTTGGTACGTTTGCTTATCGACGTATGCCTTTTGGTTTATGCAATGCACCAGGTACGTTCCAATGTTGTATGTACTCTATTTTCTCTGATTATATCGAAAATATAATTGAAGTCTTTATGGATGATTTTAGCATATATGGAAAAGACTTTGATGCATGTTTAGAAAATTTAGAGTTAATCTTGGTGAGATGTGTCGAAACTAATCTTGTTTTAAATTGGGAAAAATGTCATTTTATGGTTAATCAAGGTATAGTTTTAGGACACATAATTTCTGCAAAAGGAATAGAGGTTGATAAGGCTAAGATTGATATTATGCTTCACTTACCCTTTTTCACAACCGTGAGAGAGGTACGTTCGTTTCTTGGCCATGCAGGTTTTTATCGAAGGTTTATCAAGGATTTTTCCTTGGTAGCAAAACCCTTGTGTTCACTTTTGCAGAAAGATGTTCCGTTCGTGTGGAGTGAAGAGTGTGAGCAAGCTTTCAGGACGTTGAAGACAAAGTTGACGTCGGCCCCTATCATGGTGCCACCAGATTGGAGTCTTCCATTTGAGTTAATGTGCGATGCATCAGACTATGCCGTTGGAGCAGTCCTTGGTCAACGAAAAGAGAAGAGGCCGAATGCAATATACTATGCCTCTAGGACCTTGAATGATGCTCAATTGAATTATTCCACCACAGAGAAAGAGCTATTGGCTGTTATTTTTGCTTTAGAAAAATTTCGTGCGTATCTATTGAATTCTAAAGTGATTGTTTATTCTGATCATGCAGCCCTTAGGTATTTGATGAAGAAGAAGGATGCCAAGCCACGTTTGATTCGATGGATTCTCTTACTCCAAGAGTTTGACATCGAAATTAAGGATAAGAAGGGAAGCGAAAATGTTGTAGCCGATCACTTGAGCAGAATTGTGCAAAAGGAAGAGATGTTGCCTTTGCAAGAATCTTTTCCGGATGAACAACTTTTTCGTTTAGAGACACACGCACCTTGGTAGGCTGATATTGTGAATTATTTGGTTACTAAGACTTTTCCTAGTAATATTTCGCAGGATACCAAGATACGGATCAAAAAGATGTCACGACACTACATTTGGGATGATCCATACTTATGGAAGCATTGTAGTGACCAAATCATTCGACGTTGTGTCCCACAAGAAGAGCATAGGCCGATCCTTGCTCTTTGTCATTCTGAGGCGTGTGGGGGCCATTTTGGGCCAAGGCGCACTGCCCTTAAGGTATTGGATTGTGGATTCTTTTGGCCAACACTTTTCAAAGATGCTTATACATTTTGTATGACATGCGATAGATGCCAAAGAACAGGTAATATTGGTTCTAAAGATCAGATGCCTCTTTCCCCCATAATTGTTGTTGAAATATTTGATGTTTGGGGCATTGATTTTATGAGACCTTTTCCATCATCCAAAGGCTTTCTTTATATCTTATTGGCGGTTGATTATGTTTCTAAGTGGGTGGAGGCGAAAGCCACAAGGACTAATGATTCTAAAGTTGTTGCAGGATTTTTGAGAACTAACATATTTTCTAGGTTTGGAGTACCACGTGTGCTTATAAGCGATGTAGGTTCTCACTTTTGCAACAGAACCACAGAGGCTTTGCTCAGAAGATATGGAGTCACTCACAAGGTTTCCACCCCATATCACCCTCAGACTAGTGGAATGGCAGAAGTATCAAATAGGGAGATCAAGCGAATATTGGAGAAAACTGTTGGTCCAACAAGGAAGGATTGGAGCGATAGACTTGAGGATGCTTTATGGGCGTATAGGACTGCCTACAAGACGCCTATAGGGATGTCACCTTTTAGGCTTATCTACGGCAAAGCATGCCATCTCCCGGTGGAATTGGAACACAAGGCATGGTGGGCGGTAAAATAATTTAATATGAATATTGATGATGCAGGTATTCACCGAAAATTGCAGATTGGAGAGCTTTAAGAAATCAGGAATGATGCATTTGATGAGTCTTGGATTTACAAAGAGAAGACGAGGATATACCACGACAAGAAGTTAAGAAGAAAGACGTTTCTAATTGGCCAAAAAGTTTTGTTATATCATTCTCGTCTTAGATTATTTCTTGGAAAATTAAGGTCACGTTGGGTGGGCCCTTATATTGTTACTAATGTTTTTGCTCATGGTGCTATTGAAATCAAAAGCGAAGTTTCAGGTAAAATTTTTAAGGTGAATGGTCATCGACTTAAGCCTTATTACGAGCCTTTTGAAGAGCAACTTGAGGAAATTGATGTTGAGGATCCACCAAGATCGGCATGAACATGGAAAAGAAGAGTCTAGGCTGAGTAGACTATAAACATTAAGCGCTGCATGGGAGGCAACCCATTTCAACCAAAAGTGTGAAGGAGCCATCAACGAGAGTTTGAATTTTCTAAATCCCTAAACTCTTTTTGGTTGAATTGTATAAATGTGGAACTAGTGAATTTTATCATATGCTTAGAAATTACAACATTATTTCTGGTTTACATTGAGGGCAATGTAATTTTCTAAGTGTGGGGTAGTGGTACATGTTTCACATGTTTGTTTTTGTTTTGAGTCTTTTGTTTGAGTCATTTAAAAAAAAAATTCGGAAAAATCAGAAAAATTAAAAAAAAAAAATTTCGTTTGTTTTGTTTTGTTTGAGTCTTAGAATGCCCCTAAAGAGTCTATGATGATTATATCTTTGAATGCATAGATGATGGTTTTGCATGATCATAAGATTAAATTGTGAGTTTCATGGATATTATGATTGGTATGAATTTGTGAGATTTTGATTGATATATGAGAAGCATGCTTGTTTGAGTTGATTTTATTCCATAACATCCTATGTGAGCTTTAGAGTCTATATGCTTTCTTCATGAGTTGTTAAAATTGAGCAGAAATTTTTCAAATCTCATTGTTCGATGCATAATCAATAACTATGTGCTATAGCGTTTTGATGGACTTTAGAATGCTAGAACTTGCTCTTGTTGAAATTTGAGACTATTATTCGTGACTATGATATGATTTTGAATATGATTGAAAAGATCTTGTTAGGATTACCACCAAAGCCAAATAAAACATGTGCCTAATTTGTGCCCGTCGTGGGACTCCTTAGTTTTAACCTCATTGAGCCTATATTCAGCCATTTTCTTTCATCACCATGAAACACATTCCTTGAACTCAGAATAGTTTAACCCTTTCCCTTGTTATCAAGACTTGGTAAAGCTGAATTTTGTTATGGAATTGTGAGTTGATGTGATGATTTGAAGTAAGTGTGGGGTGAACTTGTCCAATTATATGAAAAATATATGTGTTGCCGAAGAAAAGAAAAGAAAAAATCGGACAGAAAAATGAAAAAAAAAATTGATCCGAGAGAAATGCAAAGGTTTCGGAAAAAGAAAAGAAAAGAAATGTTTTGGACGAGATTGTGATTTTGAATTTGGAGTTGTGTGATAACTGAAGGTCTATCATTGTTATATTTGACCTTTGTCCTTGTTCACTATGTTTTGGGAAAGAAAAGAATGAAGTTTGGGTCCAACATGATGAAATTTGGCCCTTTAATTGGAGTCATAAGGAGTTTTGAGCTTTGCTAAGTCTTGGTGACATTTTATCACCACTATTCTAATTTGAATTCCTTATGTCTAACCTCATTATCACCTCTATGATCTTTTCATGATTCTTAAGATTCGTAAATTTTGATTGTGGAGATTTTCTCAAGAGTAAGCATATGGTTTTGGTCCATTCGTGCACATAATTGTTACATGAGATTTTTCAGAAAATGCTATTCACAAAGTGCTTTTATTTGATGAAATATGCAAGCTATTTGTTGCTTGTCAATCTATTCTCTTGCATATACCTTGAGTGAATATTGCCATAATCATGTGTGAAAAGAAGAGAGTATGCCTAGTGAGGAGGATTTGATCAACTTAACATGTTTACATGCTTATTTTTCTAACTTCTGACTTATTCATATCATAATTACTATCTATGACACTTGGGATTTCTGTGCTTATATTAGAATGCTTAACTTGAAAGCTATGTGTTTAAAGATCCTGAGACAATTATTTAGGGGCAGTAGTTGAGTCTTTTTGTTTTCGTTTTACTAAGGGACTAGCAAAAGCTAAGTGTGGGGTAGTTTGATAGGAGCATAAAATGCAACGTTCTTAATGTGTTTTACCATCATTTATGCAAGTCTTTTCTCTTAATTTTGTAATTTAGAGTCATTGAGCATGTGTGGAGTCTTTAGTAGAGTTGGGAATCGATTTGTGCTTAAAACGTCAAAAACGCATAATTATGGTAGAGTCCTTATTGAACTAGGATTCCTAATCGAACTAAAAGTCTTGAACGTTTCGTTGTTTTTATAAACGACGAAGATTAATAAGAGTTTGATTGGAACTAGGACGCCTTATTCAACTAGAGTTTTAGTCGGATAAGGAATCCTTACGAAAGTAGGAATCCCAGTTGGATATGGAGTCTACGAGTTTGAGTTTTAATTGAAGTCTACGAAAATAGAAGTTCTAGTCAGACAAGGAGTCTACAAATGCTCGACGTTTCTGAAAACGTCGAAAGAGTTTCATTGAAAATACAACTCCTTGTTGGACCAGGTTTCCTTATCTAAACAGGACTCTTACTCATGATAATTTTGCTACATATTTTTATCTTCTTTTTGATTTATTTTTTAATCTTATTTTCAGGAATTCATGAGAAGATAAATGAAAAGAAATTGAGATGATTTTCGGCAAAGGATCAAATTGTTGTTGTGAAGAACAGGTGAAACCTGACTTTGATTTTACCCTCTTTCACTCTTCCTCCTCTTTCACTCTTTCACCCGTTTTTTTTTTTCGTTTTTTTTTAAATGATCAGCTGCTGTCTATATCTGAAAATATATAGACTTATAGCCGACGAAAATGTCAATTTCGTTGGCCAAAATTTCAATGTCAGTTTCAGAGAAAGGCCGACGAAAATCCAAAATCGTCAACTGAAATATGAATATAGCCGACGATTTTTGTTTATACCAACGAAAAAACAGTATCGTCGGCTATGGTTACACTATGGCCGACGATTTTGTTTTTCCACCGACGAAAAATAAAATCGTTGGACATTCTATAGAATTACCAACGAAAATTTTTAGTCGTCGGCCGTTTTTTTTTCGTCGGGAAAAACCTTTTTTCTGGTAGTGTGGTGATCTTAGGCGACGAAATTATTTTGTTTCGTGGCCTAAGTAACTAGCTTAGACCACGAAACTATTTGTTTCGTCGACTTAGTATCTAGCTTAGGTTACGAAAACATTCTGTTTCGTCGACTAAGTAACTAGCTTAGGCCACGAAATTGAATTTTTCGTCGCCTAAGTAAGTATTAAATTTTAAAAAAAAAATCTAATACTGAATATTCATATAAATTAAAAAAATTATCTATAAAAATTAAATACCGAATATTAATAAGTTTATTCATACATTTGTTCAATAAAAATATTAAACCGAACAATATCGTAGTGAGAGAGAGGAGCCTGCAAGCTACTGTGGTCTGTTCCTAAACAGCTGGAACTGTTCCTCCAACCAGCTAAGATGATTTTCACTATTCTGGTACTTCTCATTTGCCAATCGTGTCTGCTCTTCAAGTATGCCGATACACTGTCGGGCCTCCTCTTTGGCCAGTCGTACTTGCTCCTCTGCAAGTGCGATACGCTCTCGGGCCTCCTCCTCCAGTCGTCTCATACGCTCTGCATTTGACGACCGATTGCGTCCAGTGAAATTTTCCCCTTGCGTTGATTGGGAGCTGACACCGAAAGTGACTCCTCCTAACCCCCGAATCTCACCGCTGTTTCGCGGTCCCAGTGCGTTGACAAGCACTTGGGCTTGAGTCGGCTCGTCAAAATAGTGAATGATCTGATCTTCCGGAACGTCAGGGTGGTCATTCCTCACAGTGGTCATCACCCTCTAGAGCTCGACATTGATACGGCGCTGCATTTGAAAATGAAGTACGTTAGTGCATTAATAACTTATGTCGCTGTTATCAGATTTGGCCAAAATTTGTGTACATTATCAATACAAAGACCAAGTAAGTAACATGCATATGAATAATGCATTCTAAATAATCCAAACATAATCAGCAGATACTCTTCATCAAACCACAATGGTTAAACATAATCCAAACATAATACATTCACTAGGAGTTTTGAGATCGCATGATTAGAATAGTTTTAACTTGAGTAAATACACAAAGTTTGATAACTTAAGGGAAATATTAAAGAGCTTATGCATATGCTTATGAATTTCTCTTGATAACATGTGTATTGATCATATTGGTGATGGATTTCCAAATTCCTAACATTCTATCCTTCTTGGTCTATTTTCTTATAACCGGCTATGGCTAGTTATGGGATAAGGGAAACTTACTATATTTTCTGCCGCTTCCGGGTGCTCAGGAGGGTACACCATCTCATAATTCTTCACCAACGGGAATGGTTCACCCTTTTGCTTCAATTCGAGCGCCCCGTAGATGAAAGGCTTTGAACCGGACCGATGGTGCAACGCCTTCTTCCCCCGGTTGAGGGTGTTGGCGGTCGATCGTCTTTGTAGAAGTATGATTAAATATGAGACAAATAGTTAGCATTGAAATAAAACTAAAATGAAAAATGTTAACATTTGAAAGCACAGACTAATATTAAAAAATTATATACCTGTAACTCATCGCTCTCGAAGTGGTGAACCAGCCAAGACCACTCCTCCTTCCTATCTTTGAACTCTTTCGGAATTTTCCCTGGGTTGTCAATCATAAGCCTGTTGAGCTTGCTCTTGAAGGCTGTGAAGGTCTTGGCGGCATGCTTGTAAACCCACTTTACCATCTTCTTATCATCCCAAGGGATGTCATAAACAAGATATTACAAAAAAAATGGAATTAATATGAAAGCTGATAGATAATTAAAATATTAAAAATTGTAGTTAACTTACATCGAGTTCATATTTGAGCTTCATCTGATCATCCTCCTCCAGATCCCACCAACTTGCAGCAGTCATAGGAATGCTATCCCGAATGATATGGCCGATATCATGAGTCAGCCGACTGTTCAGTGCACTGGTCTGCGGTCCGTGCAAGAACTCATCATCCATGACGATCTTCACCTTCTCTCCGTGCTGCACCCAAGACGTGTAGGCCTTCAAGCCTTTTACCAACCCTCGTTTGTGTTTGGGAGGAGGTGCTGCCAAAACAATAACAATTTAATTAGAGAGTAATAACACTCATTTATAACTAAATGACTTAATTAAAAGTGTTGGATTATGTTTACCTCCATCAGGCCGAGGACGAAATGTGCGCCGACAGCTGATCTCTTCACCATCGCTGTCTTCGACGTCAGGTGTGGTTTGTGCTACTGGAGGGGCTGCAGTATCTTCCACCAGTAACGGGGGGGGGGGGGGGCGGGGTGCTGATATGTTCGCAGATGATTCTGTACGTGGCTGCGACGAACTCCCTTCAGAGACATTTGACCTGTAGAAGCGGTCAAATAACTCCTGCCTCTTCTTCTTGAGATATCCATAAGTCGGCGGTATATTTTTCCTGTAAAGAAACACAAATTTGTATCACAAACACAACATATATTTCATATCTATGGACATGCAAAAATTAAGAGGTTATCTTATCCAAATTCTCACCAATTGCCTCAATAACATCAATTGAGAGACAAAATACATACATACAATATGAACAATTATCACTCCATCCACATGATGACAAGCCTATATGTTCACTCCCACTCAGAAGCCAAAAAATTTCAACTGTGAATGCACAAACAAGAAAATCAAACTACATTCTACAGTATCTCATATATATATATATATGGGGAGGGAGAGAGGGATTATCAATTCTCTCATGCATATGCATGTTTAACAATATCAATTTATTTCTCCCAATATGATCGATTATTACATCTAACACTCTAATTGTGTGTAGACAATGAAGATATAATGTAGACAATGAACTTATAAATTAAATTATTCCGGCCGGGATCAATGAGGTGTTGAAGCAATACGTACTAATAAAATGGTTTTTCTTTTTTGGATACCAAAATCGTTAAAAGTATACAAACATTAAAAGAAGTGTTAAACGCATGCAATTAAAGAAATGAAAACAATAATAAAAGGTATAAAGCGAGAGTCACTTGGTGTCCACTAGAGCCCTAGGTTGATCTACTCAAGTTAAAAGAAAATATATAGTTAAAAAGAAATATAACCTTTTAGTGAGCAATTGATCGAGCTTAATAATGTAGACTTAATTACTCGAAAATTTCCCATACATATTGTTGATTACTAATGAGAGAGTGAGGAAGAGTCTAGAGATCGAAGTTCTAGCTCGGATGATTTTATGCGGGAGACACTTGGATGAGTATTGAAATGATATTAGAGTTGGAATTTAAGATACGGAAAATTGTACATATTAATTAGCTTGTTTTTGCGGTCATGTGATATAATCATAATTGTGAGGGATGACATATAAGTTCTATGTTGGACAACATTGCATCTTGATCTCTTTTCTTCTTCGTTTTGGCAGTTCGTGAGTAGTTTTCCAGTCACAATGTTGGTGTAATGTACTGTGTAAGAACCCCTAAAATAGAAGACAGAATAATACAAACTACTATTTTGGGCAATCAAGAAAAGAAAACCAAACCCTTGCTCAACCTATCCATAACAATTTTCAATCCTCACAGCTCAACCAAACTAAGAAACATCAAAATCAAACATAAAAACCATGATTCTTAAATGCATTATGTTATTTACTGTAATTTAATTGGTTAATATTTTACCTTGCCAAAAGAGAAAGAAAATATTTTACCTTGCTGGCTGAGGAGGTGGCTAGGGCGGAGGCGAGGGCTGGTAGAGGCGGAGGCGAGACCGGCGAGATACAAGGAGGCTGGGGCGGAGGCTGGCTGAGGACGTGGCTAGGGCAGAGGTGAGGGCTGGTAGAGGCGGAGGCGAGACCGGCGAGCGACGAGGATGCTGGGGCGGAGGCTGGCTGAGGACGTGGCTAGGGCGGAGGCGAGGGCTGGTAGAGGCGGAGGCGAGACCGGCGAGTGAGGCGGCAGAGGTTGGGGCGGGGGCCACAAGGCGGAGGAGGGAGCAGAGGGTGAGGCGGCGTGAGGAATCGGGGAGAACGAAACAGACCAAAGATGAATTAGGGATTACAGATCGGGTATATTTAACAGACTTAGGCGACGAAACTGCCTCTTTCATCTCCCAAGAGCAAACCTTAGACGACGAAATAAAAAATTCGTCTCCTAAGAAGTAAAACTTAGGCGACGAATAAATATTTCGTCGTCTAAGTAATAACTTAGGCCACGAAAATATAATTTTCGTCGTCTAAGTAAATATATATTTTTTCATTTAATAAATTGGCGGCCTAATTTTACTTTAATGTGTTAAAACATTTACGACGAGTTGATCATAAGGGAAAACAATTAGGTTTATAACGTTTATATATACTAAGTATTTGTCAGTCGGATCCCCGAATATATAGTTCAAGGCGCATATATTAACAGTCGAAGTACGTACGTACACACCGTTTTATAATTGTAATTATACATCACAAAAAAATTTATTGAATTTAAAAACATAATTTAAATCTGATCATGGCTCTGCATCATAATCGTCATCGTTTGTATCATTTGTATCTTCAATCGTATCAGTGAAGTCCTCATTGGAATTTTCATCGTCGTCTGATTCCTCATCATCCTCGTCATTAATAAAGTCGTCATTGGCTCTGTTTTGAGATGTAGATGCAGTTGGGGCTGCAATGTTTTTATCAGAAGTGACGAAATGCAAGCGGTTGTCGTCGCGAATATCCTCTACATTAGGGATTTGAGAAGCCGAATGCTCTTGATATGGTTCAACAGTGTCGCTGTCATCTTCATCATCATGTTCTTCACCCCCTTCAATTGTAGACGCACTCCATATATTCCTATGTGACATCGGGTTAACCACTTTCCAAAATCCACCGGCCTTAGGATCATCGAGATAAAACACCTGTTTTGCCATGCTAGCAAGAATGAACGGTTCATTTTCATACCAACTTGTGTTTGTATTCACCGATAACATGCTGTAATCCATCTTTGTACTCCCAGGAACACTTTGATTAGTGTTAAACCATCTACACTTGAACAAGACAACGAGCATATTTCCATATACTAGTTCGATAACGGCGAGTAGCACTCCATAGTAGGTTAAGTCGTCACCATCTACCATGGCCCCGCAATTTTGCGTTCTGCGGTTTACATCTCGTTGAAGTGTCACAAACTTGACGCCGTTGACAAAACACATCGCTCGCACCCTGTGGGAAATTGGCATTCTAGCCAAATGGTGCAATTCGGACGAGTACCAATCACTGTTCTGTATTTGGATATTTTCCACTTGTCACGTTGTGGTAAGTTATTATTTAAATTGAACTGACTAGCTAGAATACTAATATTGAAATGGAGATATTGTAACATAAAAAATATTGTGACGTACCCATTTGCGAAAGTAAACAGGAAATATTCTTTTGTGCGTCTCTTTCGGCCTTCGGTCTCGACGATTTGCTTCAATCAGCTTCAAATCCTCACGCATGAAATATTGTGCTTCGTCATAGTGTTGTAGTACGCACCAATGAGCTTCAATTAGCTTAGCATCTGTCAGTCTTTCTGAAGTTGGTAAATTACCAAACGGACGTACAACACTTGAAAGGACTGAAAGTTTTAACTCTGGTACTGTAGAGGCTACTGTAGAAGATTCTGCTTCGTCACTGTTACGGAGAAATAAGTTGCAGTATGTTATACATTCATGTGTAATGTACGACTCTGCTATCGATCCTTCAGGGTGACTCTTGCTTTTATATAACTGTTTGTATTGAAACAGTTGTCTGAAATTACTCGTACAGTTATTAGTGAAGTATATAGACAAGAGAATATTATAATGAATGGGGAAATACGAATAATAAATAGTACCTTTCTTGAGGATACATCCAGGTGCAATGAACTGGACCAGTAAGCAGTGCTTGACCTGGAAGATGGATCATCAGATGAATCATACTGTCAAAGAAAGCAGGGGGGAAAATCCTTTCTAATTTGCACAAAATGTAGATGATGTCTTCTTTGAGAATGAGAACATCTGACTTCTTCAGCTCTTTAGCGCATAACTTCTGAAAGAACCTACACAATACTATTATAGGTTCGACCACATATGGATGCAAATAGGGTCGGATAACCACTGGAATAAGACGTTGTAGCAATACATGACAGTCGTGGCTCTTCAATCCGTTAAATGTATTAAGCCCCAAGTTAATACACCGAGATATATTTCATGCATACCTATGAGGATATTGTACTCCTTTAAACTATATCAAAACCTGCTTCTTGAAAGCCGGTTTAATTGTGTAAGGTGCAACAGGTATGAAAGTCCCTGACGCCGTCTTCACTGGCCACAAGTGTTTTCGTAATCCCTTCTCCTTCAGATACTGACGTGCTTTCAAAGTGTCCTTACTCTTTCCTTTGATATCAAGAACTGTTCCCACAATGCTGTCACTCACATTCTTTTCTATGTGTATGACATCTAGGGTGTGCCTAATAATCAATTTCGGCCAGTAAGGCAAACCATAGAGTGCACTCTTATGTGTAAAACACTTGTACTCGTCAGGGCGTTCCCGAACTGGTATTGTGATATCACCGCTCAACACCCCGAAATCGAAAGAGTTCAGCTTCTCCAAAATTTCATCACCGTTCCAGGGACGGGGTTTAGGACGAAGCTCTACTGTTTTATCAAATGCTTTAGCATGAAATCGCCACTGGTTGTCAGCTGGAAGCCATCTACGGTGACCCAAGTAACACACCTTCCCACCGCACCAAACAGAATGGACTTCGTTCAAGCAAACAAGACAAGCTTTATAACCTTTAGTCCCCTGAGACGACAACATCCCATAACCAAGAAAATCACTTATGGTAAACATTAACATTGCTCTCATCATAAATGATCTTCCACTGTGCCTGTCAAAAGTAAGAGCTCCATTTTCCCATAAGTCTAACAGCTCATCGATCAAAGGTTGCAGATACACATCTAAACACTTTCCTGGAGACTTTGGGCGGGGAATTAACAGAGACATCATACTAAATTCCTTCTTCATACACATCCAAGGAGGCAGGTTGTACGGCACAAGAATAACAGGCCATGTACTATGGCTCAAACTCATATTTCCATGGGGATTGAATCCATCTGAGGCAAGGCCGAGTCTGACATTTCTAACATCTCTTGCAAAATCAGGGAATGATCTGTCAAAGGACTTCCACGCCTCGCCATCTGCAGGGTGTCTGAGAGTATCATCATCTCTCCTTCTCTCTCCATGACATCTCATTTCTTTTGCTGTGTGTAAAGACATGTAAAGACGCTTCAATCTAGGAATTAAAGGGAAATGACGAAGTACCTTCACAGGAACACTGTTTTCCTTAACTGTGCCTTGCTCCCACCTCCACGCGTGGCATATGAGACATTCATCAAGCTCGGCTTTCTCTTTGTAAAACAAAACACAATTGTTCTTGCAGGCGTGGATTTTGTTATAACTGAGACCAAGATCGCCCAATATCTTATGTAGCGTGTAATAACTATCAGGTAGATAGTTAGGTTGTGGAAGGTGTTCCTTAAACTGTTTTAGAAGACTATCAAAAGAGTCATTTGTCCACCTACTCTTGACTTTCAACTGCGTCTGTGAGATGATGGTCTCTAAAACAGTGTAAGGACTACCCTCGAATAATGAGATCTGCACTTGAGCAAGGAGTCTGGTATACTTATCATAATCAGCACTGTCAACAAGAGGAATTGTGCCATCCTCAAAAACTGCCTCTTGGAATTCCTCTTCCTCGCGTACTGGAGCAAAAGTAGGAAAAATGTCATGTAGAATGTTCATAGCCGGGTCAGTATAAGGCTCGAAACCACCAGTAGCTGTTCGGTCATGGTATCCAGCCTGGATTTCGGCAACCGTAGGTTCATAATCTACTGCTTCACCGTGTTTACCCCATGTTGTATAATTCTGCATAATACCTCTGTTACACAGGTGATCGTAGATTCGGCCGATCGTCTTGCGCTTAGTATTCATACAACTTAAGCAGGGACACCTGTGTGTTTTCTTTCCTCCACCATGTTCACGTACAAAATTTATAAAAATTCCAACTCCTTCATGGTATTCTTCGCTCTGTCTTGGGTACTGTATCCAACTCCTATCTATATCCATCGATCACCTGTTATATATATTAATTAATATAAGACAAACAATAAATAATCACAAATTAACAAATAAACAATTTATATGCATGTTTTTTCACGACCTTATACCTCCGGTTAGGGTCCTAATAATCTCATTCAGGAACACAAGACTTTGTTTCACAGTTTGTAGATCTTGTGTATTCGTTTTCAGTCGTGGGAAAATTTCGACAGCGTCTCCCCACAGTTCCTCAAGTGCACGAATATCTATACAACTAGTATGCACTCGAGGAACAGTGATGGGAGACCTCGTCGAAATATATACCCACGACCGCAAACGAATACACAAGACCTATACAAACTGTGAAACAATGTCCTCTGCCCCCAAACTGTCCAAAAATGGGACAATTCAAGAATCTTTCCATGATTCTCGAACGGGATTTCTAATGATATATATAAATGCATGTATATCAGTGAATAAAAGAATGACATTCTTTTATTCACCTCTAATTATAAATTATATAACAATGATTTTAGTCAAATAATTATAATTATTAATTAAATTAAATAAAGTATTATTAAAATATATAATTAATATATATATAATTCACTAATTTCACAAAAACCAAGAGTTTAATTGAGTATATATAGGTATTGTTGACAGTAGCCACAGAGGGGCTACAACAGGCCCACAGACCCGCAGCTAGTGTACCAAGGGCCGGCCCGAGGCCCAGGACCGGATGACCAGCACCCGGTCTCGGGGTCCAGCAGTCTATCCTGCTACCAGGGGCCCGGGGACCGGGGGCGCCTGCCTGCCAAAGAGGTCACCAGAGCTGCCCTTTGGTGTGCAAACAGAAGGGAGCCAGTCCCACATCGAAGGGTAAGGCCAGACCTCACTCCCAGCCACCTATATAAAGGCCTCAACTACCCTCATTAATAGGTAACTGATCTCTCTTACCGCTTATATACGTGCTCAAGTTATATCTATTCCAACTATACTAACTTAGGCATCGGAGAGGAGAAGACCGGCCCGCCCGGTATTCCCCTTAGTAAGTAGGTTTGCAGGAGATCATACGAGGATTCATCTGTCTCTACCAGGCCCCAGGGTTTGTGCAGAAACAATTGGCGCCGTCTGTGGGAACGGTTTGATCCACGAGAAAAGTTGCGTTGCTCTACCAAAGAATAGACCCGATCGATTCTTTGGAAAGCAGTTCGGAAGCCATGGAAGGAAGGAAGATAAAAGCTGAAGCGGGAAAGTCGAAAGAGCGAATTCAGTTTCCCGACCGGGCCCAAAACATAAAGGCTGAGGTCGGTGCGAGGTTCGTCCTTTCTCCCGACCAAGACAGCACGATCGCCAAGACTCAGAGAACCCCGATCAGTATGATGCGGGAGAGGAAATAAAAAAGATGAAGGCATAAGTCGCGCGGTTGCGAGAAGAGGGCGATCAAGACCGGCTAAGGGCTGATGCTCGGTGCCAGGAATTGGAAGCGGTGAACATCGCCTTAGTGGCGGCCCTGGAGAGAGGGGGCTAGCAGGGCACTTCTCGGGCGGCATCGCGGCCCGCAAGCAATGCTAACGAATTTCCACACCTTGAGGTGGGACAGCCTACAGGAAGGAGAAAGACCGCGCATGTGCCCACACCTCTCTTTCCAGATGCTCTAAAAAACTCTGGCCCGGTTGAGCCCCTGTACCGCACGAGCCTGGCATCAAGCGAGCAGGACAGTTCCACCGCAAGGACGCTCGAGACGCTCTCCGCCTCAGTGTCGGACATAAAGGACCGCCTAGAGGCCAGCAAGAAGAAAGCGGGGCGACCGCAGGACAGTGCACGATTCAACGAGCGCACTGGACCTTTTCCACGCAGGATTAGGGAATCAGGAAGACCCGGTAACCAAAGGCCCCTGAAACTGACGTACTCAGGAACGAGCTACCCGTACCAACACCTGGACAGCTTTAAGTCGCAAACGGGCACAAGGGGCTATTCAGATGCCACGTGCTGCAACATATTCCAAGAGACACTCTCGGGGGAGGCGTTAAGTTGGTTTTACGAGCTGCCAACAAACTCAGTGGAAACTTTCGAGCAGCTGGCTGATAAGTTTGTCGGCCGGTTCGTCCTTAGAGCCAAGGCCGCCCAAACATCAACGATCATTTTCGATTGTATGCAGACTGACCACGAACCGCTACGCGCTTTCGTTAACCGATGGCATATCGCCACGGCCGGGGTCAGAAACTTAGATAAAAGGATCGCGGGGATGGCATTCAAGCAGGGGTTAAAACCTGGGGAACTCTGATAGGAGCACAATGTGCAACGATATTAATATGCTTATGCCCTCATTTATGCTTTGTTTAACCCTTATTTATCTAAGATAGAGTCATAATATAGTTTAGTGTCATTTTGGTAGAGTTTGGTGAAAAATTGGTTAAGAATCCGAAAAATGACTAAGTGTGAGAAATCTGGAAAATAGAGCAAAATATGTCTTTTTCGTGATTTTGAGATGAGTGAAACTGTGATCTATCCTTGTCCGAATTCTATGAAATTTGGTATACTTAATATTCATATACTGAGGAATGTTGTGTTAAAATTTCAGATCAATCGGAGTTCGGGAAGTCACCCAAAAGAAGGCCGCAAAACGGCAGTCCGAGCAAACCAATCCAGGGGCTTCCAGGATTTTCCTGGGACTTTGATCCAACTTCAAAAAATCATTTCCGACGATTTACAAGGAATTTGATCGAGATATTTTATGGGGAGAAGGCTATATGTGTGTAGTTTATCTGAGACTTGGAATCGCATCAATTGGATCTCCGAGAAGGGAATATGTCGGATTTACTGGAGCAAGGTCATTCCAGCCGAGTTGCTGCCGGTCTTGTGTTCTTGCGGGTTTGGGGCATTTTTCCATGGACCAAGCTCACCAAATGGAGTTTTCAAGCCTACACAAGAAGTTCATGAAAGTATGCAGCCCAATCCAAGGAAGAAAATCAGAAAAAGAAGTTTCCTAGAAGAACCAAGAAAGGAAGAAACCAAAACCTTGTTGCACAAGGATTGCCTTTGCCGATTTGAACTAGGTTTTCTACCTAGGGTTTCTACCGAATTTGCCTCTATATATAGCCATGTTTTCCTACAGAAAAATCATCTCATCTCAAGCATAAACACAAGGCCTAAACTCTACCAAAATTCCCCAAAGATCCTATACAAAAACCTAAACCGAAAACCACCTTCACCTCACCTCAACCAAGTTTCTGCTTTGCCGAACCTTGGATTTTCTACCTCCATAACCTACTGCCGACGTGACCTATTGCCGTGCAGCCTCACCCCAGCCTCCATACTTCGCCGGATCCACACGACGTGAAGCTCTCAAGGTGTCTCAAAGTGTGATCCACTCCCCTCTTTCGGTTTAGTAATTTTTGTTTAGTTATGTTTAGTTTTGTCTATGAAACACTCATGTATGTTTGGTGTTGGTTTATATGTCTATGTATGAATCGATTTTGGTTTTATGAATTGTATGTTAAAGATTTGTTTGAATCGATGCTTAGAGTTAAGTTTAGGTTTCGACAAGAACAATGAATTTTGCATGCTAATTTGTAATATGTAACTTGTAAATTCATGTGTTAGATAATTAGGGCAGTGGTATAGATGCATGTTTAGGTTTGAAATTGGTTAGAAATCTAAAAGAGTGGACCTTATAAACCGAAACATTAGTTGTGCTTAAGCATTTGTTGTTTGCATGTAAATCTAGGTGTTAGGTTTCATCAAACCCGAGTAATAACAAATATGGCTAGATACTCAAAAGGTTGCTTTGATTTGTTTTTGCTCACTTAGGGTATAGTACTTTGGATTTCTTACATGTTAAAATAAGATGATTGACAACCTTGCTTGTTTTGCATGTCTCCGATTTAGACTATTGTGATTAATTCTTAAGTCTCAAAAGGATTAACATAACTTTAGGGCCCATAACCAAAAGTTCGGTCTTAAAACTTGAGAAGTCTTACAACTAAGTTGTAGTCGGAACTAATTTTGAATTTAAACATGTTGATACTTGTTCCTTACTTTCTTGCATGTGAGTTTATATGTTAAAGAGTCTTGGTGCTAAATGTTTTGTGAGAGATGATGATCACTTGTATATAGTAGTTTAGGTTTATTTTCGTGTCTTAGATATAGAGGCAGTCCTTGCTGCCGAACCTCATCTTCATCCCCCATGATAAATTCGTATATATGTATATAAGTGTGACAATTGTGTGCATATATGTTTGTGAATATTTTTGTTAATATTCTCATATTTCAGGTACCCTTAATCCCCGGCTAGAACGATCCCTACTTATGTCTATACTACTAACGATTGTAGGGTTATTATTGCTTGATGCTCGCTTCGGCGACACATCAAACTCTCGTACAACCTGCGAGTAAAGGAGCCGCTGGGGTACGATGAGTTGATGGCCGTGGCCGTCAGGCACGCCCAGGCGGAGCATGAGACGTATGGGGATAAGATGCCCAAGCGGAGGTCGGATGACCCGCTACCGCCGTCTCCCCGTGAAAGTAAGACCGGGCGGCAAGATCGCAACCATACGCCTACGACTAGCAAGAAAGCTGAAGTACAGGAGGATTGGAGACCCCGACAAAGCGGTGACAACAGTTCACGGTCAGGGAGAAGACCACCGCTTGTGCGACCAGCACGGCCCCTGGCAGCTGCGCCAGCGGGGCGACCACCGCGGGCTCTAGCCATTATGCCAGCAGAAAAACCCGAAGACCCAGCCCTTCGGAGTAGCAACCAAAGACCCCAGAGGACGGTGGTGGATGACCGAGTCCGTCCGGATGACCCGCAAAAGGACCGGCAGGCAGCTCGGCAAGTAGGGACCATAAGCACCAGAGCCCCCGGGGGATCGAGGTGCACGGGAGTATAAACATGATACATGGTGGGGACCATATAGATCGACTCACCCGGAGCTCAAAGAAGCGGTGCTTAAGAGCGATCCGGGGAAAGGAGGTATATGCCTTTGGAGGAGGAAGCGGCCAGGCCGCTAAAACCGGATGGAACTCGGTTACTTTCTACGAGGAAGAAGAGCCGGAGGATTTAATTCAACCGCACAATGATCCCTTCCTCATTACGGTCCAAATAGACCACTGGATAACTAGCCGTATGCTGATCGATACCGGAGCTTCTGTCAACGTGATGTTCCGAGACGCATACAAAGGGCTGCAGAGAGGAAAGAATAAGTTATCCCAGGATAACGAGCCGCTGATAAGCTTCTCCGGTGAGGTAGTCCAGCCTTTGGGATCGGATTACCTACTGCTAATCTTCGGCGAGGGAGACAGGACAAAGAAGGAGTACATGGAGTTCATTGTCGTGGACTGCCTGTCATCGTACAATGACATAATCGGTCGGCCAGGGTTATGGAAGCTAAAAACATTTATAGCCGGCCATATGCTGATGCTGAAGATGCCTTCACCAACCGGTGTCATTACCATACGCGGGGACCAGAGGATCGCTCGCAAGTATTATGTGGAGGCCCTGACCCACGGGAAGAAGTGGACCGAGGTCTTCACGGCCACTAACAAGCGCCGGTGCCGGATCTGAGTATCGACCCCCGTGACGATACCGATTCTGACGACGAGAAGCTAAAACGCCCGTCGGCAGTGGAAGAAACCGAAACTGTCTCCATTTCGGAGGACCACCTGGAGCGAAAAGTGGTGATAAGGACGAAGCTCGCTCCGGCTGTCAGGCAAAAGCTCATCACCTTCCTCCGAGACCACAGTTCGGTCTTCGCATGGTCCTACGAGGACATGCCAGGCATATCCCCGGAGATAGCCGTCCATAGGCTAAATTCATTGCCCAAAGTTCCCCCGGTGAGGCAAAAAAGGAGGTCCTTCAGCCCGGCAAAGTATGAAGCGATCAGAGAAGAAGTACAGAAGCTAAGGGGCATAGGTTTCATCCGGGAAGTCCAGTATCCCCGATGGCTTGCTAATGTGGTTATGGTACCAAAGAAGGGAACCGACCGGTGGCGTATGTGCGTGGATTTCACTACTCTAAACCGGGCGTGCCCGAAAGACAGCTTCCCGCTCCCCCAGATAGATCAACTTATAGATTCCACGTCCGGCTTTAAACTGCTCAGCTTCATGGACGCCTACGCCGGGTAGAATCAGATAAAGATGAATGCCGGAGCCACCTACCGACCGAGGTACCTACTGTTATAAGAGGATGTCGTACGGTCTAAAGAATGCCGGAGCCACCTACTAGCGGATGGTGAATCGCATGCTGGAGCAAGAAATGGGTAAAACGGTGGAAGTATACGTAGATGACATGCTGGTCAAAAGCTTGACTGCAGGGGCCCACGTCCGAGATTTGGCGGTAGTCATCGGTAAGATGCTCAAACTTAGAATGCGCTTGAACCCGAAGAAGTGCATTTTTGGGATTTCAGAGGGCTTGTTCCTAGGCCACATCATCAGCCAGCGAGGGATAGAAGCTAACCTACTGAAGGTCCAGGCAATCCTAGACATGGAAACTCCAGGGGAAAGAAACCAGGTCCAAATGCTGACCGGCCGGCTGACCGCCCTGGCCAGATTCATCTCCCTCCTGACCGATAAGTGCGCCCCATTCTTCAAACTGCTCAAAGCACAACAGTTCAAGAAAATCCAGTGGGCGGCGGAGCATGAAGCGGCATTCCAGTCCATCAAGACATATCTGTCTGTAGTGCCTCTCCTATCCAAACCAGTGCCGGGCGAGATGCTATACCTTTACATAGCTGCATCCGAAACGGCCGTCTCCGCGGCTCTCGTCAGGAAGGAGGGCACGCTCGATCTCCCGGTATATTATGCAGGGAAGGGACTTACCGGAGACGAGGGCCGATACCCCGACATTGAGAGGTTGGCTCTGGCCCTGATCGTTAGTGCCAGAAAGCTTCGACACTATTTCCAGGCTCATTCCATCACCATATATACCAATCACCCTTTGCGGCAGATCCTGCAAAAACCAGACACCAGCGGCAGGCTCGTACGGTGGGCAGTTGAATTAGGAGAGTTCGACATCACTTATGCTCCGCGAACGGCTATCAAGGGACAGGCAGCTGCGGATTTCATATGTGAACTCACCCCAATGGTGGCAAAAGCGCACCCCGGCCGGTACGAGGGCACCGAGCCAGTTCAGGCCGTAAAGATTGAACCCGGCCTCCCCAACGGTTGGAAACTTTACGTAGACGGCTCCGTAACAAGTAAGCGGAGCGGAGCCGGCGTCATGCTAACCTCGCCCGATGGCCAATCGTACGAGTATGCCCTACGGTTCCTCTTCAATACTTCCAATAACGCCGCTGAGTATGAGGCCCTCACAGCCGGTTTGCAACTAGCCAGGGAGATGGGAATCCCATCCCTGGACATATACAACGACTCAAGCCTAGTGGTGAACCAGATGAACGGGCTGTTCGAAGTCAAGGAACCACAGTTAGACTCCTACCAAGCTTTGGCCAAGGCCCTGATCGAGCCATTCCAGGGCGCCACGATCCAGCATATACCCCGAGAGGCAAATAGGCATGCAGACGCCCTTGTAAGATTGGCAACTAGAAACTACCCTCCGGAGTACCGAAGAGCTAAAATTGAAACCCTCCAGAAGCCGAGTATTGATAGGAGCACAATGTGCGATGATATTATATGCTTATGCCCTCGTTTATGCTTTGTTTAACCCTTATTTGTCTAAGATAGAGTCATAATATAGTTAGTGTCAATTTTGGTAGAGTTTTGGTAAAATGTGCTTAATTGTCCGAAAAATGACTAAGTATGAGAAATCTGGAAAATAGTGCAAAATATGTCTTTTTCGCGATTTTGTGACGAGTACAAATATGATCTATCCTTGTCCGAATTCTATGAAATTTGGTGTGCTTAATATTCATCTGCTGAGGAATGTTGTGTTAAAATTTCAGATCAATTGGAGTTCGGGAAGCCACCCAAAAGTTGGCTGCAAAACGGCAGTCCGAGCATTCCAATCCAGGGGCTTCCAGGATTTTCCTGGGACTTTCTTCCAACTTCGAAAAATCATTCCCGACGACTCACAAGGAGTTTGATCGAACTGTTTTATGGGGAGGTGGCCATTTGTGTCTAGTTTATCTGAGACTTAGAATCGCATCAATTGGAGCTCCGAGGATGGAGATATGCCGGAATTACTGCAACAAGGTCAAATCTGCCGATTCCAGGAACCTACTGCCCCCTTTTTGTGTTTTCTGTTTTTAATGGACCAAATGGTGCACAAATGCATTTTTGAAGATGGTTCAAGCTTTATGAAGGGAAGAGGAAGACACTAGGCCATGGCATTGAAGAAAAATTTAAGAAAGAAGTTCTCCTAGTCAAACTAGGAGAAGCTGCCGATTTGGGGCAGATCGGATGCCTTTGTGTGCTGCCGGCAAGTGGGGCATTTTCGATGGACCAAGACACATCAAGTGAAGTCCAAGATCATACAAGAAGTCCATGAAGATGTGAAGCCCAAGCCTTGAAGAAAAAATTCAGAAAAAGAAAACCTAATTGAACTATGAAAGGAAGGTTTCAAACCTTATTCCACTAGGTTTTCTGAAATCCTTATGCAAGAGGGGCTGCCGGCAATACCCTAGTTTCTCCCTATATATAGCCAATTTTTACACAGAAAAACTTGTCACATTCCAAAGCAAAAATCTAGCCAAAGCTCTACCTAAATTTCCCCAAGAATCCTACACAAAAACCCTAGCCAAAACCACCTCCACCACACCCAAAGTTTCTGCCGAAACCTTGGTACCTTGCTGCCGACATCATCACTGCCGAGCAGCAGCCCCATCCGACACCACAAGCCGCCGGATCCATACACGACGAAGTCTTCAAGGTTTCTAATGTGTGATCCACTCCCTTCTCTTGGTTATGTAATTTTTGTTGTAGTTATGTTAAACTTTGTCTATGAAGTTAGCATGAATTCTTGGTTTCAATTTTTATGTCTATGTATGAATTGGATTGAAATTTGGTTTTATGATTTGCATGTCAATTTATTTTCTTTATCTTTAAGTGATGTTTTAGATGTAAGAATATGGATTGCATGCTAAAGAGTAAGGAAAATACATGATGAACTAGTAATTAGGATTTTCGGCAAAAACATGTGTTAAATTGATTTTAGGGTTTTCTTGACTTGTTCTTTAAATTCGTGTGCTTAAAGATTGGTAGCCTATGTAATTGCAATACTTAGATTATTAATCTCATTAGCCGAAAAATTAATATGGATTAGGTAATCAACGAGTTACTTAGTTTGTGTTGTTTTTCATGAGGGTTAGAGTAGTTTAAATGAACATGCTTGTTGAAGAGATGATTGACAACCTTACTCTATTGACTTGTTTCCAATTAAAAAGGACTTTGTGCGTATTTACTAGCTAGTTCATGTGTCGACGCTGCGTGTCATGTAAACCGGTTAGTAACAAGATTAGGATTATACGCTGAGTTAATTCTAAGTACAAGAGAAGTCTAACAATTAGATGGCCGCTGCGGCTCTAGTTGGGTTGGAGTTAAGTTGAGTCTAGAACGCTTTAATACTTTGCCGTGAGACTCACTTGCTTGCTTGCCATGTGTTTTAATTGCTTTTGTGTTAGTGCTTTGTGGAAGAATGTCGACCAAACTTGTAAATATTAGACTTAGGATTTATTTTTCAGCAATTTATTTTGTGCCTAGCATTAGTGGCAGCCTTGCTGCCGTACCACCTATCCCCATATTTGTGACGATTTTGTATATATATGTGTACGTTTTTGTCTAACAATTTCATATCTCAGGTACCCTTAATCCCCGGCCTAGAACGATACCTACTTATGTCTATACTACTAACGATTGCAGGGTTTATTATTGCATGCGAGCCTCGGCTCTCGTTCAAATTTTTGGCGCCGTTGCCGGGGATTATAAAAGCTTGTTTTATGTTATTGTTGTGTATATATGTCTGCTGGAAATTTCTGTTGTGAATTTGTAAAAGTTGTAATTGTAAATTTATTTTGAGATTTTGTAAAGTAGAAATATGCTTCGGCATATAGAGTTTAAATTTCAGAAGTTGCATGATGTATATTGATGTATGTTGGTAATCACTTAGTTTAATTTCTAGGGAGTTGATAGTGTTGTGTATGTTTGAGTTTATTGTAGTTTCTAAAGTGTAACATGTAGGTGAAGCCACTTTTGTTGATCATAACCAAAACCCTTCATGTGAATGGTGCTATGTCGGAGGCCGTTTCTATGTAGATTGGGAAACGCGGGATACTTCCCCCCCACGCATATAAGCGTTTCTTCGGTAATAGTATTACTTCTATGAGGTTGAGGGCGGTTTTAATCAACACTTGTAGACTGCTAGGGATCCGTGTTTGTTTTACAAAGTATGGGGAAGTTATTTTCATAGATATGGTTCTCAGGTTTGTTTAACTGGATCTCAAGGCCCATAGACTGATGTTCATTCTCGGTGAGTGAGTCAATAGGGGGTTCGCCCTCCGTGGTGTCCAACAACGAGTCCTGCCTGGTTCCTGTAGGGGGTTCGCCCTCCGTGATTTTAATGACCTTTGAAACGTAAAATACGCACGACCTAGTCGACAGCTTGTGCCGAAGCATCACCTCACTTTAGACGCTAGAACATAACTTGACATATGTGGCCTATTTTCTTCGAAGATAAAACATGTTGTGTGGTTCGAACTCTTGAGGTATATCGGGTAAAGCATGATACTACCGGGGGCTGTATCAGTCCATTGCACCGTTATCTCCTCTGCTCCACGTATTTCGAGAGTTAGAACAAATTTAAAAGAAATTAGACTTAGCGATTACATGATCATGGACGTTTTGATTTTTTTTTTTTTTGCTCTCTATTGCCGAACCATGCTTGTGCTTTGCCGAAATTTTTTGTTTTGTCTTGCCGAGTGTTCATATGTGTATCATTGTTGAAATTTGTTGTGTAATCACCAATGTCGTGGCTTGTAATGATGTATATTCTTGTTTTTTGATTCTTTACGATGTTCTAACTTGTTCAAATGTTGCAAATTTCAGAAATAGTGCATGTCCGAATCTAGTATTTGGACAAGAGATCTTCAAGGCCGTTTGCAACGTTTAGATCAAGAACTCGCTATTGCTCGTTTTGTGCCATTACCGCCATCGTCACCAACCAGTTCATCAGTACCATCATCACCGTCATCACCATTATTGCCGACCGATTCTACTAGCTTGCCGAGCTCCCCATCTTTTGTTTCGTCGTCGTGTGATCTTGAGAATCCAGAATTTGTGGCCTTTGCCGAATCATCAGAAGAAGAAGAGATAATGGCATCAATCAGATCACAGAATGGTCATGTTGCTGGAGCTGGAGTTGCTCCTTCGAATATCACTTATCCTCCCTTGGAAGCTGACAAGACGGGAGAGATTGAATTGAGGAGTGGATTCCTCCATAAGCTGAAATCGTTTTATGGGATGCCGAGTGAGGATCCTAACAAGCATCTACAGTGGTTTAACTTCACCACGGAGTCTATGTGTCCAAGAGGGACCGATTTGCAACACTTCAAAATGAAGGCATTTCCGTTTTCTTTAGAAGATCAAGCAAATGAGTGGTTGTTTGAGGTGCCTAGTGGTCGCATTGTTTCGTGGAGTACTATGATGGATGAGTTTTTGCTCAAGTACTTTCCTGTTTCTCGTATCACTAATCTGAGGAAGCAAATTACTAGTGTGAAGCAAGCCGGAGATGAGACTTTCTTCGACTACTACAAGAGGTTCAAGTCCCTAGTTTCTTTGTGTCCATCGCATGGCATTAGCGATGGACTCTTGCTACAATATTTCTATGAGGGATTGCGTGTCATGGAGAGAGAGTTTCTTGACTCGGCCGCGGGAGGTAGCTTTTTAGAGTTAAATGCCGGTGCGGCAAGAAGTTTGTTGGAAGTTCGTGCTTTGAACAACCAACAATTTGGCATGGCATGAGGTAATGTGCAAAGAAATGAGAAAGTGCATGAGACGTCTTCGAGCTCAAAATTAGAGGATAAAGTGGACAAGCTTACCGACTTGGTGAGTAATTTAATAAAGAAGCGTGCTAGTGTTTGTGGAATTTGCACCGAGGGCCATGAGACCGAACAATGCCCTCAATTTGGAGTTAGTGAGGGAGTTGAGGAGTGCAATGCAATTGGCTTTCAAGGAGGCCAACGTTTTGGAAATTTCAATCCAAGGTTCAATGATCATCCAAACTTTCGATGGGCGAATAATGACAATGTGCTTAGGGCACCTATGCAACCGAGAGAGGGAGGAGCACCGTTTGTACCGAGGGCACCCTTTGTGCCTCGGCAACCATATATGCCGAACCAAGGAAACTTTGTAGCATTGCCGAACACCAACCAAGCAGGGCCGAGCCAAGGCCAAGCCGCGCCATGCAATCCGAACTACGGTGCTTTGCTTCAATCATTGTCAAGTGCTACTCAAGCATTACTTGCGGGGCAACAAAATCATCAAAAGGACATTGGTGAGCTCAAGACTCAAATGGGCCAAGTTGTAGACTTTATGGGAAGATTTAATGAGCAAGGGAAGTTGCCAAGCAATACAATTCCCAATCCGAGGAACGAGCAAGCCAAAGTGATTCAAACTCGTAGCGGAAGAGAGTTGTTTCCTCCAACAAGTCCAAAGAAGAAGCGAGTAACTTTTAAGGGTATTGAGGATAAGGAAGGGGCTGCCGGACCTGTCATTGCCGGCAGCCATAATACAGGAGCCGAGAGGGACACAGCCGGCCATGATGATGCCGGCAATGAAGCTGCTGAGAAGGGTAGAGCTGCCGAGAAGGGCTTGAGTGCCGAGCAAGGGTATGGCGCCGGCCATAATGTACAAGATAGGGGGCTGCGTAACGAGCTTGAGTATGATCCCGCCACATCAAAGAATGAAGTATTGCCGAGCCAAGCAAGCAAGGGAGGTGTGCCGTCATCAAGCATTCCATTCCCTTCTCGCTTTGCTAGAACGAAGAAAGATAAATCCTATGAGGAGGTGTTGGAGATTTTCCGGAAAGTGCAAGTCAACATCCCTTTGTTGGAGTGCATTAAGCAAGTACCGAAGTATGCTAAGTTTTTGAAGGAGCTTTGCACGGCAAGAAGGCATACGAGGGAGACTCGTGTAGTAACTATGAGCGAGACGGTGTCGGCCGTTATTCAAAGGAAGTTGCCACCAAAGATGAAGGATCCGGGAAGCTTCAATGTGTCTTCTGTCATAGGCAATACTCGGTTTGAGGATGTAATGTTGGATTTGGGAGCATCGATCAATGTCATGCCACTCAATGTGTATCAAACGTTGAGTATAGGGCCTCTCAAGAAGGATAATGTCGTCATTCAACTTGCGGATCGCTCAAGCAAATATCCGGAGGGTTATGTTGAGGATGTGTTGGTGCAAGTCAACCAATTGATTTTTCCCGCCGATTTTTATGTGGTTGAGATGGAGGATTCGCCGGTCAACAACACTCAATTGCTTCTAGGGCGACCATTTATGAGGACGGCGCGCACAAAGATAGATGTGGCCGAGGGAAACCTAACTATGGAGTTTGATGGTGAGATGATCAAGTTCAACGTGTTTGACGCCATGAAGTTCCCTAATGTGGATTTGAAGGAGGGTTGTGCCATTGATGTTTTGGAGGAGGTCGAGCAAGTTATGTCAACCTCGTTCGACGCATAACAATTAGCGATTGAGCACGGGGTCGGATTTGACAAGAGGGGAGAACGAGTTAAAGAAGAGGCCGATACAAACCATGCCGAGCAAGGCATCATTGCCGAGCCCTACACAATCATGCCGAACCTTGATGAGGTGGTTGCCGAGCTAGACGCCACCCCTATTTACATGAAGAACTCGTTCTTGTCAATTCCAAGTGCCACAACAAAATTTCGACCAAGTGTGGAAGAGGCCCCAAAGTTATAACTTAAAGAACTCCCTAGTCACTTAAAGTATGTTTATCTTGGAGAAGAAGATACACTACCGGTTATTGTGTCTTCAATGCTTAGTGAGAAGCAAGAAGTGGATTTGATACGTGTGCTTAAGAAGTACAAGACCGCCATAGGTTGGACCTTGGCGGACATCAAGGGAATAAGCCCTACTACTTGTGTTCATCGCATCTTATTAGAAGAAGGAGCTAAGCCGACTAAGGAAGCTCAACGTCGACTTCACCCTCCCATGATGAAAGTTGTGAAAGAAGAAATTATCAAGTTGCTTGATTGTGGGGTGATCTACCCAATTTCGGATAGTAAGTGGATATCTCCCGTGCAAGTAGTGCCAAAGAAGAGTGGTGTAACGGTTGTCAAGAATGAGAAGAATGAGCTTGTGCCACAAAGACTTGTAACCGGTCATCGTATGTGCATCGACTATAGGAAGCTAAACGCTACAACGAGGAAGGATCACATGCCTTTGCCGTTTATGGATCAAATGCTAGAGAGGTTAGCCGGCCATTCTTACTATTGTTTTCTTGATGGATATAGTGGCTACAATCAAATTATGATACACCCGGATGATCAAGAGAAGACCACTTTTACTTGTCCATTTGGCACGTTTGCTTATCGGCGGATGCCATTCGGATTATGCAACGCACCCGGCACTTTTCAACGATGTATGTATGCTATCTTCTCGGATTTTATTGAAGACATTATCGAAGTGTTTATGGATGATTTTAGTGTGTATGGAGGCACCTTCGATGCATGTTTGGGGAAGTTGGAGAAGATACTTGAGAGGTGTGTAGAGACAAATCTTGTGCTCAATTGGGAGAAGTGTCACTTCATGGTCACGCAAGGCATTGTTCTAGGGCACATTATTTCGGCAAGAGGCTTAGAAGTTGACAAAGCCAAGGTGGAGCTAATACAAGCATTGCCGAGCCCTAGGTGTGTGAAAGATGTGAGAAGTTTTCTTGGCCATGCGGGGTTCTATCGACGATTTATCAAAGACTTCTCTTCAATTGCCAAGCCATTGAGCAACTTGTTACAAAAGGAGGTGACGTTTGAGTGGACGGATGCTTGTGAGGATGCCTTTTGCCGATTGAAGAAGCTCTTGTGTACGGCGCCGATCCTTGTGTCCCCAAATTGGGACGAGCCATTTGAGTTGATGTGTGATGCTAGTGATTATGCACTTGGAGCGGTACTTGGACAACGAATTGAGAAGAAGCCATGCGCCATTTACTATGCTTCAAGGACTCTCAACGATGCTCAACTCAACTACACAACAACAGAGAAGGAACTCTTAGCGGTAATCTTTGCCTTGGAAAAATTTCGATCATATCTTTTGAATTCCAAAGTTTATAGTGATCATGCCGCTTTGAGATATCTTATGACGAAGAAGGATGCTAAGCCGATGCATATTCGATGGATTCTTTTACTTCAAGAGTTCGACATTGAGATTAAAGACAAGAAAGGAGTAGAGAATGTTGTAGCCGATCATTTAAGTAGACTTGTACAAGATGTGGATCGGCTACCCCTATTAGAGACCTTTCCGGATGAGCAACCTTTTCGACTTGAAGTACATGAGCCTTGGTATGCCGACATTGCAAATTTTCTAGCCACACGCCGATTTCCCAAGGAGTTGCCGAACCACCAACAACAAAGAATAAGGAAGCAAGCTCGTCACTTCTTGTGGGATGATCCGTACTTATGGAAGCAATGTGGTGATCAAGTTATTCGAAGATGTGTGCCGGAGAATGAGCATCGCTCCATCCTTGCTTTTTGTCATAGCGAAGCTTGTGGTGGACATTTTGGACCAAGGAAAACGGCTTTGAAGGTACTTAATTGTGGTTTCTTTTGGCCTACAATTTTTAAAGATGCATTCATGTTTTGTAAAGCATGTGATAGATGCCAAAGAATGGGGAACATTGGAGCTAGAGACCAAATGCCGCTCACGCCTATCATTGAGGTAGAAATTTTTGATCTTTGGGGGATTGATTTCATGGGACCGTTTCCTTCAAGTAAGGGCTTTCTCTACATATTACTTGCGGTTGATTATGTGTCAAAGTGGATCGAAGCAAGGGCTACACGCACCAACGATGCCAAGGTGGTAGCCAAGTTTCTCAAGACCAACATCTTTTCACGTTTTGGAGTTCCAAGAGTCTTGATTAGGGATGGAGGATCCCATTTTTGTAACCGTACCATTGAAGCCCTATTGAAGAAATATGGAGTCACTCATAAGGTGTCTACACCTTATCACCCCCAAACAAGTGGTATGGCCGAGGTAAGTAATCGAGAGATCAAGCAAATACTAGAGAAATCGGTTGGACCTTCAAGGAAGGATTGGAGTGATCGTCTCGATGATGCTTTGTGGGCTTATAGGACTGCATACAAGACACCGATAGGTATGTCTCCTTTTCGGTTAGTTTATGGCAAAGCATGTCACTTACCGGTTGAGTTAGAGCACAAGGCATGGTGGGCAATCAAGGCCTTCAACATGAACATTGATGATGCCGGTCTTCATAGAAAGCTTCAACTCAATGAACTTGAAGAAATCCGTAATGAAGCCTATGATGCCGCATGGATCTACAAGCAAAAGACTAAGGTGGCCCATGACAAGATGCTTCGATTGAAAAAGTTTGAAGTTGGACAAAGAGTTCTCTTGTATCATTCGCGACTCAAACTTTTTCCAGGAAAGTTGCGCTCTCGTTGGCTTGGACCATTTATTGTTCTTCAAGTGTTTCCTCATGGAGCCATAGAGATTCGGAATGAAGCTACGGGAAACACATTCAAGGTAAATGGCCATCGTCTCAAGCATTACTACTCTTCCTTTCAAGAACACACCGTAGAGGAAAATCTCATAGACCCTACACCTCCATTGCCGGCCACAATTCCTGCTGCCGAGCAGCAGCACACCAGAAAAGCCACACCACCACCCCCTGCCGGACCTGCCATTGCCGGCAGGGTTGACGCATCACCACAAGAAGCCGGACACAAGGTTGACACGCCAGACACGGCAGAATAGGAGCCGGACACGCCAAATCACCCGGACACGCAGAGTGCACAAGAATCGGATACAACATGTCAAAATCTTCTCATTGAACTTCTTCTTGCCGATTTGAGTTGTTTTGGAGCACGATGAACACATACAAAATGAACGGTGAAAAGTCTAGGCTATGGACTATAAACACAAAGCGCTACTTGGGAGGCAACCCATGTCGATCAAAGAAAAACGAAGGAGCCATCACCGAGAGTTTGAAATTTCTTAACCCTTCTCTTTTTCTTTGATTTGTGATGATATGTTGGTATATGTTAGTCAATTGCATGCTTAGGAAATTCATTGATATTGTTTTGTGCTTACATTGAGGACAATGTAATTTTCTAAGTGTGGGGTGGGGTAACGTATTCCGTTTTTGTTTTTGTTTTTTGTGTGCTTAGTTTAGAAAAGAAAAATTCAGAAAATTGTAATACAAAAATAGAGTGTTTAAAGTTGTTTGTTTCGAGTCTTAGGATGCCCCTAATATGTCAATGATGTTTTTCTCCTCTTTGCATACATAGATGATGGTTGTGCATACAATTAAAATTGTGAGTTTCATGGATTTTGTGCATTGGTAGGAGCATGTAGGACTTGTTGATTATTGAAGCATGCATGTTTTAGCTAGTTTAATTCGATTATAACCTATGTGAGCTTTTGTGCCAATTTGCTTTCTTCTTGAGCGATAAAAGATAAAATTCAATAGATTTGTAGGAAGCATGAAACCTCATAATTCTTTGATTATTCGATAACTATGTGCCATAGTTTTTTAATGAACTCTAGTATGCTAGAACTTACTCTTGTTGATTTTCGAAACGTTTATGTCATAAAATACTTTGATTTTGAATATGATTGAATAAAGATCATTTAGGTTTACCACCAAAGCCAAATAAAGCATGAGCCCGTCGTGGGACACCTTAGTAAACCCCTTTGAGCCTATGTTGAGCCTTTTCTTTCATCATCCTTAAACACTTTCCATGAGCTTAGTATAGTTGTGCCTTTACCCTTGATCAAAGTATTGGCAAAGCTTGATTTTTGAAAGCGTTTCTGCGTGTGTGATGAAGAAGAACAAGTGTGGGGTAGACTTGGCCATAAATCTATTTGAAAAATGTATGTATGCCGTGCCTTAGAAAAAGAAAAGAGAAAAAGTGCTCGGACCAAAAGAAAGAAAAATGCCGAGAGAAAGAAAGAAAAATATGAGAAATAGGGCACGGCATAGGCTTGAAAAATAAAAATTTTGTGCATGGCTACTGTCTTGATTATTGTTGTAATGTTTTATGGGAAGAAAAGAATGAAGTATGGGTCCAACAAGATGAAATTTGACCCTTTCGGCGAGAAGACATAAGGAAATTTGAGCTTTGCCAAATGCCATGGTGACATTTTTAAGCCTCCTTATCCAAATATCGAATACCTCTTAGCCTAGCCCCATTACAACCCTTTTATTGATCTTTTTCATGATTCTTAAGATGGTTAAAATTGATTGTGGAGATTATCTCAAGAGTAAGCATATGGTTTTGGTTCATTGGTGCATATAGTTATCATATGAGGTTTTTCCATAAAAATTCACAAAGTGTTTTTTGTTTCTTTGATATATGCAAGTCACTCTTTGTAATTCATGATCTTTCGCTTGCATATACTTATGAGTGAATGCCATGCTTCGAGAGAAAAGAAGAGAGTATGCCTAGTGAGGAGGATTGGATTAGCTTAACATGTTTACATGCTTATCTTTTGTTCTTATATGTTCATATTGATGTCACATGTTCATGAAGCTTGGAATTTTCGTGCTTAGCATTCTCATGCATTAACTTGAAAGCTATGTGTACATACGAGCCTGAGACAAATCGTTAGGGGCAATAGTTTGTTTAGAGTCTAGTTTAGTTTAGTTTGCTAAGGGACTAGCAAATGATAAGTGTGGGGTAGTTGATAGGAGCACAATGTGCGATGATATTATATGCTTATGCCCTCGTTTATGCTTTGTTTAACCCTTATTTGTCTAAGATAGAGTCATAATATAGTTAGTGTCAATTTTGGTAGAGTTTTGGTAAAATGTGCTTAATTGTCCGAAAAATGACTAAGTATGAGAAATCCGGAAAATAGTGCAAAATATGTCTTTTTCGCGATTTTGTGACGAGTACAAATATGATCTATCCTTGTCCGAATTCTATGAAATTTGGTGTGCTTAATATTCATCTGCTGAGGAATGTTGTGTTAAAATTTCAGATCAATTGGAGTTCGGGAAGCCACCCAAAAGTTGGCTGCAAAACGGCAGTCCGAGCATTCCAATCCAGGGGCTTCCAGGATTTTCCTGGGACTTTGTTCCAACTTCGAAAAATCATTCCCGACGACTCACAAGGAGTTTGATCGAACTGTTTTATGGGGAGGTGGCCATTTGTGTCTAGTTTATCTGAGACTTAGAATCGCATCAATTGGAGCTCCGAGGATGGAGATATGCCGGAATTACTGCAACAAGGTCAAATCTGCCGATTCCAGGAACCTACTGCCCCCTTTTTGTGTTTTCTGTTTTTAATGGACCAAATGGTGCACAAATGCATTTTTGAAGATGGTTCAAGCTTTATGAAGGGAAGAGGAAGACACTAGGCCATGGCATTGAAGAAAAATTTAAGAAAGAAGTTCTCCTAGTCAAACTAAGAGAAGCTGCCGATTTGGGGCAGATCGGATGCCTTTGTGTGCTGCCGGCAAGTGGGGCATTTTCGATGGACCAAGACACATCAAGTGAAGTCCAAGATCATACAAGAAGTCCATGAAGATGTGAAGCCCAAGCCTTGAAGAAAAAATTCAGAAAAAGAAAACCTAATTGAACTATGAAAGGAAGGTTTCAAACCTTATTCCACTAGGTTTTCTGAAATCCTTATGCAAGAGGGGCTGCCGGCAATACCCTAGTTTCTCCCTATATATAGCCAATTTTTACACAGAAAAACTTGTCACATTCCAAAGCAAAAATCTAGCCAAAGCTCTACCTAAATTTCCCCAAGAATCCTACACAAAAACCCTAGCCAAAACCACCTCCACCACACCCAAAGTTTCTGCCGAAACCTTGGTACCTTGCTGCCGACATCATCACTGCCGAGCAGCAGGCCCATCCGACACCACAAGCCGCCGGATCCATACACGACGAAGTCTTCAAGGTTTCTAATGTGTGATCCACTCCCTTCTCTTGGTTATGTAATTTTTGTTGTAGTTATGTTAAACTTTGTCTATGAAGTTAGCATGAATTCTTGGTTTCAATTTTTATGTCTATGTATGAATTGGATTGAAATTTGGTTTTATGATTTGCATGTCAATTTATTTTCTTTATCTTTAAGTGATGTTTTAGATGTAAGAATATGGATTGCATGCTAAAGAGTAAGGAAAATACATGATGAATTAGTAATTAGGATTTTCGGCAAAAACATGTGTTAAATTGATTTTAGGGTTTTCTTGACTTGTTCTTTAAATTCGTGTGCTTAAAGATTGGTAGCCTATGTAATTGCAATACTTAGATTATTAATCTCATTAGCCGAAAAATTAATATGGATTAGGTAATCAACGAGTTACTTAGTTTGTGTTGTTTTTCATGAGGGTTAGAGTAGTTTAAATGAACATGCTTGTTGAAGAGATGATTGACAACCTTACTCTATTGACTTGTTTCCAATTAAAAAGGACTTTGTGCGTATTTACTAGCTAGTTCATGTGTCGACGCTGCGTGTCATGTAAACCGGTTAGTAACAAGATTAGGATTATACGCTGAGTTAATTCTAAGTACAAGAGAAGTCTAACAATTAGATGGCCGCTGCGGCTCTAGTTGGGTTGGAGTTAAGTTGAGTCTAGAACGCTTTAATACTTTGCCGTGAGTCTCACTTGCTTGTTTGCCATGTGTTTTAATTGCTTTTGTGTTAGTGCTTTGTGGAAGAATGTCGACCAAACTTGTAAATATTAGACTTAGGATTTATTTTTCAGCAATTTATTTCGTGCCTAGCATTAGTGGCAGCCTTGCTGCCGTACCACCTATCCCCATATTTGTGACGATTTTGTATATATATGTGTATGTTTTTGTCTAACAATTTCATATCTCAGGTACCCTTAATCCCTGGCCTAGAACGATCCCTACTTATGTCTATACTACTAACGATTGCAGGGTTTATTATTGCATGCGAGCCTCGGCTCTCGTTCAAGTATAAGCAAGACCATCTCCGAGATATTTGCGGTGGAAGAGGCACCACCGAGCTGGATGAATCCGATAGTTAAATACTTGGCTGACAAAACCAGCCCCCAGGATGCAGTGGAGGCCAGGAGGCTACACCTCCGGTGCGCTAGGTACAGCCTTCTCAACGGCAAGTTGTACCGAAGAGGGCACAGCTTCCCGCAGCTAAAGTGTGTGACTAAGGAAGCGGGAGAGGCTACCATGCGAGAAATCCACGAGGGAGTGTACGGTAATCACTCTGGCCCGGTCCTTGTCTCACAAGTCGCTCCGAGCGGGGTATTTTTGGCCAGACATGGCAGCAGCATCAAGAAGAATATCAGGTGGCTGCCACAAGTGCCACATGTATGCCTCTACACCCCATGCCCCAGCAATCGGGTTTTCAATTTTGTTAGCGCCATGGCCGTTCGCGCAATGGGGACTAGACATCATCAGCCCTTTCCAAATAGCTGGGACAATACAAATACGTCATTGTAGCTGTGGACTATCAGACTAAATGGGTCGACGCGGAACCCCTGGTAAAGATCACCGAGGAGCGCGTAAGAAAGTTCCTATGGAAGAACATCTACTGCAGGTTCGGGGTACCGCAGACTATAGTCACGGATAATGGAACACAGTTCAATAATGCTGATCTTATCCAATACACAGCCTCCATGGGGACCCGGATGTTGTTTGCCTCAGTGGCACACCCGCAGTCCAACGGCTAGGTGGAAGCGGTCAACAAGATTATCAAAACCCTCCTCAAGAAGAAGCTGGATGCCAAGAAGAGATGTTGGGCTGAGGAACTCCGCGCGGTGCTATGGGCCATCCAGACGACAGCAGCGGAGGCAACAGGGGAGACCCCGTTCTGCATGGCATTCGGGAGTGAAGCGGTACTCCTTGTAGAGACCAGTACGCCCAGCGGCAGGGTCGCGAACTATGACGCCGAAACAAACGCCGAAGGCGTACGGCTCAACCTGGATCTCATAGAGGAGCGGCGCGACCGGGCGCATATGCGGAACCAAACTTACAAGCAACGGGTCGCTCGGTACTATGACAGAAGGGTCCGGGAAAAGAAATTACAAGTGGGGGACTGGGTCATGAAGAAAGTTCAGAAAAAAAACCACTGGCCTTGGAGCCAACGTGGGAAGGGCCCTACCAAATCACCGCAGCTGCGGGTCCGGCAACATTCCACATCATAGAAGCCGATGGCATCTATTCCACCCGCCCGTGGAATATCCAGCACCTGCGGTTCTACCCTAAATGAAATCGGTCATAAAAGGACAGTAATGTATTTGGCACCAATATTGCAATACACAGTTACTGCATCCAGAATAAACTACAGCTGATTACAAGACATATACAAGGCATATATATATATATGCAAGGCAAAAAACCGCTAGTCAGCGCCGCCGGAGCCCCCAATCCCTTGCCCGCCAGCTTTGAGAGACTGTTCTTGCTCCACCATCTCAGTCAGGGCTACGTCAACCTCCATCCGCTCAGCATCAAGCCACCCTTTCTCCCTCCACTCCAGATAGGCATCATTTATGCCCTTCGCACGGGCGTCCTCTAGCATCTCCTCAAGCTCCACCGACTCCCGGAAGTCGTCGGCAGCTTTATCAGCCACTTCAGCAAGCCGGGATTCCACGAGCTTCTCCCCTCCTTTGAAGACTGCTGTCATCTGGGTCTGTAGCTCCAAAACCTTCGCCTCCAGCTCCGCATTCCTCTCTTCCCGAGTGGTAGCCTGCCAATCGGCTTCCTCCCTCTCCTGCGCGAGCTCAGTAGCCAACCGACCGGTTTCCTCTTTCTCCTGCGCGAGCTCAGTCTTCAGCCGACCAACCTCCTCTCTCTCCTGCGCAAGCTTGGCTTCCGCCAAGGACAGCTGCACAGTAAGCTCCTCCACTTGCTTCTCCAAAACCGCAGCCTCCCCTCTAGGCTCGGCGGCGTAAAGGCTATGAACCAGCTGGCACAGGTACACAAAAGGAACATTAGCTCGTACCACAAAGGGGAAAGGAAGCGCAGAAAACACACTTACCCGAACAGCCAATTCCACGGGCTTCGTCCTGCTCTCGCCCGGTCGACCAGTTCCAGGGCCCTCCCGATCAAGTCCCAATGTTTCAATGGTAGATGCCACGAACCTACCAAAACCACCACCACCGGAACTATGATCGGCTTCCGGCCCCTGACTCCTTCGGCCGTCGGTCTCCACGACCGGAACTAATGCCGACCCCTCACCAGCCGAGCTTGACGCCCCGGCATCAAACGTCCTCGCCCTCTTCGCCGGGGCTTCACCGTGATCACTTCTGCGGTACCCAGTCGTCTCCGCTGCCTCCCTCTCCCGCGGGGCCCGTACCCCCATCGGCCGTGCTAGAGGTTCCATACCCGGTCGGCCCACCGATCTTACTTCCCGGATAATGAGTGGGGCATTATCCTCACCGCCCGGCCGCCTGCCCTAGTGGGAGTCTGGAAACACAAGCGTCACAGGCCTGTTATGCACCGTGCACTCCAGGGTAACCAGGTCTACGACGGTTTTCGAGGCCATCTCCCCCATCTCCATCAACCTCTGGGCCACAAGCTCTTCATCCGGTTCGACGGTCTCCTCGCTCCGAACAGCAAGCCGGGGGGCATTAGCTGCAAACCGATAAACCGAGCGGTCAGAATAAAAGCGACCCTGCAAAAGAACAGTGCAAGATACCTTACCAGGTTTTCTCCCCATCTCGCATATCTCCAGCACATTCCACCGGATGAAATTGTAGGAGCTCCGGCCCAGATTGTCCCAGCAAACAAAAAGCCGAGCTAACCGTTGCCTCTCCAAGTCGACCAGCCGGTACGACTGATCCCCGATCGATTGATAAGCCCCGGGCACCTGAAAGTTCCTCCAACTACGCTGCCACCTACCACTGGCCAGCACAACCGACCTCCTCCATACATTCTAAACCGACGATGGCAGGTGAGTGATGGCAGGATCGAAGTCCCGCGCGGCAAAATTAACACAACCGCAGCCCTGGGCCTTCTTGCAGTAGGAAACCTTGTACAGCGCCCGGAACTCATTCACCGTGGGCCAGTCCATATTGCTCAGACTGAATAGGCACCCGAGACCAAGCAACTGCCTCCACTGGTTGCTAGGAAGCTGGGCTGGGGAAAGATTTATCGAGCTCAGCATATACTGGACAAACTTCGGTAGTGGCAGAGATAGTCCGTGCCGAAATTGATCATCAAAAACGGCAACCCAACCCGGCTCCGGGTTGCAGGCCAGTTCCCCGGGATACAGGCCTCGAAGCTTAATGGAGGAGTCAATGTCCCACTTCGCCCGAAAGTCCCTTATCTCTCTTTCACTCAGGCTTTTGGTTGGCTCGTCACAGAAAATCACCCTGTCGCCATCCAGTAGCTCATACCTCATGGATCCGCGGCTTGCACCGGCAGGATACGCTGATCTCCCAGACGCCATAAAGCCTAAACAAAGGAATTTAGCTCTGTAGCAAGATAGAAACACTGACAGACAGCAGGCAAAGAGCAAGGAGTAGCAAGATACGGCAAGAGGAGAGCAGAGGGGATGATAAATAGGGCAAGCATAAAAGAAAGGCAACCCTAGCCGTGGATCCCCTCCATCTCAGACCGCTCCCTGCTGACATGTGTCCCAGCATCGATAAAGGATCCCATGCCATCATAACTGATGGGACTGATGGGCTCTCCCCTTCATTGCATGTCAGCCACCTGTCCCACCTACAAGCGGCTGTTAGGGGAGATAGGAGCGCAGAACGAGGCGTCCACTCCCCTAACTTCCCCAATAAGTCAACCTCGAACCAAGGAACAGCATCTCACCGGTTATGAAGCATACAACCGGCTCCGCAGCATCTCACCGGTTATGAAGCATCCAACCGGCTCCGCGGCATCTCACCGGTTATGAAGTATCCAACCGGCTCCGCAGCATCTCACCGGTTATAAAGTATCCAACCGGCTCCGCGGCATCTCACCGGTTATGTAGCATCCAACCGGCCAATCCAACTAGTCCAATGGCATTCCACCGGGCATGTGACATTCAACCGACTCCAAAGCATTCCACCGGTTTAGTCACTTTCCTTCTCCTATGGGCAGGAACGAGCCAGCAACAACTCAAGGCTTCCAAACGCATGGGCTTCATAAACACGGGCGAGTTTACATCTAACACATGTACTCTTGTCCAGCAGGATAAAAACCCTGCATCACACTGAACTGTGATACATTTGGGGATACATGGCAAGACTCGTTATCTCAACGCCACCCCACCGGGCAGATTGTTTCTCTAACACAGAACAAGTCTCCCTACAGGCTAACAAACCTGCACATTTACCTCACGTTTATTCCAACAAAAGCTAAGAACTAGCAAGTGTTGACCGGTGCTTCAGTACGACCGCAATACCGGGGGTACCTGTTGGCTTATTCCACGAACCAACAGGCCTTCCCGCAGGCTAGCACTCTCCGACTCGTACCGATTTGGCAGAACGCCTGGTCGAGGTCTAGTATACAAGTTCATCCGGGGGACTCGTCTCAATATGGCAGAACGCCCGGTCGAGGTCTAGTATACAAGTTCATCCGGGGGACTCGTCTCGATATGGCAGAACGCCCGGTCGAGGTCCCGTGAACTCCGACTCGTACCGATTTGGCAGAACGCCCGTCCAGTACACAAGTTCATCCGGGGCACTCGTCTCGATATGGCAGAACGCCTGGTTGAGGTCCCGTGAACTCCGACTCGCACCGATATAGCACAACGCCAAGTCACGCCCAATCTTCAATACGGACTTGGGGGACTGGGCACCGTTGGGTTGGTAACCCTGCGGGTCTGCGGGACAAGAGCAAGACAGATTAAGTCCCCATTCAAGATTGCACTTGACCGGGACTTGTTGACAGTAGCCACAGAGGGGCTACAACAGGCCCACAGACCCGCAGCTAGTGTACTAGGGGCCGGCCCGAGGCCCGGGACCGGATCACCAGCACCTGGCCTCGGGGTTCAGCAGTCTATCCTACTACCAGGGGCCCGAGGACCGGGGGCGCCTCCCTGCCAAAGAGGTCACCAGAGCTGCCCTTTGGTGTGCAAACAGAAGGGAGCCAGTCCCACATCGAAGGGTGAGGCCAGACCTCACTCCCAGCCACCTATATAAAGGCCTCAACTACCCTCATTAATAGGTAACTTATCTCTCCTACCGCTTATATACGTGCTCAAGTTATATCTATTCCAACTATACTAACTTAGGCATCGGAGAGAAGAAGACCGGCCCGTCCGGTATTCCCCTTAGTAAGCAGGTTTGCAGGAGATCATACGAGGATTCATATGTCTCTACCAGGCCCCAGGGTTTGTGCAGAAACAGGTATGGATCAACAAAAGCAACATACTATCACCTCACAATATACACACACAACAATATATATTTATATAATTCTCTACCTCAAAAATGAAATATTTCAATGGAAAAAATTGAAATTATTGTTGAAAAAGATGAATAAAGAGATCATACCAAGTTAAAAATCAATGGGTAGTAGTGGAGAAGGCTTAGGAAGACCCGATTTGAAGCTTTTCACATCCAAAAATGAAAATCGGTGGAAAAATTTGAGGGGAGGAAAAATTTGATGTTTTTTGCCTCTTTTCCCGATCTGGAAAACGAGTGTAGGTTTTATATTCTGGGTTTACTTAGGCGACGAAACTTATTTTTTCGTCGCCTAAGATCCACACTTAGGCGACGAAAATTAAGTTTCGTCGTCTAAGAAGAAAACCTACAGACGAAAAAAAATTCGTCGTGCTCGTCAACTCTTAGACCACGAAAAAAAAGTTCGTCGTCTAAGATTTTTTCTTAGGTGACGAATTTTCAATTTTCGTCTCCTAAGATTTATTATTTTCGTCGCCTAAGTGTGGCTCTTAGGCGACGAAAATTAAGTTTCATCGTCTAAGAAGAAAACCTGCCGACGAAAAAAAATTCGTCGTGCTCGTCATTTCTTAGACCACGAAAAAAAAAGTTCGTCGTCTAGATTTTTACTTAGGCGACGAATTTTCAATTTTCGTCTCCTAAGTACAAATCTTAGGCGACGACTTCTTTTTTTCGTGGTCTAAGATAATGCACGGACGACGAATATTTTTTTCGTCGGTAGGCTTTTTTCTTAGACCACGAAAATAAGAATTCGTCGCCTAAGACTGTTCTTAGGCGACGAAAACTTTTTCTTAGGTGAGGAAAGTTTTTTCGTCTCCTAAGCTATCTTAGGCGAGGAATTTTTTTAAGTTTCGTCGCCTAAGGTTTTTTTTCCTTGTAGTGTTAGGAGACGAAGTAATAAATTTAGTCACCTAAGTTTGTCACTTAGGGGAGGAAAGTATGTGTTTCGTCGCCTAAGTGAATTCAGAATATATATACTGGACTGGTTTTCCAGATCGGGAAGAAGAGGAAAAAATCTGAAAATTTTTTCTCCCCCAAAATTTTTCTACCGATTTTTAATGTGAAAAGCTTCAAATCGGGTCTACCTAAGCCGTGACGTCCACTACTACCCATCGATTTTTAACTTGGTATGATCTCTTTCTTCATCTTTTTCAACAAAATTTCCTATTTTTCCCATTGATTTTTTTCATTTTTGAGGTATATATATATATATTGTTGTCTGTGTATAGGGCTGGTATGGTACGGTTACCAATATTTTTTTACCATTATCATTTACCAACCAATTATAATCAGTAGACAAAATTTTATTACCATTACCAACCACCAAAGTCAGTATACCAACAGTTTGGTACGGTATGGTACATGTTGGTACGGTACGGTTGAGCCTTGTACCAACATTAAATTGGGCAGTTTTTTTAATGAAGAAATAAGACGTGGCCCAAATATTTTAAGGTTTTCCTGCTATGAACTGATTCATAATGTAAATATATAATTATTGTAATATGAAATGGTCAACAAAGAGTTATAAAACCAACTTAACAAAGTTCGTACAAGTGATACAACCATAAAGTCACAACTTACAACTCACAAACACAGTTCAAAATTTAAATTGTTCAATAGCACTTTAATAAATCACTGAAATTGTTCACATTGTTGACTGCTACACCTTCAATCAATGGCTAGATTAGATAATTTTATATAATTATATATATATATATGGTACGATAATTACCGTGGTATGGGAAATGTATTACCGTGTCGTACCGCAAACAGACGAGTTGGTACGGTTACCGTACCGTGCAAGTCGATTACCGACTATGTCGGTTATCAATTTAATTGGTTCGGTTGATTTTGCGGTAATTACGGTAAACTACCATACCATGTCAGCTCTATGTGTGTATATATATTGTGATAGAGTATTCCTTTTGTTCATCCATATATACATACTCAAATAATTAATGTTGGTTTTTGTGAAATGGTTGAATTATATATATATTAAGAATTAATTTCAGTTTACCTACTTGAACTTTGGCTCAATCATCATTTCAGTCCCTATACTTTTGATTTCATCAGCTACACCCCTGTACTTCCCTAAATTAATTAACTGATACCAATTTTGTTATTTCGTCAAAACAATCTATCAATACCAAAAGCTTTTTGATACAGTTTCCCTACATTAATGCACCGTTACCATATTACGATTATAAATAAGGCTAAACAATTCATATAATCAAGTTGAACAATAGAAAACAAATCATATATGGTGATTTCTTTTTGTTTTACCATATATGATTTGTTTTTGTTTATTTTCTATTGTTCAACTTGATTATATGATTTGTTTAGCTTTATTTATAATCGTAATATGGTAACGGTGCATTAATGTAGGGAAAAGATACCAAAAAGCCTTTGGTATTGATAGATCGTTTGTACGGAATTTACAAAATTAGTATTAGTTGATTAATTTAGAAAGTATAGGGGTGTAGTTGATGAAATTAAAAGTATAGGGACTGAAGTGATGATTCAACCAAAGTTCAAGTAGGTAAACTGAAATTAATTCATATATTAATTATCTATTTTAAAAATTTCTAAATTAATTATTAGTTTAATAATTATTATTATTGTAAGAAAATTATTGTTATATGATTTATATATAATTAGCGGTGAACCAAAGGTGACGAAAATTTTTCGTCGCCTAAGATTTCCAGTGTTGTAGTGAGTCATAAGGTTTTGTTAGCTGATGTATGTTCAATCTTGTTGTTAATTACATACAATATGATCAATTTTCTTATTTGGAAAAAGCTGAAATTATAAAAACTCAACTGAAGAATAGCTTGAATAAGAGATGCATTTTTCTTATTAGGGCAAGAGAAACTGAGTAATTAATGAGCAAAGTTGACGATTGAAAAAGCCATTCGTACTTATTTCGATCAGTAATAATATATAAATTAAAACCTGAATTTTGTTAATTTACACTGTTCAATCGGGCAGATTTTTCTACACAGATGGGTTGTTGAGTGACCAACCAGCAGCTAAATCCAATAGGATATTACGTTAAGAAAGGCTTATGTTATTATAAGATTGTTTTTCATTAAAGAATCCCTGGTTAAGTTTTGTAATGTCTGCCAACCAACAAGTGCTATGGGTTTTGCATCCTTTTACATAAACAGATGTTTGCAGGTGACGATTCGAATAATAGGGAGCTTCGGCTATCTGATCACGCATCAACTCATTCCGGCAATTCGATCTGAATTCTGCATCATCTTTGCAATTTTATGGTAATCATTAATTAATTTTTGTTGAAACTGTAGTAATTATTAATTAATAACAACCAGAAGTTTTGTCATTCCAAATATGAAATGCACTAATTACTACGTAATTAAATTGTGTATCTCCCATGTTTATATGAGAATGATATATATGATTCTATTCGATTCTGTTGTCTCTCCCCTATACTACAGTTTTGAAGATTTAAGCATGCTAACTAATCACTTTCAAGTGATCGGGCAAAGTCTTGATCATTCAATATTGCATGCATTCCTTTGTGGTTAATTATGTTTAATTTTGTTTAGAGTATTTGGCATATACATATATGCATCATAGGCTTCAGGAATGAATCCTTATTAAGATATAATAAGGTATCGATCAGTGCTTGTTTATATGGGTTAGTTCAACTACATCAGATTTTCTCCCCAACAGAAAATCCCCAGCATGACATCAATAATATACTTATGCAGGAAAAATCTCTAGAAACTCGATCATTTTCCTCTATTCAATATCAATCTCAGATCTCAAGTAAAGCATTTTACCACGAGGGCTCAACCATTTCTTTCCCATTCTCATGATTTGATTAGATACTATATTATTTCTGTCTCAATTATATATCACTACTGGAAAACAGGTTCGAAGCGACGACTTTTTGTTGTCAAAAGTCGTCGCTTCGACACCGAAGAGACAAAGAGGTCGTCGCTCGAGGTCGTCGCTTGATTTTCGTCGTTTCGATTTCGAGGCGACCACTTTAGCTACAAAAGTCGTCGCTTGGATATTTCAAGCGACGACTTCAAAGTTTGTCGCCACATACTGAGCTATGAAGTTTGGGTCATCTCCTCACATTCGAGGCGACGAATTTTGGGTCGTCGCTTCCATTTCTAGGAGACGAATTTTGGGTGGTCGCTTACAATTTGAGGGGACGAAGTTTGGTTCAAAAGTCGTCGCTAGAGTGTATGGGATGATAAATTTCATGCGACGAATATCAATGTTCGTCGCTTCATGTCTCCATTTTCGTTTTAAAAAAAATTCCCGCCGATTTCGTTTAATTTTGTATTCATGGTTTTTATGTCCAGTTTTTGTCCAGAGTTGGCGGGGAGGCGGTGGAGGAGGCGACGGAGGAGGCGGTGGAGGAGGCGACGAAGTCGGAGAACGACGTCGCCGTAGAGGTGAAGACGGTGAGGAGGCGCTCTGCCGTTGCTGCAGTGGCCGGCGCGGTGGGAGGAGGTCCGGTCGACAAGGTCGGTGTCGAATACTTGGATCGCGACGGCGAGGTCGTCGTCGAAGACTTGGACGGCGACGGCGAGGAGGAGAGGGAGGGAGGCGGTGGAGGAGGCGACGGCAGAGGAGGAGAGGGAGTGAAGAGGAAGGAGGAGAGGGGGAAGAGATTTATATAAAAGGGGAGTGAATTATGGCCGTTAGATCTGGAAAATCTGACGGTTCATAGGGTCGATCCGCGCAATGTGTTTTAATTGGTTCTCAGCATGTGGCGCGGATTCTACACTGAAGCAACGAAGTAAGACAATATACGTCGCTTCAATAATATTTAAAAGTAAAGCGACAAAGTAATACAAAATCCGTCGCTTCAATAATATTTAAAAGATTATAAAATTTTTATTGATTATACTGAAGCGACGAAGTAATACAAAATCCGTCGCTTCAATAATATTTAAAAGATTATAAATATTTTATGAGATTATACTCAAGTGTACAACTTTTCGAAGCAACTATATAAAATAAGTAAAATTTTGAAAAACACTGTGAAATAACATTTGATCTTTATGATGAAATACGGTTATGGTAAAAAAATCACTTAAATCGGACAAAGTTAGAGCCCTGATCAACGCGGTCAACCTTATTTAAACTTATTTCTTTCTATGGGTGTTGCAGTAGCCACAGAGGGGCTACAGCAGGCCCACAGACCCGCAGCTAGTGTACCAGGGGCCGGCCCGAGGCCCGGGACCGGATCGCCAGCACCCGGCCTCGGGGTCCTGTAGTCTATCCTGCTACCAGGGACCCGGGAACCGGGGGCGCCTGCCTGCCAAAGAGGTCACCAGAGCTGCCCTTTGGTATGCAAACATAAGGGAACCAGTCCCACATCGAAGGGTGAGGCCAGACTTCACTCCTGGCCACCTATATAAGGGCCTCAACTACCCTCATTAATAGGTAACTGATCTCTCCTACCGCTTATATACGTGCTCAAGTTATATCTATTCCAACTATACTAACTTAGGTATCGGAGAGGAGAAGACCGGCCCGCCCGGTATTCCCCTTAGTAAGCAGGTTTGCAGGAGATCATACGAGGTTTCATCTGTCTCTACCAGGCCCCAGAGTTTGTGCAGAAACAATTGGCGCCGTCTGTGGGAACTTTGGACAAGAAACCACGTAAGCACTATCGATGGCAGAGAATTCGGAAGCAAGACAGGAAAGGAATACCACCGAGGAGCAGCGTGTTGCACCAGTGCAAACGCTTGTCTCCACCCCGGTCGTTATGCGGGAGCAGCGCGGTGACCAGGGCGATCAGGAAGGCGGGAGTTGTGGGAGGCCGACCGGCACGCCGGGGCCACACCACGACAGCTCGCGCGGGAAAGGCCCGGCGGAGGACGACAGGCCAGTGCACCGGGGCTTTTCTCTGACGTTCTCGGATGATCCGAGTGACCGAGAGGAGAGCCCGCACTGTAACAGTGACCGGGACACCACGTACAGCCCCGACCAGAGTAGTATGGCGGGGGAGATACGGACAATGGCCGCAGAAGTTAGTCGCCTGCGTGAGGAGGGCGACCGGGATAGAGCCAAGTCCAACGCCCGGTATGAAGAAATGGAGGCGGTGAACGCTACCCTGGTAGCCGCTCTGGAGAGAGGACAGCAGCGCAACGATGCTATGGTCAGGGCACAAGCACCCCCACCAGTCCGATCTCAGCAGTTTGAGGCGGGACAGTCATCGGCCGGTCGGCCCCGTGATCCCGAGCGAGCAAAGCCACCGTCCGGCGCAGGTCCGCCGAAGAGCACGCCAACGCCCCGTCAACCCCACACTTTGTTCGAGGATGAAGTCGAGACCCCGACTGCACGGGTATTGCAGATACTCGCCGACACTGTGTCGGATTTGAAGGCCCAAATGGAGGCCAACGAGAGAAGAGCGGCACTGCCAATGGAAGGCGCGCGGTTCAACTAGCGCATGGGCCCTTTCTCGCACCGGGTTATGGAGTCGGGGAGGTCTGGTAACCAGAAGTCCCTCAAGCTCACCTACTCAGGGTCCGGTTGCCCGTACCAGCACCTGGATAGTTTCCGATCCCAAACGTGCGCCAAGGGCTACTCTGATGCAGTATGCTGCAATATTTTCCAGGAAACTCTGTCTGGAGAAGCGCTCAGCTGGTTCTATGAGCTTCCGGCAAATTCAATCGAGGCCTTCGAACAGTTGGCCGACCGGTTTGTAGGCCGCTTCATCCTCCGGGTCGAGGGAGCCCAGACATCGACCATCCTCTTCAACTGCATGCAAGCGCCCGGAGAGGAGCTGAGGACGTTCGTCAACTGTTGGCAGACGGCAACGGCCGGGGTTCGGAACCTTGACAAGGGTATCACCGAGATGGCGTTCAAGCAAAGGCTCCGGCCGGGAAAATTTTCCTATACCGTGCGGGTGGAACTCCAGCAGGGGTACGACGAGTTAATGGCAATGGGCATCCGGCACGCTCAGGCCGATCACGAGATGTACGGGCATCACCTGCTAAAGAGAAAGCGGGACGAGCAGCAGGAAGATCACCCCCGGGAGGAGCACCCCCCGCCCAACCAAGAAGACAAGCCAAGCCAGCGGACCGAGAACCGAGCCGACCCAACAAAAATTGGGGGCAACGGCAGCAAAGGCGCTATCATGACAAACCCCAAGGCGAGCACAAGCCGGCGCAATACCGGCAAGAACGCCCCCTGGCAATCATGCCAGCACAACTGGCCGGTCAAGAGGTCTTCACCGCTCTCACCTCTTCATACGAGGACATTTTGCTTGAGAACGGGAGCATCATTCCCCCACCGCCCAGGAGAAAGTACCCGAAGGGGAAACTTACCACGGCGCAAACGGGCAAGTACTGCTCCTATCATGATGAGGCTACTCATCGAACGAGCCAGTGCTGTGCTCTCAAGACAGCGGTGGAGGGTTTGATTAGTAACAGCCAGCTCCAACGGTATGTAAGGGAAAGAAGAGCAGATCCCGACCGGGAGCAAGGCCGGGGCTGGTAGACTCGCCAAGCCTCCAAGCGGTTAGTTTGGCATATCACCGGTTCAACCGTTGTAACATCACAAGATATATATGCAAACTACTTTCAAGAAAAATTCCACCGGTTCCACCAATTCAATTATATTCATAGTCAAGGGATAATACAAGCAGAAGCCGTTCCAGCAGGTTTACAAAAAAGAGCAAGGGCAAAATCCTAAAGAGCTATGCCTCCCCCCTCAGCGGGCAATCCGCCAGCCTCTCCGGATGAAGCAGCCGCGCCTTCAGCAGGTTGAGGTCCACCCTCCCCTTCCGGTTTCTCCTCCGCCGACTGCTCATGGATATCCGACTGCTCATGGATATCCTCATCAGCAGCCTTCGGCATCCGGGAAGTGTGCAGTCACCCCTTCTCCGCCCATTCTGTGTACGCATCCGAGATGCCCGATTCCCTGGCCTTCTCCAGGAACTGAAGGAACTGATCACTCTCATGGTATTTGAGAACAACCCGCTCGTACAGTTCCGGGTCCTCTTCCCCGGCCGCAGCGGCAGAGGCGGCGTGCATAGCAGCAGCTCCCGCCTGGAGCTCGTCCACCTTGGCCTCCAGTTCGGCCTTCTCCTCCTCAGCCAGCTCCTTCTCCTTCTCCAGGCTGCGGACCTGCTCCTCCAGCTTGGCCACCTGCTTCTTGGCCCTCTCCTCCGACCTGACCTTCTCCCGCTCCAGCCGGGACTTCTCCACTTCCAGGCGCTCCCGGGCCTCCGTCAGAGCGGTTATCTGCCTCTTCAGCTCCGACAGCTCCTCGCTCGGATACGGTTGGTACAGACTGTATAGCAACTGCATAACAACAGAAAGCCAGTTAGACAAGCAGCAGGGATAATCAGCTACGAGCGGTGTAATGAAGGCCAGGCAACTCTTACCCGGAGGACCGCCTCCTTGCACTTTTGGCGGTTCCCGCCCGCCATGGCCCCGGTGACCCCAGGCCTCTCCAGACCAAGACCGGCCAAGTCCGCCGCCAGCTGCCGGACGAGTGCACTGTCCGGGCTTCCCCTCGGTGCCTCCGCAGGCGCGGGGCTATTCTGCCGGGCAGCGGCAGCCTTCTCCCCAGTAGAGCTCGGTGCACCGCTGGTTACCTTGAGCCGCTTGGCCAGGCTCTCACCGGACGACCCGCCGGTCAGCGTCACCAGAGTGGAGGGAGGAACGTCCATGATCCTCCGCCTCTTCTCTCCCTACCCGTCCGAAGAAGAAGAAGATTGTGCGCCTACCCGGGTGACCCGGGTCACGAGCGGAACTAACCCCGGGCGGTGCGGGATCCAGCTCACTCCACCGGGAATCTTCAGTGGCCCCCCGGTAGTCTTGCCCTTACCGAGTCCCGCCTTGGGCGCGGCAGGATGGCTCTTCACGCGCCTAAGGATGTAGGTGTCGTCATCAACATCCATGGCCCTAGGTTCGGGATGAACCGTGAGCCGGCCGGACTCTTCGTCCACCGAGGTCCGCGAGACGGCCTGTCCTTTCTCCTTCAGCCTCGCGAGAAGATCTTCACAGTCCATGGATAAAGTGGTATCGGGTTTGATGACCGCCCGGGAAGATGCACCTGCAGCACAAGCAAACAGTTGGTATTTTAAACACAGCTAGCAAAAGTGTCACCGCTATGACTTGCTACGCACCGGGATCCCGCCCGAGACAGTAATATTCCAGCACTTCTCGCCGGATGAAGTTGTAAGAGCTCCGTTTGAGATCATCCCAACATCCGAGTATGGTCGTGATCCTCTCCTGCTCCAGCTCGGATAGCTCGAACGACTGACCACCAGGGGGCTGAAAGGCGCCAGGAACCCGGTACATCTTCCTCCTCTTCTGCCACTTCCCGCCCGCCATCACCACCTTCTTTCTCCAGCTATTGTCCACCCAAGAAGGCACATTGGTGATGATCGGCTGAAAGCACCGGGCGCTGAAGGACAGATAACCCCGGGACCCTCGCTTCTTCAAGTATGATAGCCTGTACAAGGCCCGGAATTCGTTTACCGTTGGCATACTCATCCTGGACAACTCGTACAGGCAGCCGAGGCTCAGCAGTCGCCTCCACTGGAGCCCGGGAAGCTGCGCGGGAGACACTTGCAGTGCACTGAGCATGTACTGCACGAAGTCTGGCAGCGAGAGCGAAAATCCGTGGCGAAACTGGTCTAGATGCACGGCAACCTAGCCCGCCTCCGGGTTACTGGTTGACTCTCCAGGGTTCAATGGCCGTAGCGCCACCTCATCCGGGATACTCCACGTTTCCCGGAACGCAGCAATCTCTCCGGGGTCATGCTACCCTCCGGCTCATCGCACACCATAGCACCTTTTCCTCTACCGATGGTGTAGCTCACGGGCGGAGCACCGGCAAGGCGCACCCCGTGCGGTATTTCAGACTCCGGGGATTCAGATCCGGAAGACGAAGACGAAGCCCCGCTCCGGGAGCGGTCAGTGGCTTCAGACTCCGGGGATTCCGAACCGAGCCAGTCCTCCAGCCTTTCCTCATCATCCACGATAGGACGCCTGGCAGCCGATTCGGAAGCCCCATCAGAACTTGCAGAAGACATTTTTAACCTAAGGGGAAGAAAAACAAAACCCTAGCGCTGGTCAGCAACAGGCTAGAACAGCGCCCTCTACGGCCCCTCCCCAAGTTTGCCGCAGACGCTCCGCTTAAAACAACTCAGTCGGCGACAGAGATCCCCTCCCCCCCGCCGCAAAACACCAAAAGCAAAAAGAAGAACAACACCGGGGCAAAGAAAGCAAGAACTTACCGATTAGTATGCTCAACCGAGGAAAGTCCGCCCTGCGAAAGCAGCGAGCAATGATAGGAGACAAGTAAAGAGCGCTTGAGGCAGCTGAGAGCTTTCGCCGGATTTCTCTCTTTCTCTTATTCTCTCTAAGCAAGGAGCAAAACAGAATGAAGAGCAGAAGAGGCCTTTTTATAGAGAGGTCCGGTGCCCTAGGCGTTTGTAATCCCCCCAAAACACGCAATCAGAGCAACTCAAACGCCCGCGAATCCAGACCCTCCATCTCAGACCGCTCCCTACTGGCACGTGTCCCAGCATTGGTAAACTTCCCACGTCATCATAACTGATGGGACTGATGGACTTCCTCCTTAAATGCATGTCAGCCACTTGTCCCGCCTGCTGGCGACAGGTAAGGGAGTTAGGAACGGGAACCGAGGCGTCAGCAGCCCCCCCCCCCCCCCCCCCCCCCCACTTCCCCAGACTCCACGGCTGCATGGCATCTTCACTACAAGTCACCGGTTATGATCTTTCAACCGGCTTGAAGACCTCTCACCGGTTATGATTTTTCAACCGCCTCGAGAGCATTGTTCCGGGTATGAGCCGTCCATCCGGTACCATGGCAGTTCACGGTTAGGTATCATTCAACCGGCTGCATGGCATCTTCACTACAAGTCACCGGTTATGATCTTTCAACCGGCTTGAAGACCTCTCACCGGTTATTATTTTTCAACCGCCTCGAGAGCATTGTTCCGGGTATGAGCCATCCATCCAGTACCATGGCAATTCACCGGTTAGGTATCATCCACCCGGCCCCATGGCATCTCACTGGGGGACTCGTCTCGATATGGCAGAACGCCCGGTCGAGATCCACCCGGCTCCATGGCATGACCCCGGTTATGAGAACATTCGACCGGCATGGGCTTTATACACCCGGGTGAGTTTACATCTAACACATGTACTCTTGTCCAGCAGGATAAAAACCCTACATCGCACTGAACTGCGATGAATGAGGGGCTCCACGGCGAGACTTGTCACCTCAACGCCACCCCATTACCTCAACGCTTATTTCAACACAAGCTGAGAAGAACTAGCAAGTGTTGACCGATGCTTCAACAGACCGCAACACCGGGGCCACCTCCCCGCAGCCTAGCAATATGGACTCGTCTCGATATGGCAGTACGCCCGGTCGAGGTCCCATACTCCACCTCGTACCGATTTGGCAGAACGCCCGGTCGAGGTCCAGTACACAAGTTCGTCTGGGGGACTCGTCTCGATATGGCAGGACGCCCGGTCGAGGTCCCATACTCCACCTCGTACCGATTTGGCAGAACGCCCGGTCGAGGTCCAGTACACAAGTTCGTCTGGGGAACTCGTCTCGATATGGCAGAACGCCCGGTCGAGATCCCATGCTCTCCGGCTCGCTCTGATATGGCAGAACGCGGGGTCCAGATTCCATGCACACATCTATTGCATGGCGGATTTCAACGCCCCATTATCATTCCATGCACACATCTATTGCATGGCGGATTTCAACGCCCCACTGTCATCTCATACACTCTCCAGGTTTCACCCCGCTCCATGCTCATGGCACAACAACACTTGAGCACAGTACTACTTATATTGCAAACGTACTCATAAATTGTTGCTCACCATCGGTAACAGGTACTCACCCCGGTCACGCCCAATCTTCAACGCGGAATTGGGGGACTGGGCACCGTTGGGTTGGTAACCCTGCGGGTCTGCGGGACAAGAGCAAGACAGATTAAGTCCCCATTCAAGATTGTACTTGACCGGAAACTTGGGGGACTTGTTGACATTAGCCACAGAGAGGCTACAACAGGCCCACAGACCCGCAGCTAGTGTACCAGGGGCCGGCCCGAGGCCCGGGACCGGATCGCCAGCACCCGGCCTCGGGGTCCAGCAGTCTATCCTGCTACCAGGGATCCGGGGACCGGGGGCGCCTGCCTGCCAAAGAGGTCACCAGAGCTGCCCTTTGGTATGCAAACATAAGGGAACCAGTCCCACATCGAAAGGTGAGGCCAGACTTCACTCCTGGCCATCTATATAAGGGCCTCAACTACCCTCATTAATAGGTAACTGATCTCTCCTACCGCTTATATACGTGCTCAAGTTATATCTATTCCAACTATACTAACTTAGGCATCGGAGAGGAGAAGACCGGCCCGCCCGGTATTCCCCTCAGTAAGCAGGTTTGCAGGAGATCATACGAGGATTCATCTGTCTCTACCAGGCCCTAGGGTTTGTGCAGAAACAATGGGGAACCATAGTATCGGGAGGTAAAAGTTACCAAATTTTTACATGGCTGATTACGTCTCATTTATTTGAGAGTTTAATGTTTAGAAGAGTCGACGAAACAAGGTCATTTAAAGGTACGTAATAGCGTTTTCGTCTGATAAGTTTTATGAAAATATGGTTGACCGTTTCGATCGAGCATCGAGATTTCACGAAATGAGTTGATTTTTCTACCCTACTCATATTTAACCATAACGATCACATCAGACGGTCAAAATTTTCATTTTGTGAATTTAGCTATTATAATGACAACATGCTTACTAATACGGTATAACTTGATTATAAGATTATACTCAAGTGTACAACTTTTCAAAGCAACTATATAAAAGAAGTAAAATTTTGAAAAACACTGTGAAATAACATTTGATCGTTATGATGAAATACAGTTATGGTAAAAAAATCACTTAAATCCGACAAAGTTAGAGCCCCGATCGATGCGGTCAACCTTATTTAAAACATATAAAACTGCCGTTTTGAAAGCCTAAACGAACTCGAAAGCCCGAAAAAGCCCACACATCGTGGCAAAGCAACGAGTTTGACTCATGGCGTCGTTTCCTTTCCGAAAATGTATTACAATCGTCAATCGGACACCAAATGTCAAATCTACAACTCTCCAAACTGCAATTTTAACCCTGGTTCTACCACTGATCGCCATATTTGCAGCAAATTCGACTTCCCTTTTACATGGCTGATTACGTCTCATCTATTTGAGAGTTTCATGTTTGGAAGAGTCGACGAAACAAGGTCATCTAAAGGTACGTAATAGGGTTTTCGTGTGATAAGTTTTATGAAAATATGGTTGACCAGATTTTAAAACATGAAGCGACGACTATTGCTCAAAACTTGTCGCTTCGTATAACAAGTCAGCGATGAATATTGACGAAAGTTATAAATTCCGTCGCTTGAATTTTACGTCGGTGACGAACTTTGAATTTTCGTCGCTACAGTTTACAAAACATTATTGGGAGGCGACAACAAACTAATATTCGTCGCTTCAATAAGATGTGAGCGACGACTATTGATCAAAAGTCGTCGCTCTCGTTTTCTGAAGCGACAACTCCAATATTGGCCGCTTCAATGTGTTGAGGCGACGAAATTTGATTTTCCCGTTTCAATATTGGTCGCTTCAGACCTGATTTCCAGTAGTGTATTTTTCACATGGCGGTATCAAAACTGTTCATGACTAACAGACAAGCTAGTATGAATTGAGCGTGATTAAACTCAAGGTAAATTAAACTTGATCATACAAGTATATATGAATCGAATTAAGTTTTACTAATCATTTCCCCATATTATAGATATAGATATTGGGTATAAATATTTTAATGCATGTCTGTTAATCATTGTCTTTGAGTCTTTGACAGTGAAACTAAGTGACACTGCTGGTGAATAGGAGTGTGTCATCTGGCTTTTGTTGAGTGCTCGCTCTTTATATTTGATCAGTAGCAACTTTGAAGAATGCAGGCTCCAGTCACTGGTCCTTTTACTCAGTGCTAGCTTCAGTTAATTGCAAAAGAGATTGGGGATGAAACTGACGGATAATGTTCATTCAAGTGCTTTTTTGTTACGTTCGTACCCCTTAGATTTCTTGTCTACTTGTATCTTTTTCCACACAGTAAAACTGATTAAAATAAACCAGATTACAAATGTCCCTAATCGTTTTAGAATACTTTTTTTTTTCTCTGTAGGTAGAGAGTAATGATTTTAGTAGTTTGTCAAATATGACTTGCTTTTGCTTACTTCCAAGCTCATGCAGCAAAGTTGCTCTGGTAATTCTTTTCTAATCCTTTACGAATTGCAAAAATTGCTTCCATCTACGGCATACAGGTCGTCATGATATTACAACAAGCACTTTATCCTATATGAGCACATGAAAAATAGTAAGACGTGCAAATATATAATTGAATAAATAATAAAATAGGAAAAAGATGATGAGGAAAAAAAAGACAAAGGGTTGCTGGGCTCATCAGGAGGACCAAATTCGACTTGTGTCAGCTTTAGGGGTGGACACGGGTCACTTCGGTTCGGGTTTGGACAAAACCCATGACCCAACCCAAATTTATAATTCGGTTCGGTTCGGTTCGGTTTTTTAATTTTTGAGTCAGTGACCCATAACCCGACCCAACCTACACGGTTCGGTTCGGTTCGGTTTTTTTTTTTTTTTTTCTGTTTTACCCACTTTTCAAGTTCGAATAAAAAATATAAATTTCATAGTTTATAAGTCCAAAATTTCAAAGTACAAAGTTCAGCTTGAGTCTATACTCCATAATTCAACAATTTCAAGTCCATCAAAATAAAGTCAAAGTCCAAAGTTTAATATTTAAACATAACTAAATACGGAAGAGAAAAATAGAACAATATGAGAGTCCATGCATGATTGGCAATTTGGCATCATCACAATTCTCAACTCTCCCTCAAGTTCGCATGAATGAGTTTGATCTTGGAGGTAGCATACCACTTGATCCACTCTCGGAACGATCGTCTCTAAGGCCATGCTGCAAGCTCTTCACCAACTCATCTACATGCATAGTTGCATACAATTAGAAAAATAGAAATAAAATATAATCATGCATAACACAAAACCAAATCACATTAAGCAATTCAAATATTCAATAAGAAAAAAACAAAACAAAACTATTACCTATTTCCGCATCTTCACAATCTCCATCTCCTCAATAGTAGGCACATGGTGCAAAGCAATATGTTCACCCCTAAGCCAACTTTGAGTACATATCAATGCTTCCACCATTTTAGGACTTAGAGAGCTACGATGTGGATTAATTACTCTCCCACTAGTGCTAAAACAAGACTCGGAAAATATAGTTGAAACCAGAATAGCTAGAATGTCTCTTGCAATGCGGGCCAATGTAGGGTATTTAGACATCCCAAACACTCTCCACCAAGTCAACAATTTAAACCTTCTGTGAGTTCCATCATCTCCTTCAACGGGATCACTAATATATCTATCCACATCATTATAAATCACCTCGGCCTTCTTTGCCTTTCTCTTCAACTTCCTTTGAAACTCGGTAAGGTCTTTTTCCAAAGGGACCACTTCAATAGTTTGATTAGAATCTTGAGAAACACTAACACGTTGCCCCAAATTTGCCTCTTCCACATGCACCTTAAAGAGATCATACAATAAAACGACGTCATTTTGAATTCGGGTCAGTTTGGGTCAGTTTGGGTCAGTTCGGTTTGGTTCGGGTTTTGCCAGACTGAAACCGAAACCCAACCCGAACTACTTCGGTTCGGTTCGGTTCTTTTTCGGTTTTCGGTTTTTTCGGTTACGGTTCGGTTTCGGGCTCGATTTTTCTCGGTTTTCGGACCACGTGTCCACCCCTAGTCAGCTTAACAATTTTGCGTTGGAATTAACTTGGGGTCAAATAATGAAAATCTGACTCAAAGTCTGTAAACCCGTGTCGAGCACATTTGGGAAACCGGAAAAAAGTGACGCTCACTTAGTTCGGTGTAGCCAGATCAGGCCAATGATGAATGCGCTAGGGCTGAGGCGTTGGCTATACAAAACGATGGGCAATCCACGTCTGGGTTTGCGGTAGAGGGATGCTTACAAAACAAGCCACCCTCTGCTGAGGCCGTGTAGGTCTGAGGGCCTAATGAGGGTTTCTAGCGGTTGTTTAATTTTCTTACTAGACTCGTGCTTTTTCAACAAATTATTTTTTCGGCAGAAGCCAAGGCTTTTAAGTTTTTTTTTTTAAATTTTATTTATTTTATTTTTTTTATCAAATATACAACTGAAATGCAATAATAAGTCTGACGTGAATTGAACTCACAACCTCCCACTTACAAAAGGAAAGACGATGCCACTAGGCCAAATAGTATTGGACGCTTCTCAGAGTTTTGGGGAGTTTTTTTTTTTTTTATTTATTTTAAATCTATGATTTCGGCTATCAAGCACAGGTTTAGAACTAAGTGTTGATAACATGTTCTAGGACGAAGTATCAAGAGAGAAAATCAGGAGCACGGTTTTACTTTATTAATCAATGAGGCCTTTTATTACATCAACTATCCATCATAATAAAAAGTTTCATATCTAATCTAGATTCTCTACTCAATATTAGTTAGGTCAAGACACATAAAGAAGATAAGCAATAGCAAATTTATAAGTGCAAATTCACGGTACAAACTACTCCACTGACACCGTCTCTTTATTAGTGTCAAACACAATATATACAAGGTCAACTAACAGACGCTCAATTTCCCAATCCACACAATGACCATTGGGAGAAGGCATTGCACAAGAATAAGCTAGGATTTCTCATATTCCATTAAGTATAGATAACTTGCAAACACTACTTTAACAATCAGTTGAATAATGAGAATATAACTTCCACTCCAGAACATTTGTAACTTCTATGTACATATATATGCTATGCAGAAAAATAATTTTGTTTCTTTTAGTGTTAAATACACACCATAAAACACTGAAAAACCCTGATTTTCATACATACAAAACGAAGACCAACGCGGGATCATAGTATCAACAAACCTGCATGCGATCTTTGAAATTGAGACTACCAGACAACAAGTTTTGGAGCTCGACAGCTATACAGTAAAAATCTGCTCCATTTCCAATCCAAATCAAATTCCAAAATTCCAAAAATGAAGTTCAAATATCATAGTACCAAAATTAGAATATTCAAATTAATTTATACAAAACTGAATTCAAATTGTTCCAAATTAGAATATTCAGTAATCCAAACTATAAATTAAAAAAGTTCAAACTTAAATAAACTAAACATGAATATATGAAGTCTTCCAGTAGATATCAAAATTGTATTCCTTTCATCCATTTGTTCCAATAGAATCCCAACTGCAATTCAAAAACAATAAAGTCGTCACAAACTACCTATATAAACAAATACTACTATAAATTGTTACCTTAAATGAGGACACAAAAAATTTACCTATACATCTGCATGCATAAGATGTTCCTCGAAATTGAAAACATTTGAAATCAACTACTTGAAGAAATCAAACTTGAAACTACTCATTGAAGAACTTATCCACACATTCTTCAAAAGACTGAAAAAAGTTATATATACAAGTGAAAACCTTTTCTACAAATAACTCATATCAACTTAATTTGAATATATCAAGAAAAACGTACCAGATTTGTACCTATATATATATATATATATATATATATATTCGTTGAAGTGATGACATATAATTCTAGCAAACTTTATCAATCCACAATAACTGTCCTCAAACTGCTCGATCGGCCTTTATTTTTTTCTTAACAAACTTGTCGTAATTTGACATATTTTAAAAACGTTCTCTAACTCCATGATACTTTGTTTCAAGAACCTTCTTGAACATCTTATCAAAAACGCATATATAAAAGAGGCAAATCTAAGAGAAGAAATGCTCTTTTCATCTTTCCACACAATATTGGCTGGAAATATAAATGGGCAAAATCCCTAGAAAAATAAATATAAAAATCAATGGAAGAACAATTAATTCTTTATAAAATTAGTACTTAAGGTATATAGTGATACCCGGTTGTGTAAAATATATTGCGGAAAAGAACAGTATACTCGATCACTTGATGTTTGTGCACGTACTACTGTGCAGTGCTTAATTGTAAGAAGATAATCAACCTCCTTTTCTTCTTTCTGTACGTACCAAATACTCCACCAGATTGATGTTAAGAACCATGATAATAACCTTGAGTCACTACCAGAAAAAAGGCTTTTCCCGACGAAATAAAAAAAAAAACGGCCGACGACTAAAAAGTTTCGTCGGTAATTCCATAGAATAGCTGACGATTTTATTTTTCGTCGGTAGAAAAACAAAATCGTCGGCCATAGTTTGTGAATAGCCGACGATCCTTTTTTTTTCGTTGGTATAAACAAAAATCGTCGGCTATATTCAGATTTCAGTCGACGATTTGGATTTTCGTCGGCCTTTCTCTTAAACATTAGCCGACGAAAACTTTTGAAATTTTGGCCACGAAATTGATATTTTCGTCGGCTATAAGTCTATATATTCTCAGATCTAGACAGCAGCTGCTCATTTAAAAAAAAAAACCAAAAAAAACGGGAGAAAGAGTGAAAAATCTGTGGGTATTGTTGAAATCCGTCCTCTCTTACATTGTGGAGCTATATATAGGTACGTATATGTGTATATATGTTGATTTTGAGTTTTAGTTGAGTTGATTTTGAGTTTTAGTGATTTTGATTTAGCAAGTGATTTTTTGTTTTGTTGTTGTTTTAGTGTTAGAATGTATGTATATATGTTGATTTTGAGTTAGTTGAGTTGATTTTAAGTTAGAGTTTAATTATGTGTTTTAATTTGATGTTATTTTAATTAGTGTTAATATATATATATATATATATATATATTAATTAATGGTTGTTGATAGTGTAATTAACTTAAATAATAGTTGATATATAGTGTAACTTAAATAATGGTTGTTAATGGTATATATATGTATGAGTTGATGTTGATAATAATATATATTGTAATGTAATTAATTATTAAGGATTTATATATATATATATATAATTATATATGTATGTGTTAATTAATTTCTTATTAATTAAAGTTATATATATATATATATATATTATTTTCAGGCTATATATGGATCCGGATAAGAGTTGGATTTCGCTTCCAAGGCATGACCGACGATACACTACAGGAGTTGTGAATTTTTTGCAGTTCGTCGAGGAAAATGCAAACGAGAATGAATACCATTATTATCTGTGTAATAAATTTAGTCCTTGCATGAAACTAAATCAATATTTCAAGGTGAACTTACCTTAACCAAATATTATAAGGAAAAACTGAAGATGTAATTAAGCTTCTAACCATGTATACTCTCATATATTTAAATTCTCAAAGTTGTTGAAGGAAAAACGTATTATGTGCCTTCGTCAATGTAACGGACGATAGATAATTATGTAGTCATTATTGTCATTAATGTATTTCCTATTACCGTTGTAATACTCACCCTATATAAAGGGGATTATCAATGAAATGAGTAGACCAATTCCAATTATTCTACAACACGTTATCAGCACGTAGCTTTACTCGCTGAGATTTTTTCAGCCAAGACAAAAAAAAAAAAAAAAAAACTGACAGAAAAAGAAAAAAGAAAAAAACCCTAGTTTCCCCCCTCCGCCGCCGCCGCCCCTCGCTAGGCCTGCACCTCCGATCTGATCTGGACACCCAAAGCCCTGCGCTGTAGTTTCTTGATCGGCTCCTATCCGGATCGACCCCATCAAACCCGACGGCGCCAGATCCGATCCGGTTCGTCCTCGATGAAATCGTCCTCGCTGACAAACGACGTCGTCGTCCCCGGATCCAGTCGTCCCCGATCGTCGTCATGACGCCTAGCCCAACGACGCAAGAGACCCCGTCGATGACCTGCATAGACCTCAGATCAAAATTGATCTGGGCACCCATCCCTCGCTGGACGACGCTGCTCCTTCGATCGGACCACCACCTTCTCCGATCGTACCCTCCCGTGCCTCGTCCTACTCCGATCGACTTCCTCCAGTCGACACTGTCAACCACCGACAATGTCTGGATCGACGACGCCAACTCCGCTCGACCTCGCCCCGGATCTGATCGCCTCGCCCCGATCGCCTCGCCACGATCGTCCACTGCTCGGACGACCCCCGATCGCACCCCTGCTCTGCAGAGCCGACGACGGCTTGCCCTCCGCTCCGCGCCTCTGCCGCGACGCCTCCGCCGCTCCTGCCTTCAGATCGGACCCGACCTTTGCCGACAAAGCTTCGTCGGCAGAAGCTTGATCTCGACCCGGATTTGGGCCTGATCCGACCCGGCCCAGCCCCTTGGGCCTGACCCAACCCGAAAAAAAAAAGGATTTTTTTTTGGGGGTAAAATACAAAGGTAATTTTTGAAATTACCGTACAGTAATTTATATTTACTGTATAACTATTTACTATATATCTATTTACTGTTTTTCGAATTTAATAGTAAATATGAATTTTTTTTTTTAATTTATATAGTAAATGTGAAATATATATGATTGAAGTGACTAATCATATGAATATTGTTTGTTTTTATGTGACTTATCAATTACGATGCGGCGATTAATATGTGACGACTATTTGGAGTCGGAGATCGAGCAATCGCTTAATATGCAGTTTATTTGGCAAACTAACAAGTAAGATCTAATTAACGTTATCATTTTCATTAAATCGTTAATGATATAATGCTCAAACTTATCTTATTATATTATGACATATATTTATGAAAATTTGAGCATCATTATATGTCTATTTTATTATGTTAAATAATTGTTTTTATTTAACATGTTATTTAATTTGAGCATTGCTATGATAATGCAAATCTCATGAGCAATACAATATAAAAATGGACAAACCAATTATTGTGATAAAGCATATTCACGAAGTAAGAAAAATATGACCATTACAAATTTTGGTCTTGAGATCCAATTTTAATTTCTTGAAAAAAATTTTCATCATGGATATCTTCTTGATTATATAAAAAGCAATGATAATGAAATTTCATTAGCTTTACATGCAATGAATATGGAAACATCAAAAAATTTTATTGTGATAACGAAATTTCACAAAGCATTTGATTTCCATAAAGTATATTGGTTTATTTTAGTTGTCGTGAATGTCATAGACCGCGAAACTAATATATTTTATTCTTCCTATATTTTACAGATGGTTTAACCATCACAGTTCGACTTTGACACATTGGGCTCTGAAGAACTTGAGTTCCAAATTCCCCTATTGAGCCAACAAAGGCTTGAACATGGTATATTTATACGAACTGCTTTATGTAAATAGCTAAATATATAATTTCAATATCTTGAATGACAACGTAAGGTCTGAAAAGAAATTCCCTTAAACAAATTATGCAAAGTAATGCAACAACCCTAAACCAAAGGACAATGACAACGTAAGGTCTGAAAAGAAATTCCCTGGAACAAATTATGCAAAGTAATGCAACAACCCTAAATCAAAAGGCAATGACGATGTAAGGTCTTAGAAAAATATATATATATTCTTGAACAAATTGGGTAAAGTCATGCAACGACCCTAAAACAAAGGGTAATTACCATGGACGTAAAATTCATATAATCATCCAAAAGTAAGTGGAAACAATGTAACATTTAAAAGATGACATAGGGGACATGTCATGTGCAGTGAAGCACTCTGTCATTGTTGTAAATCAATGAAGTATTGATACATACATTATAAGCTAGCAAAGAATTAGCTACGACTTTTAATAAAAATGAAGAATCATATAAATACGCGGATTTTGGAAAAGTATCTTCAATATCCAACAAGAACATCGAAAATGAATTTACAACTGAAGACATAACATATGGGAAGAATATGTCAAATGACACATCTCATCATTGCAGCTATTAAAAGAGCAAAAAGGATTTTTGCTCAATCCAAGATAGACTTTGATTAGTCTACTTTTAAATTTACAAGATATCCTTATAAAGGCTATTACGCCTAAATACGACTTTTTGAAATAAATTAGACTTTTGGTCTTAAAGTTTCTCTCTCTAAATTGGACAAGACTAAATGTAATCGTTGGCATGATAATTTTTTTGAATTTTCTCTAAAGGAATTGAGATTATTCAAATTTTATTCATAATACACATGATTCAATTTTCTACATCTAACTTTGCAAAGTATTGCATAAAGTAAAGCAACATATCATAATATAGGCATGAAACAAAGAACCGTGTGTAAAGAAACGCACAATGTAATCCCTAAAATAATAGTACTGAAGAACAGTAGTACTATATCAGTAGTATATGATAATAATTAGTATATCAAAGAAAGTAATAAGGATCAGTATATATTTTCCTTTGGGATTCATAATACACATGCCTAATTGGGATTAAAAAAAAAATTTTATTACAATTCCCATTTCCCAATCGAGTTACTCTAAAGAACTTGAGTTACGTTTCGATATATATTGAACATATGTCAAATTGACAAATAATGCCAAGAGAAAATTGAATTTTGTTTTCCACATTATAAAGAAATTTACGCCACGATTTTTCATGTGAAAAAGACACAAGTGAGAATTCATTTGAGCTCCTTTGCATTACCTCTAAATGACTGCGAATGTAAACGAGTATTAGAGAATATTATATGTCAACTTAGTAGGTTCTAAGTAACCGCTAATTAAATCCAACGTCATAAGAAAATGATCTTTTGGAATTCTGACATAGATTGGCTTTGATATGGTGATCCATACATTAAAGAAACTACTATGGACACCCATATTTTTGGATAAATAGAAGCAAACACCAGAAGAATATGGTTCACACACGAATCTGAGGACGATCAATGAACATTTTATCCTCAAATATTGTCATATAGGGTTGAAGACGTATGTTCAATTCCTAAATTCCGCCGCTCCCCCAATGTGGCATTATAATATATTTGATGCACAAGCATATGCATTTATACCTTATTATGCTTCTCCTATCCGTCATGATTTTATGGATAAAAGTACATCATTCAAAGCCTATTCGTTAAAGCAATTATGATTGAGATCATCATATGCAAAGGACACATGAGTTTCTCATTATGTTGTTATATTGAATCAAAAGAGGATTCAGTGGATCGATTCAACCAACTTGCGGACACCATAGATATTTTATGGTGTTAGTTGTTGTGTCGACACACTGGTCACGTGTCATGACACCATCCACAATTAAAATTTATGCTGCTTATGCTAGAAAGTCAAAGCACTTAGGCCGGGTTAATTTCCGTAGGTGTGATGATTTTATGGCTTATTATATGGGATTTGTAATGGACATCATATTCCTATATATAAAAACCCAATTGGTCTCACGGAAAACGACTACAGTAATAGTCTTAATATTGGTAAAGCACACCAATACTTCCGTTTTGGGTTATGCAATTTTTGCATGCAGCGTTACTTTTTCATCTATGGCCATCATCATTGAACCAATTTACACCATAGCTAGTGACTATGTGTGAGGATTTTAAAGGATTTCAAACGAACTTGTAATCCTTGAGCTCTTTTGGATTGACACGGATCTACAATCCTTGAGCTCCATTAAATGTTTTTATGTGCCAAAATTGCGCCGCCACAGCGCACAATGATGGGTCCATTGAGATGAATAAATATTTATGCTGGATATGAACTTCCAGCTATAGTCCGCTATGTCGAAACCTTGACAGGCGATCTCTTCACCGCTAGATTTGCGGAGTGTCACTTGGATGAGACAGTCTTCCCGTCGTTAGGGGGAGATAAGAACAAGCATGTTCAAGTGGAACGACAGGAATTGTCGTGGTTTGTCCCCACTGTGTCTCATCTCGATCCCCAAAAATCACACAAAGTAAGGTGTGTAGATATCTTATACATTAAAGTGACGAGATCACATAAACCTGCTGCAAATATACCTGCAAGGATTGTGTTTTATCAAAAGGACATGGTACCACCCAAGAGGAATTGGGTATTGCACTGCCACCATGAATGGTGGCATGGTGACGCCATAAGTGGCATAAATGGTGTCATAGGCCGTGGCTCTCCAAGGAAGAGGGGGAGGCCACCTTAAGTTCGATACATACTTGTGTAAAGGAAGAAAACAAGTTTGGCACGACCTGATCTATTGATCAGTGATACTCAAATCTGTCTCATGAGAATATTTATGGATTGTGGTTATCATTGGGGGACGCCTCAAATGTTAGAACCAATCCTTAAAGTATAGAGATCTCTACAAACACATTACACTAGTGTACATGAGGACGTGGAATAATGAGTCTACTATCGAACCATACTTCGTTGAAAAATGTCAACTTAGTAAATTGGCCTAATGGAAAGAAGCGATCCAGTATAAACAAAGAGATAGGTATTTGGGCAGGTGACGCTGACACCGCAAATGTAAACCCTATCAAATATATCTTTGTTAGAATGCGTAATGAGAATAAGAGTATGCAAACTCACCTTATAGCGCAAGGTCTCTCAAAAACGCACTGGAATTGACTACGAGGAGATATTCTCTCGTAATGGACTACGATGAGACAATCTCTCGTAATGGATGTCATTGTACTCCACTACCTTGTCAGTTTGGTAGTTTCCGAAAAACTGAACATGCAGCTTATGAAAAGTGATCAAAACATATATCTCTATGGGGATCTAAATTAAGAGATATACATGAGGATCCTAAACGGACTTCATCCACCCAAATCAAGTGACTCTAGATCACATGAGTACGTTTGCAAAAGAAATTGAAACGTTCACTAAAGTGACTACTTGATTGGATAGAGATTGGTGAATTATGCCCTTGCGTGCTCATTATGGATATATATGAACTCTAAATGAAATAAGAGAAACTCAGTGTATTATCCTAAGTTGAGAATGAAAAAGATTTTGGGAATACACAGTCTTGAAATGGAACTCAAGGACTGTAATGATGGTGACCATACATCAATCGGCTTAGGCACTCTAAAGAATAAAGTGAGGCCTACATATACTCCCATGATCAGTCGAAGTCTTTACTATAGATCCGTTTTCATCTAAAGGAAGATGACGAAGAAGTATTGGGAAATGAAATTCCTATACAAGTGCAATAACGCATGATTGTACTTAAACATAATATGTAAGACTCGACCTCTCATTCGATGTAAATTTGTAAAGCTATGTCTAGCTATGCGCCTACGCAACGCAAACCGTTCTTTCATTAAAGATATGAAAGATTTGGGCTGATTCAATCTCTACATAGAATGTGACATGATAAAGAAATTATCCACGTCATAGCTAACTATGCGTAAAGAAAAACGCATTAAAGGTGAGATAAGAAAATCTGTTATTACAGATCAATTTCTAATCTCTTAATGGTTCACCCATACTCTAGACGAAGTTATGACTATTTTGTTATATGAAGGTCATACCATGAGTGAACCTGATGTTCAATATGATCCTATGTATTCGGCTCATGAACAACCTTATCCTCAAGATCAAAGTAAATCAAGTTGGATCTGAGGACGATGTGGCAAGATTTAGTTACTAAATCATTGCTCAAAGTCACATTTGGAAAAACATGTGAAAATGCATAAGTATGCTAATAAGACTGAAGCTCCCTTGATCAAATGAAAGAATCAGGGAGAAACCCATGATTAATGTAAAAATCAGGGGGAGGTGCAGACATCAGGGGGAGTCTAGCACATACATGTTGTTTTCAAATGTATTAGGTGCGTTGTGCTCTTTTTCTCCTTAGACCAAAGTTTTATTTTCTCCCATTGGGTTTTTGTTACTTGGCAAGGTTTTTAATGAGGCAACACCACATGCACCATGTTACCCCTGACTCGGCACAAGGGGGAGTGTTGAAGGAAAAACGTATTATGTGCCTTCGTCAATGTAACGGACGATAGATAATTATGTAGTCATTATTGTCATTAATGTATTTCCTATTACCGTTGTAATACTCACCCTATATAAAGGGGATTATCAATGAAATGAGTAGACCAATTCCGATTATTCTACAACAAAAGCAACCTTTAATCAGCCTTAATATAGCCAGGCTTTCAGCTAGAAACATATATATACAAATAGAATTCATAATTTAAAGTAACGTTCAAGGACGGCAGCTTAAATTTCAGTAACACAAAAACTTCAAAGAAACTAGAAAAACTAGTTTGGCCATACATAAACTCATGCAAGTATCAGAAAACGTGTATATATTTAACATGCCATGTGTATTTAATCTTCATTTTCTCTTTAGAGCACTCTTAAGTCGTGGCTAAGTGGAACAAAAATAATTAACTAAGCCATCACAAGATCCAAACAACCAAAGAATATAATGATGAAGCAACAACATAAATAATATAGCATCACTACATGATAAATCGGCAAGAGCTATGAATCCCTAACATCAATTAAAAGGGATTAAACAACACTTTACGGGGCTATTCTCTCCTCTATGGAGCTAAATTAGTTGAAATTATGCAAGTACAACCATACAACCGCTCTTGATAAGGAGAAACAAAAACTGGACTACACATACCAATTAAAAATTCGAGCAGAGAAATACATATCAAAGATCCAATTTATGCTTAACTAATATAAATCAAGAACCACATCAACAATATAAAGCAAATAGTTCATACCAAAACAAAAATTTCAGGGAAAGATAATCCATGAAAATCAGTATCCCTCCTGATTAAAACCCTGATTCCTCCCCCACAACACAACCCTAGGATCATATCCCTGCTATGATACCACTTGTGAGGACCCGTCCCAGAAATTCCCTCGGAAAATCAAAAATAGGTCTTATTAATAATTCGAAAACCAACTAAAGACCTCTTTGCTCCCATACCGCCACCGCCCACCCACTGGGAACAGACAGGGTCAAACGTCTCAAAATAACTTCACGAACATAGCAAATTACAGTACACTTTTAATTGGAGTAAATATGTTTCCACTACCAGTTTTGACAGAATAGCAGACGAAAAAAATTTCGTCGGCTATTCAAAATTTTCGTCGGCTATTCCTTCTACCGACGAAAATTTCGTTGGCTATAAGTCGTCGTTAAAAGCCCGTCGGTAAAACTAATGGCCGACGAAAATAACGAAATCGTCGGCCATTCCAAAATTATCACCGACGAAAATTCATTTTCGTCGGCCAAACCTTGGCAAAATATCCGACGAAATTCGTCGGATATTTTCGAGTATGGCCGACGATTTTGGCAACTATAGCCGACGAAGAAAATCAATTTCGTCGGCTATTTGTTCTTAAATATACTCGACGATTTTGTCTATTTCGTCGGTTATTTCCTCAGAATATATTAATATTTTAAGAGGCATAGCCGACGAAATAATGTGATTTTCGTCGGTAATAAAAGTTATAGCCGACGAAATTTGGTAAAAATCGTCGGCTGTAACAGTTATAGCCGACGAAATAAGGTCAATTTCGTCGGCTACTCTTAAATTTTGGGGAAAAAAATTAAATTATGCTTTGGTTCAACTGAATATGCAATCTTCCATAGTCATGCCGGAGGAGGATGCCGGAGGAGGAGGGGAAGGAGGAGGGGAAGGAGGAGGAGGAGGCCGGAGGAGGAGGATGCCGGAGGAGGAGGAGGAGGAGGACGCCGGCGCCGATTTGAGGAGGAGGAGGAGGAGAGCGGCGGATTGGAGACGCAGATCGGCGGAGGAGAGCGGAGGAGGAGGATGCCGGAGGAGGAGGAGGAGGCCGGAGGAGGAGATGAAGGAGGAGGAGGACGCCGGCGCCGATTTGAGGAGGAGGAGGAGAGCGGCGGATTGGAGACGCAGATCGGCGGAGGAGAGCGGAGAAGGAGGATGCCGGAGGAGGAGGGTGCCGGAGGAGGAGGAGGAGGCCGGAGGAGGAGATGAAGGAGGAGGAGGACGCCGGCGCCGATTTGAGGAGGAGGAGGAGGAGAGCGGCGGATTGGAGACGCAGATCGGCGGAGGAGAGCGGAGAAGGAGTTTTTTCGGAGGAGGAGAGAAAAAAGGCGGGCAGAAAGATTTAAAGTAGAGAGAATAGCCGACGATTTAAAATATTTCGTCGGCTATACTTTGGAAGATCAACAGCCGTCGGATCTGAGCCATCCAACGGCAGACAATAAAAAGGCGTGGATCGCAAGAGTTTAGCCGACGAAATATAATTTCCGTCGGCTAAACTTAGAGAATAGCCGACGATTTACAATATTTCGTCGGCTATACTTTGGAAGATCAACAGCCGTCGGATCTGAGCCATCCAACGGCGGACAATAAAAAGGCGTGGATCGCAAGAGTTTAGCCGACGAAATATAATTTCCGTCGGCTAAACTTAGAGAATAGCCGACGAGTTACAATATTTCGTCGGCTATACTTTGGAAGATCAACAGCCGTCGGATCTGAGCCATCCAACAGCGGATAATGAAAAGGCGCGGATCGCAAGAGTTTAGCCGACGAAATATAATTTACGTCGGCTAAACTATAGGTCAAACCACTAAGTCAAACCTCTAAACGCTTAAAAACGAAAATTAGTCTAGTTAAACGACGGTTTCTGACGCAGTAAAAGTGTGGAAAGGTTGAAAACATATTAAACTGCCGTTTTGAGGCCCTAAACGAACTCGAAAGCCCGAAAAGGCCCACACATTCTGGCAAAGCAACGAGTTTGATTTCTGGCGTCGTTCCCTTTCCGGAATGGTATCACAATCGTCATTCGGACGCCGGACGCCGGACGCCAAATCTGCAGTAAACCGGGTTTTGATTTGCAACGGTCAATCTGCTCTTCAATGTTTGCTGCCATCCTTCCTACATCAGTTTCTGGCCTCATCTTCAACAGATAATAGTTTTAAAATCAATGAGACGCAACTAATCATATAAAAAATTTACAAAATTGATTTAACGAACGTCAGGTCACACATAGGAAAACGAAAGTAAAAAACAGTTAACCGCAACATTCGGCACACGGATTTTATCAGAATCTTGTCATTTTTCAACCGTAAACGTATTTCATTATTTCGGTCATATCTTATTTCACAACATTTTTGCATTTGAAGAGTCTACTTATAGTAACTATTTGAAACTATACATTCACTTAAACACTTAGTAAACAAGTTAAGGAACATTAGTGCATCTGTTCTGATTTTGAATCTAAAAGTTTAGAAAATCTATTCCAACCGTCAGATATCACCGTTATGATTAAATACATGTATGGAAAAAAATCCAACTTCAGCTGACAACGTTAAAGGCTCGATCGGAACGGTCAACCAGGTGAGTCAAACCTCTAAACGCTTAGAAATGGTAATTAGACTGTCTAAATGACGTTTTTTTGCTTGACCTTCAACAGATAATAGTTTCAAATCGATGAGATGCAACTAATCGTATAAAAATTTTCCTCAAAATATTTACCGAAGATAACGCTACCATTAGGGAAACGAAGGAATAAAACCTTTGACCGCATCTTTCGACACTCGGATTTTATCGGAATCTTGTCATTTTTCAACCGTAGACGTATTTCATTATTTCGGTCATATCTTATTTCACGACTTTTTTCTGTTTGAAGGATGAAGCAATGGTTTATTGTTAGTGATAGAAAATGGAATATGGTCATTTTTTGTTTTTTGTTTTTAAATCATAGCCGACGAAAATGCCAATTTCGTCGGCCAAAAGTTCAAAATTTTTCGTCGGCTAATGTTTCAGAGAAAGGCTGACGAAAATCCAAATTGTCGACTAAAATATGAATATAGCCGACGATTTTTTTTTTACCAACGAAAAAAAAGGAACGTCGACCATTCCCATACTATGGCCGTCGATTTTTTTTTTTTCACCGACGAAAAATAAAATCGTCGGCCATTCTAGAGAATAGCCGACGAAAATTTTTAGTCGTCAGGCGTTTTTTTTTATTTCGTCCGGAAAAGCCTTTTTTCTGGTAATGTTCACAACCTAACATAATTAATACTTTAAATCAAACGATAGAATTTCATCGGCCCATTCTCAATGATTTTCATAATAAAATATTCAGCCCCGCTGGTTCAGGAATTTATAGAATAATTAGAATTCTCCCAACATAAAAATATTCTCGAAATCACATAACCAAATATCAAAATGCATATGCATCTCATCATATCAGATACATCAGGGGAAAGTCAGCACCACCATATAACAGTAAGTCTCTCAGACTCGGGTCGGAACCTCCCAGGGCTACTAAGTAGCGTTAGACGCTACTGCGTGGGTACTAGCTAGCCAACAAGACGACCCAGCCTCCAAGACTGCAGGTCGGAACCTCCCAGGACTACTAAGTAGCGTCCAACGCTACTGTTAGCTAGTAATAAGACGACCCAGCCTCCAATGCTGCAGGTCGGAACCTCCCAGGACTATTGAAACAATGTCCCACGCTACCGCTAACTAGCACAAGACGACCCAAATGTAACAGTGAGCCACCCAGGCTCGGGTCGGATGCTCCCAGGGCTACATGTAGCGTCCCACGCTACTGCTAGCTAGCTCAAGACGACCCAGTCTCTCATAACACAATCTCAGGCTTACTAAGGATCGGAACCTCCCAGGGCTACGTGTAGCGTCCCACGCTACTGCTAGTTAGCTCAAGACGACCCAGATGTAACAGTGAGCCTCCAAGGCTATGGGTCAGAACCTCTCAGGGCTGCTAGTAGCGTCCCACGCTATAGCTAGCTAGCATCAGACGATCCTGAAGTGGTGAATAAATATCCATACTCACATTTCCCCCAATATATCCGAATAGACAATTATCGTAAAACTATACGAATTATTGAGCCCGATAATTTATATAGTTTTACGATAATCTTTCTCACATGAGTATTTATATAATAAACGCAAACTTCATTTTAAATTACAAGCCTACAACACCTCATAAGGAAAGATCTCTCCGATGACCAAATAATAAATATCACGTAAATTATTTGCAGATAATAATAAATATACTAAATTAAACTCGTATTTAATTTTAATACCGTGAGGTTACTCACCTTAATTTACCAGAAGTGGTAAATATCCATTCAAAGTCGATTCGAATCGCTGCAGGATCACGTCGGGTCGAATCGCTGCATTTCTGGAATCGGGTCAACGGTCAACTCCCGGTCAATGGTCAACGCACGGTCAACGGTCAACACCCGGTCAATGGTCAACGCAGGTCGGGTCAATGCGGGCCGGATCGGGTCGAACCGGGTCGGGTCGGGTCGAACAATAGCAATCGGGTCGGCTTGGATCGATTTTCGATCCGATCGATTGAGCGAGAATCGGCGAAAACCACCTCCACAGGGTGGAGCGCACGGAGGAGGCGAGTCGATCGGTGGGTGGATCGACTCCAGCGCCGCCTTGCTCCGTCGCGCACAGCGGCAGGCGCCTTCCGATCGCTGCAGCTCCGCGCACAGACACTCCCCCAGGCTGCACCTTGGCTCGAACGGCAGAGGAGAGAAAACCCTGTTGAGCGGTGGGTGGCGCTCGCGCCATGGCGGCCGGACGGCGGAGATTGGTGCGTTGGCGATCCGGATCGGGGAGAGAGATGGATGAACAGTAATTTTGCTACAGTGAAATGGTAAATGTCCGAAAATGGAAATTCTACCACACCCTTTTCGGAAAACTTTCCCCTTTTTATAGTTATTTTCCCGAAACAGTAAATAATTTCAACAGATCATAACTTTTTCACACAATGTCTGTTTCACGTGTGCCATGTGTCTACGAACTCGTATCGTCGCGCTCTACAACTTTTGTGAAGAAAACTTTTCAAAAATTTCCCCCCATTAAAACATAAAACATTTTTCAAATTTAACCTTCAAATATACTTCCGACATCGCGTGACAATTAAAATAAAGCGTACGAAATTTTAATACTCATAATTCAGTTAAATTGGGTTCGGGATGTGACATAGGTGATCTCTTATATAAGAGTAACCCGCATTACTCCACTCGGTTTTCCCGATGCATAAGAATCATTAAAAGCTTGACTTAACTTAACTCTTATGGGTATCACTGTTTTTCATCATAGGAATAGATTTGGGTACTCCTCACAGTGATCCAATTTCATCCCACAATTTAATTTTCCCATTTGAACCTAGCTCTTGGGATCTCCAGTCTACTAGGTTGGGTATTCACTGTAGAAATTTTATTTTCCAATGGGCTTTAATCCCATTCCCCTCGAGGATTTATCAACCAACTCTCTATTTAACCCTTTGGTTAGCGGATCCGCAATATTATCCTTAGACCTCACATAGTCTATAGAGATAACTCTAGTAGAGAGTAGTTGTTTGATGGTATTATGTCTTCGACAAATGTGTCTAGACTTACCATTGTACATCTTGCTCTGTGCCTTGCCAATCGCAAATTGACTATCACAATGTATGCAAATTGCAGGTACAGGTCTTGTCCATCTAGGAATATCCTCTATGAATTGACGTAGCCATTCAGCTTCCTCCCCACATTTGTCTAGTGCAACAAACTCAGATTCCATCGTGGATCTAGTTATGATCGTTTGCTTTGAGGATTTCCAGGACACCGCTGCACCTCCTAAGGTGAATACATATCCACTAGTAGACCTTGAGTCTTTCATGTCAGATATCGAGTTTGCATCATTGAATCCTTTTATAACAGCTGGATATGTTGTGTAGTGCAGCCCATAAGTACGAGTATACCTTAAGTATTTTAGTACTCTTACAATTACTTGCCAATGCATAGCTCCAGGATTACTCGTATATTTGCTTAACTTACTCACAACATAAGCTATATCCGATCTTGTGCAACTCATTAGGTACATTAGACTTCCAATGACTCTCGAATATTTTAATTGAGAAACACTTTCTCCTCTATTCTTCGACAGGTGCAGAGTCATGTCTACCGGAGTTCTGGCAATTCCAGATCCTTCCTCGTCAAATTTCTCCATGATATTGTCCACATAATGTGTTTGATTCAGTTCAAGTCCTTCTGATGTTCTTGTGATTTTTATCCCTAAGATCACATCAGCAAGGCCCATATCCTTCATGTCAAATCTGGAATTTAACATGTTTTTAGTGGAGTTGATCATTTTCTCATTACTCCCGACGATAAGCATATCATCCATATATAAACACAAAATGACATAACCATTTTTAGTATCCTTGACATATACGCATTTATCACATTCATTAGTTTTGAAACCATTAATGATCATGGCATTGTAAAATTTTTCATGTCATTGCTTCGGTGCTTATTTTAAGCCATATAATGACTTTACCAATTTGCACACTTTCCTGTCTTGTCCAGGAGCAGAAAAACACTTAGGTTGTTCCATGTAAATTTCTTCATCTACATCTTCATTCAGAAATGCAGTTTTCACATCCATTTGATGTACTTCAAGATTGTGCAAAGCTGCAATTGCAAGTAACATCCGGATAAACGTTATTCTCGTCACAAGAGAATAGGTGTCAAAATAATACACACATTCCTTTTGCCTATAGCCTCTAATAACAAGTCTTCCCTTATACTTGTCTATTGATCCATCTGCTTTCAACTTCTTTTTGAAAATCTACTTGGACGTCAAAGGTTTACAACCCGGTAGCAGATCCACAAGTTCCCAACTTCAGCTATACATCCTTCAGGTGCGGATCTGTTTTGGACAAAATCACCGTATTGTCCAAGTTGCCTATAAATCAAGTTTTTAAAGTGTTATGATAATACATTAATACTAAATCACATATATGGATGAGGAAATTAACATAAGGTGTAAAATACGTACCTTTCCATCGGATACATCCAAGTGAAGTGCACAGGACCGGTAAGCAACAACTGCCGAGGAAGATGGATCATGAGGTGAGGCATGATGTCGAAAAAATTTGGAGGAAATATCATCTCAAATTTACACATGATATGAACAATGTCTTGTTCCAGTTCCCGGAGGTCAGATTTTCTCACTTCCCGTGTGCATACCCTCTGGAAAAATCTTGCCAACGCTACTAACGGGTCCACAACGTGACGGGGAATGAACGGTCGAATGAAAACAGGGAAGAGACCTTGTAGCAGGATATGATTGTCATGACTTTTCAACCCATAAAGATTGTTGAATTGTCTGTTCACATACTTGGCTATATTTCCAGCAAAGCCGGAAGGATACTTGGCCCGACTTATCCAATGGAAAATTTCTGATTTATGCTCAGGCTTGACGGTGTAAGGAGCTTGAGGCATTTTTCTCTTCCCTTGTTTCAACCATAGTTTTTTTCTGATATTCATGTTTTGCAGATCAGTGCGAGCCTTAGGACCGTCTTTCGTCTTCCCCTCCAAGTTCAGCGTTGTGCCCATCACACTTTCAGAAACATTTTTTTCTATGTGCATAACGTCTAGGAAGTGACGGATCAGCAACTCACACCAGTACGGGAGTTCCCACAATATGCTCTTATGTGTCCAGAATTTGTACTCCTCAGGTCTTTCAGGTATTTCCGCTACAATATCGGGATGATTGCTGAGGGGCCCAAAATCGTACTCATTAAGCACTGCTAAAATTTCTCTTCCCGTCCATCTTCTGGGAGGACCACCGTGTTCTTCGGTTCCATCAAATGTGGCGGACTCGTAACGCCAGTGGTGATCCGTCGGAAGGAACACACGATGACCCATTCTGCATATCTTGTTGCAATGAGGGGTGCTCCCATAATCGCTGAGGCACTCTGGACAAGCCTTGTATCCCCTAACAACGCTGCCCGACAACATCCCATAAACAGGAAAATCACTGATGGTACCAATAACCATAGCATGCATCTAGAACGTCTCCTCCTTGTACTTGTCAAAAGTGGGATGACCAACGTCCCACAATACCTTAAGCTCTTCAATCAATGGTCTCATATACACATCGAGACATTTCCCTGGGTAACCACGCCCCGGAATCAACAACGTCAACATATTATATTCCTTCTTCATGCATATCCACGGAGGAAGGTTGTAAGGTACCAAAACCACCAGCCATATACTGTATGAAAGACTCATGGTGCCGAAAGGGTTGAACCCGTCGGTTGAGAGCCCGAGCCTGACGTTTCTGACATCTGACGCAAAATGAGGAAACTCATTGTTTATATGCTTCCAAGCCGCTCCGTCAGAGATGTGTGTCATGATATCTGCGTCTCCCGCGTCCAGCTCACCGTGCCATCTCATAGCTTTTGCGGTGGTTTCTGACATGTACAACTGCTCAAGCCTATCTCTCAACGGAAAATACCGAAGCACTTTCACAGGTTTCCTATTGCCTGCTCCGGTCAACTTATATCGGTCAGACTGACATATCGGACATGCGTCAAGGCTAGCAAGGTCATTCCCTTCTGCATCTTTACCCCAGAAGAGAACGCAGTCAAATGTGCATGCATGGATCTTAATGTAGGAAAGCCCTAGATCTTTGAGGATACTTCGGACCTTACGGTGATTGGTAGGATTAAGATGACCCTCCTCCAACAACGAAGAAGTGTACTGTAGATATTCATCCACTTGCCTGATGGTCTATTTTGTCTCGACTTTAATCCTCATTACCTCCATCATACTTTGAAGAACTATCTTCTCAGAACTTGAAGACACAGGGGTCTGTTGCAATGCAATCAGTTTGTGGTACTTGTCAAAGGCAGCAGTGTTGACAACTTGTGGGAACGGCTGCACCGGGTCATGCATATATTGTTCCCCACGTACACCGCTTTCAAAAGGAAACACGTCGTTGACGAATGTCATTGTTGGATCGTTGGATGTACTACTACTGCCCGCCTAAAAAAACTGCCCATGATCATGCGATCCATCTAATGATGGCTCACCGTGATATATCCAACGTTTGTACTTCGGTCAAAACCCATTACTCTTTTGGTGCTCCCATACTGTCATAATCGGAAATCGACACATATCACTGCGACACTTACATTTCTTGCACGGGCAATAATGTTATTCATTCCCGTTTACATTTTCCTCAACGAACTGCAAAACATCCACAACTCCTGTAGTGTATCGTCGGTCATGCCTTGGAAGCGAAATCCAACTCTTATCCCGATCCATATATAGCCTGATAATAATATATATGTATAACTTTAATTAATAAGAAATTAATTAACACATACATATATATATATAAATCTTTAATAATTAATTACATTACAATATATATTATTATCAACATCAACTCATATATATATACCATTAACAACCATTATTTAAGTTACACTATATATCAACCATTATTTAAGTTAATTACACTATCAACAACTATTAATTAACACATATATATATATATATATATATATATATGTTGTAGGAGAATCAGAATTGGTCTACTCATTTCATTGATAATCCCCTTTATATAGGGTGAGTATTACAACGATAATAGTAAATACATTAATGACAATAATGACTACCTAATTACCTCTCGTCAGTTACATTGACGAAGGCACATAATGTGTTTTTCCTTTAACACACCCCCTTGTGCCGAGTCAGAGGTAAAATGGTGCATGTGGTGTTGCCTCATTAAAAACCTTGCCAAGTAACAAAAACCCAATGGGAGAAAATAAAACTTTGGTCGAAGGACAAAACGAGCGCAACGCACCTATTACATTTGAAAACAACATGTATGTGCTAGACTCCCCCTGATGTCTGCACCTCCCTCTGATTTTTACATTAATCATGGGATTCTCCCTGATTCTTTCATTTGATCAAGGGAGCTTTAGTAACATTAGCATAGTTATGCATTTTCACATATTTTTCCAAATATGACTTTGAGCAATGATTTAGTAACTAAATCTTGCCACATCGTCCTCAGATCCAACTTGATTTACTTTGATCTTGAGGATAAGGTTGTTCATGAACCGAATACATAGGTTCATATTGAACATCAGGTTCACTCGTGGTATGACCTTCATATAACAAAATAGTCATAACTTCGTCTAGAGTATGAGTGAACCATTAAGAGATTTGAAATTGATCTGTAATAACAGATTTTCTTATCTCACCTTTAATGCGTTTTTCTTTACGCATAGTTAGCTATGACGTGGATAATTTCTTTATCATGTCACATTCTATGTAGAGATTGAATCAGCCCAAATCTTTCATATCTTTAAGTATTTGAAAGAACCAGTTGCGTTGCGTGGGCACAGAGCTAAACATAGCTTTACAAATTCTCATCGAATGAGAGGTCGAGTCTTACATATTGTGTTTAAGTACAATCATACGTGATTGCACTTGTATAGGAATTTCATTTCCCAACACTTCTTCATCATCTTCCTTTAGATGATAAATGGATCTATTATTAGAGTAAAGACTTCGACTGATCATGGGAATATATGTAGGCCTCACTTTATTCTTTAGAGTGCCTAAGCCGATTGATGGATGATCACCATCATTACAGTCCTTGAGTTCCATTTCAAGACTGTGTATTCCCAAAATCTTTTTCATTCTCAACTTACGATTTACAATACACTGAGTTTCTCTTATTTCATTTAGAATTCATATATATCCATAATGAAAACGCAAAGGGCATAATTCATCAATCCCTTTCCAATCAAGTAGTCACTTTAGTGAACGTTTCAATTTCTTTTGCAAACGTACTCATGTGATCTAGAGTCACTTGATTTGGGTGGATGAAGTCCGTTTAGGATCCTCATGTATATCTCTTAATTTAGATCCCCACAGAGATATATGTTTTGATCACTTTTCGTAAGCTGCATGTTCAGTTTTTCGGAAACTACCAAATTGACAAGGTAGTGGAGTGCAATGACACCCATTACGAGAGATTGTCTCATCGTAGTCCATTACGAGAGAATATCTCCTCGTAGTCGATTCCAGTGCGTTTTTGGGAGACCTTGCGCCATAAGGTGAGTCTGCATACTCTTATTCTCATTACGCATTCTAACAAAGATATATTTAATAGGGTTTATATTTGCGGTGTCGGCGTCACCTCCCAAATACCTATCTCTTTGTTTATACTGAATTGCTTCTTTCCATTAGGCCAGTTTACTAAGTTGACATTTTTCAACGAAGTATGGTTCAATAGTAGACTCATTATTCCACGTTCTCATGTACACTAGTGTAATGTGTTTGTAGAGATCTCTATACTTTAAGGATTGGTTCTAACATTTGAGGCGTCCCCCAATGATAACCACAATCCATAAATATTCTCATGAGACGGATTTGAGTATCACTGATCAATAGATCAGGTTGTGCCAAACTTATTTTCTTCCTTTACACAAGTATGTATCGAACTTAAGGTGGCCTCCCCCTCTTTCTTGGAGAGCCACGGCCTGTGACACCATTTATGCCACTTATGGCGTCACCATGCCACCATCCATGGTGGTAGTGTAATACTCAATTCTTCTTGGGTGGTACCATGTCCTTTTGATAAAACACAATCCTTGCAGGTATATTTGCAGCAGGTTTATATGATCTCGTCACTTTAATGTATAAGACATCTGCACACTTTACTTTGTGTGATTTTAGGGATCGAGATGAGACACAGTGGGGACAAACCACGACAATTCCTGTCGTTCCACTTGAACATGCTTGTTCTTATCTCTCCCTAACGACGGGAAGACTGTCTCATCAAAGTGACACACCGCAAATCTAGCGGTGAGGAGATCGCCTGTCAAGGTTTCGACATAGCGGACTATAGCTGGAAGTTCATATCCAGCATAAATATTTATTCATCTCAAGTAACCCATCATTGTGCGCTGTGGCGGCGCAATCTTGGCACATAAAACATTTAATGGAGCTCAAGGATTGTAGATCCGTGTCAATCCAAAAGAGCTCAAGGATTACAAGTTCGTTTGAAATCCTTTAAAATCATCACATATAGTCACTAGCTATAGTGTAAATTTGTTCAATAATGATGGCCATAGATGAATAAATAACGCTGCATGCAAAATTGCATAACCCAAAACAGAAGTATTGGTGTGCTTTACCAAAATTAAGACTATTACTATAGTCGTTTTCCGTGAGACCAATTGAGTTTTTATATAAGACTATGATGCTCATTACATATCCCATATAATAAGCTATGAAAATCATTGCGCCTACGGAAATTAACCCGGCCTAGGTGCTTTGATAGTCTAGCATAAGCAGCATAAATTTTAATAGTGGATGGTGTCATGACACGTGACCAGCGTGTTGACACAACAACCAACACCATAAAGTATCTATGGTGTCCGCAAGTTGGTTGAATCGATCCACTGAATCCTCTTTTGATTCAATATAACAACATAATGAGAAACTCATGTGTCCTTTGCATATGATGATCTCAATCATAATTGCTTTAACGAATAAGCTTTGAATGATGTACTTTTATCCATAAAATCACGACGGATAGGAGAAGCATAATAAGGTATAAATGCATATGATTGTGCATCAAATATATTATAATGCCACATTGGTGGAGCGGCGGAATTTAGGAATTGAACATACGTCTTCAACCCTATATGACAATATTTGAGGATAAAATGTTCATTGATCGTCCTCAGATTCATGTGTGAACCATATTCTTCTGGTGTTTGCTTCTATTTATCCAAAAATATGGGTGTACATAGTAGTTTCTTTAATGTATGGATCACCAGATCAAAGCCAATCTATGTCAGAATTCCAAAAGATCATTTTTTATGACGTTGGATTTAATTAGCGGTTACTTAGAACCTACTAAGTTGACATATAATCTTCTCTAATACTCGTTTACATTCGCAGTCATTTAGAGGTAATGCAAAGGAGCTCAAATGAATTCTCACTTCTGTCTTTTTCACATGAAAATCGTGGCGTAAATTTCTTTATAATGTGGAAAACAGAATTCAATTTTCTCTTGGCATTATTTGTCAATTTGACATATTTTCAATATATATCGAAACGTAACTCAAGTTCTTTAGAGTAACTCGATGGGAATTGTAATAAAAGAGATTCTAATCCCAATTAGGCAGGTGTATTATGAATCCCAAAGGAAAAGATATACTGATCCTTATTACTTTCTTTGATATACTAATCATTATCATATACTATTGATATAGTACTACTGTTCTTCAGTACTATTATTTTAGGGATTACATTGTGCGTTTCTTTGCACATGGTTCTTTATTTCATGCCTATATTATGATATGTTACTTTACTTTATGCAATACTTTGCAAAGTTAGATGCAGAAAATTGAATTATGTATATGATGAATAAAATTTGAATAATCTCAATTCATTGAGAGAAAATTCAAAAATTAACATGCCAACGATTATATTTAGTCTTGTCCAATTGCGAGATAGAAACTTTAAGACCAAAAGTCTAATTTAGGACCAAAAGTCTAATTTAGGCGTAATAGCCTTTATAAGGATATCTTGGAAATTTATAAGTAGACTAATCAACGTCTATTTTGGATTGAGCCAGACTCTTTTTGCTCTTTTAATAGCTGCAATGATGAGTCGTTTCATTGACATCTTCTTCCCATTTTGTATGCTTTTAGTTGTAAATTTATTTTCAATGTTCTTATTGGATATTGAAGATACTTTTTCAAAATTATGCGTATTCGTATGATTCTTTATTCTTATTGTAAGTCGCATCTAATTCTTTGCTAGCTTATAATGTACGTATCAATACTTCATTGATTTACAACAATGACATAGTGCTTCACTGCACATGACATGTCCCCAATGTCAGCTTTTCAAATGGTATATTGTCTCCACTTACTTTTGGATGAATATAGAGATTTTTACGTCATTCGTAATTGCCATTTGTTTTAGGGTTGTTTCATTACTTTGCATAATTTGTTTCAGAAATATCTTTGTCTAAGACCTTACATCGTCATTACTCTTTGTTTTCTCATAACTTACACCATCATTACCCTTTGTTTTAGGGTTGTTGCATTACTTTGCATAATTTGTTTCAGGAAATTCTTTTTCTCAGACCTTACATTGTCATTCAAGATATTGTAATTATTTCTTAGCTATTTACATAAAGCAATTTGCATAAATATACCATGCTCAAGCCTTAGTTGGCTTAATAGGGGAATTTGGTACTCAAATTCTTCAGAGTCCAATATGTCAAAACTAAACTGTGATGATTAAACCATCTATAAAATAGAGGAAGAATAGAATGTATTAATCTCGTGGTCTAAATGACATGCACAACGACTAATATAAACCAATATACATTATGGTAAATCCGATGCTTCGTGAAATTTCGTTATCACAATAAAATTTTGGTTTCTCCATTTTCATTGGATGTGAAGCTAATGAAATTCCATTATTGTTGCTTTCTACACAATAAATAAGATATCCATGTTGAAAAAGTTTCAATAAATAAAAATTGGATTTCAAGACCGAAATTTGTAATGGTCATATTTTTCTTACTTCGTGAAAATGCTTTTTCACAATATAGGTTTGTCACTTTTTCTTTATATTACAATGCTCATGAAATTACATTATCAGGGCAATGTTTAAACTAAATAACATGTTAAATAAAATAATTATCTAACAACAAAAATTAACATATAATGCTCTATATTTAACATTTAAATAAATATTAATGCGATTTAACGAAAGCAGCGAAATTCATACTGCCATTTTGCCAAATAAACTGCATATAAAGCGATTGCTTTATCTCCGTCTCCAAGTAGTCGTCACATATTGATTGCCGTATCGTAATTGTTATGCCACATAAAAACAAATAATATTCATATGATTAGTCACTTTAATCATATATATTTCACATTTATCATATAAATTAAATAATTTCATATGATTTTCACATTTAAACAATATCCATATGAATAGTCACACAGTAAATATAAATTACTATACGATAATTTCAAAAATTACCTTCAAATTTTTATCCCAAAAAGAAAATTCTGTTTTTTCTTTCGTGGGTCGGGTCACCCAGATCCGGGTCGGGTCGGGTCGAGTGCAAGTTCTGCCGACAAAATTTTCGTCGGGAGAACTTCTGAAGGCAGCCTTTTCCCGACGAGCTGTCGTTGATAGAAGCTGGATCGGGTTCCTGTGCTTCCGGGTTGCAGCGGCGATCGGAGGGCGTCGAGGCGAGTCAGAAACTAGGCCGACCAGCTATGGCTGATCGTCGGACGAATCGGAGGTTGGATCCGATCGGAGAGTGAGCAAATCGGCTGGTCAGGCGCTCGGCTGGGCTGGCGTCGTCGGCGTTCGGCTGGGCTGGCTTCGTCGGCGTTCGGCTGGCCTGCGCTGGCGCAGAAGGCGGCGCGAGGAGGGCGGCGCCAGGTTCGTCGGCCGATCGGAGGGGGGGATAGATCAGAGGTCGGTTGGGGCAGACGCCGATCGAGGCGAGGCAGCCCAATCGGGTTCGAAGGAGCAGACGCGATCGGCACAAGGCCGCGGCGGCGGAGCTGAGATCGGAAGGGTGCCTAGAGAAGATTTCTGGGTGTGCTAAGATTTTCCAAGCTTTTGCCGACAAAGCTGTCGTCGGTAGAGGAAGGATGGCATAGGAGAGCCTTCTTTTTCCGACGAATTGTTGTCGGTAGAGTGAATTTCTAGGGATTTTCCGACAAGGTGTTGCCGGCAAAAAAAAGAATATTAGTTTTTGGTTTTTTTTTTTTTTTTTTTGATGGACAAAACCTAGAGTTTTTTTTTCCTTTTTTTTTTCTTTGGCTAAAGCAAAGTGCTGATAACGTGTTGTAGGAGAATCAGAATTGATCTACTCATTTCATTGATAATCCCCTTTATATAGGGTGAGTATTACAACGATAATAGTAAATACATTAATGACAATAATGACTACCTAATTACCTCTCGTCAGTTACATTGACGAAGGCACATAATGTGTTTTTCCTTTAACAATATATATATATATATATATATATATATATATATATATATATTTTAACACTAATTAAAATAACATCAAATTAAAACACATAATTAAACTAAAACTCAAAATCAATATATATACATACATTCTAACACTAAAACAACAACAAATTAAACAAAAAATCACTTAATAAATCAAAATCACTAAAACTCAAAATCAACTCAACTAAAACTCAAAATCAACATATATACATACATTCTAACACTAAAACAACAACAAAACAAAAAATCACTTACTAAATCAAAATCACTAAATTAAAACTCAAAATCAACTCAACTAAAACTCAAAATCAACATATATACACATATACGTACCTATATATAGCTCCACAATGTAAGAGAGGACGGATTTCAACAATACCCACCGATTTTTCACTCTTTCTCCCGTTTTCCCCTTTTTTTTGAAATGAGCAGCTGCTGCCCAGATCTGAAAATATATAGACTTATAGCCGACGAAATTGTCAACTTCGTCGGCCATACTTCCAAAAATTGTCGTCGGCTAATGTTTCGGAGAAAGGCCGACGAAAATACAAATCGTCGACTGAAATATGAATATAGCCGACGATTTTTTGAAAATACCAACGACAAAACAGTTTCGTCGGCTATGGTTAAACTATGGCTGACGATTTTTTTCTTTTACCGACGAAAAATAAAATCGTCGGCTATTCCTTAGAATTAGCGACGAAAATTTTAATTCTTCGGCCGTTTTTTTTTTCGTCGGGAAAACCCTTTTTTCTGGTAGTGTTGCACATCCTACACAGAACCAAAGCCTTAAAGCTCTACTAAAGTTCAGCAAAAAATCCTACATAAAACTACAAGCCGAAACCATCAACATCACCTCCAAGTTTCTGCCGATTCCATACCTACTAACCAGCCTTCATTCGAGCATCTTCCACCATGTTTTGAAGCTCCCTTCAAGGTGCCTACAAAGTGTGATCCGCCCCATCTCATATCTTTCTTTCAGTTTGTATTAGTTTTGTGTAGTTATACTAAGTTTTGTCTATGAGACTTGTATGAATTCTTGGTTTCGGATTGCATGTCTATGTATAAAAAGATTTGAGTTTTGGTTTTATGATTTGTATGTTCAATTCGTGTTTCAACTGATTGCGTGCTAATGAGTAAAGAAAATATGTAATAACTTAGTAAGTAGGTAACTGGCAAGCATGTTAACATAGTTTGAAATTTGTAATTGGTTAATTCTTTAGATTCGTGTGCAACCAAGATTGCTGCCCTATGTAATTACAATGCATTGAGGGTGTCGATCTTACTTATCAAAATAACATAGGTTGAGTTTAGCTCTTTCGCTGTCTTAATTTGTGTTGTTTCTTAGGGCAAGAGTAGTTTAAAGAATTTACATGTCAATGTATGAAGAGTGACGCCTTACTTGCTGACATGTGTCCGACTTTAAAAAGACTTATGTGCTTAAGTGTTAATTGGTTTTAGTGTCTACTCTTTCGTGTCATTAAAATGAATTAGCATAAAGATTAGGGTAATGCGCTTGTCAAATTCTTAAGTACTTGCGAAGTCTTAAATCGATTAGTTAACCTCTTTCAGAACTAGTTAGGTTGGAACTAAATTGAGTCTATAACATGTTTACTTGCTGCCGTGTCTCTTATTTGCTACTTTGTTATATGTTTTTATTGCCTTTTTGTGCCAAGCTTTGTGTGGAAAGATGTTGATCACATGTACATAGAGTTTTAGGTTTAAATTTCGTGTTTAGGTATTTTAGGGGCAGCCCCTGCCGATTGTCTCTCACCCCCATGATTTCGGTTCTTGTTTGTATATATGTGTGTTTTATTATAAGATTCTCATGTTTCAGGTACTCTTAATCCCCGGCTAGAACGATCCTTACTTATTGCTATACTACTAACGTGTCTTATAGGGTTATTATTGAAGATGTGCTTAGGCAATTCCTCACACATATGCATGGGTTTGCTTACACGCGACAAAACGAGATAGTTAACCCATGATACGTGGGTCCCACCTAAAATGACAAACAAATTAAATTAACAACAAGCACACTTATCAATCATTGATAACTACAAAACAATCAAACACAGCGAACAACCAAAAAAGCACATAAATCAAACACAGGGATATGTTTTCAAAGAAAACAACCCACGACTAATATATTTGTTCAATCTCGAGATTCCCGTTCCTCAAAGACTAAACTCATATAAACCACCCAAGACTCGCTCACTTTTCTCACTAGACTAATATATCTCGATCAACGATCGAGGAAACACCTGTAGTAACCCCGATTTTAATTTCATTTTCGTGTAAATTCCTCGAAATTAATGGAAGGGTGATTTACAGATTTTCGTATTCCATTCCCTTTTGATTAGTCGTTGCTCGCAGTTGGAACTGATTCCGAGAGTTAAAAGTCGAAAAACGTTTAAGTTTCGATGAGTCAAAAGTGGACTTTTTAATCCGTCATGAACTTCGAAAAGTTTCCTTCACGAAAGTCGTAGAGCTCGACGATACGAGTTCGTAGACACACGGCACGCATGAATCGAATGTCGTATGAAGAAGTTACGACATGTCGAAGTTATTTCCAAAATCAGAAATTTCTATAAATAGAAGGGATTTTTTTGGAAAAAGAGAGAATTTCCGAAAATATCAGAAAATATCACGATTTACTGTTCATCGTCTCCATTTCGAATCCGAAACTTCTTTCACATAGATCTCCTTCATCCGGCCACCGCTCGAGACGTGTGACCTGTCAAAATGTTCAGCACGACGTCCTCTTCCGTTTGAGCTAAGAATCGGCACCAGAGAGTGGCTGTGCACGGCGGCGCTGCAGCCACATCCGGTGGAACTAGAGCTCGAGCCACCCACCGATCGGTTCGTCTCCTCCTTGTGCTCCTTTTGGTGTAGGTGGTTGCCGTCGAGCCAAGCCGCAGCGACCGGCTCGGGAAAGTGTCTCCGATCGGGTCGATCCGACCCGTTTCCAGCAGTCGAACCGACCCAGACCCATCCTGATACGACCCGAACCTCGAATTATCTTTTTAACTGGTTTATTTCTACTTTTACTCCTCGGGAATTGTTTTTACGAATCGGAAGTTCTAAATGTTGACTTTTAAATAAGTTGACCCGGCCAAAGATTTTATTTCTTGTCGAGGTAGAGCACGTTGAAACGAGTTCGTGGACACGTAGCACGCCCAATTTGGAGTTTGTACGAAAAAGTTGTGATGTAGAATCGGGAATTGTCCGAATTTGGACGAGTATAAATAGCCGGGATTTTCCCGAAATGGCAATTTTCTTTCTTTCTTTCTTTTTTCTTTTTCTTCTCTCCTTCTTCTCTTTCTCTCTCCTCTCCCCCGACTCGGCCTTCGGCCGAACTGGGTCGGCGCACGGGTCCCATTCGGACCGGCTCGGCCTCCTCGTCTTCTCTGTGGCAGCGGCGCGGCTTGAAACACCGCCCTGTGGCAGTGCGAAGCCGAGCAAGGTTCGACTGTGTCGAACCTCGTTTTCCATCCTCCGGCCAAGGTTCCAACCGATTCTTGGGGGGAATTGAAGGCCTGGACTTGTGCAACACGTCCATGAAAGGAATCGAACCGAATTGCACCAGGTAAGGAGAAGTTAGAATTTGAATTTTTTAGGGTTTTTGGTTTCTGAATTGGAGGTTGTGATTTTGGTGTTTTTGGTGGATTTGGAGGGTAGAATTGGGTTTAGGACGATGATTGGAGTCGATTGGGTGTATTTTGATGTTGAATTGGTTGAATTTGGAGAGAATTGGAGGTTGAACAGTTACTGCCGCCGTGTCGGCCGCCGTATGCGGCGGCTGCGCTTGTTTTTGGCGGCGGAGGCGACGGGGATGAGTCCCCGAGGTGGTGGCGTTGATGCTGTGAAAATTTGGCGTCGATTGGAGGTGATTTCGGCCTCATGTGGTGGCGCTGCCGGCGGCGGCGCTGCTGTTCCGGCAGCGAAAGGTTGAAGATGATGAACAGTAACGGTAAATGGTAAAACAGTAAAAGGTAAAAGAAAAATAGTAAAAGGTAAACAGTAAACAGTAAATGGTAAATAGTAATTGAATTTTAACCATTTACTGTTTGACTTTCAGAATTACTGTTTGACCTGGAATAATTACTGTTTGACCAGTAGTTTTTACTGTTGACTTACCGTAAAAAGGTTAAAAGCTGATTAAAGGGGTTTTACGACGGAATAACAAGGAAAAGAATTAATCGGACACGGAGTGGGTGTCCTGAGTAATTTTGGACTTAGATTATTCGGTATTGAGGCGAAATTCCTATACCGATAAGTGAAAAAGGAAAAATTGGAAGTTTCGGACGAGTGAGGACGTCCGTAGATTTATCGATTTTAATTAAATTCCGAGTTTCGTAATATTTAGAATTTCATCCCTGTTACAGGTCGAGAGGTTATTCGACGGGACGAGAGATCAGATTAGCGGCGCGCTCGGCAGTACTGTGAGTGGATTTTTATTTTAAATAAATGCATGCATAATTGTTTTAATGAAATGAAGTTTATTTTAAATAAATGCTTTGAGAAGCATGAGAATTCATATAATTAAAATGAAATGATATTTAAAGAAATATATGTTTTGGGGTTATGTTTTACTACGATTTTAGTAGTACGTGATTTTATCCAGAAACGAGGTTTTCGGAAATAATATGTTTTTAATTGTTCATAATTGATCATACTGAAAAGTTTTAACGGTATTTAAATGAAATGACCGGAAATGAGATTTCCGGAAATAGTAGGATTCGATAAATCATACTTAATCGTTTTATTGTATTTTATATTTGTACGACCGGAAATGAGATTTTCGGGGAGTTTATCATTTCATTATTTGTGATTTTCGACATGTGAGATGTCAAAGTTATATATTATTTTTTATATTTATTTTATGACATGTGGGACATGTCGGATGTATATATATTCTTTTGAGGCTACGAAGCTACGAATTTATGTGATTATATATATATAAGCCTCAGATGTACAGTCGGGGACTGTACGGATTTATACATAAGGAGAAGCGTATTTTCGGTTTTGTTTTCGGATTTTCACCATATCATGGTCCAGATATATATTGATGCTAGCTAGCTTATTGACCTCATCCCACGCGAGGTGACGACTTGACCATATAGGTCAGATTCACGCTCGGTGGTTGACGGAGTTGTGGTGTAGATGTTTAGCGTGGAACGCGGACGCTATAGAGAGTCTTTGAGGCTCTGACCCTTAGTCTTGGAGGCTATTATTAAATGGTGGTAATGACGTTCCCCTATTTTATTATATGATATGACCAATGGGATTGGTTAGGATATTATATCATTTGGGTTTCGGGAATATTTTCTCTATGAGACTTTCTGTTATTTAATAAATTCCCGAACCAGCGGGGCTGGGGTTTTTATTGCGACCAATGAGATTGGTCGAGAAACATCACAAATGGTTTTCAAAAGTATATTGTTTTTGAATACGTATAAAAAGAATAATTATTTATTTATTTGATTTTATATCAGCGGGGCTGATGATTTTTAAATATGATTTTCTTAAAACGTGGGACGTTTTATTTATAAAGCATGCACTGTGGTTTTATTTCTAAAACTCTGGGAAAGTAATATAATACTTTCATTTAAAGTACTATATTAAATCATATTATTTTTATCCACTCACTCTAACGTTTTTAAATTACTTTCCCCTGGGCCCTTCGATTTAAATCGCCCAGTGTGCAGAGTAATAGTCGGAGGTCAAGAGTACCCGGAGTCGAGGCATAGCTGTCATCTTTGTTGCTTCCGCTAGGTGGGATCTGTGATCCCTTACTCTTTTATCTTTATATTCTATTTCTTGTTTTGTAATTCCAGTTCATTGTATTAGATTGCTCTGATTACCTGTGAGCCAGTTGAATTAGATTTTATTGTAATTTTTGTGGCGGTTGTTGTGATTTGGGGAGCAGGTGGCTCTAGGTGTTGAGGATGAATATGGATTTAGAAGTGTTTTTGGTTGTTGCAGGCCTTAGGGTTGTCCATCCTAAGATTGACTTTATCGATTTATCGATAGAGTTAGTCTTAAGGTGGTCCCCGCAGGACCTTATCCGGATTTCAGGGTGAAATCCGGGGCGGGTCCTGTCAGTTTGGTATCAGAGCATTAGGTCCTTTCATACCTTGAGTCGTGTTATCTTTTATACTTGATGACGCCTAGTATTCTTGGATTGATGGTCCGACCGCGGCGGATTTCCATCATACTCTTCGGTACTAGTGTGTTCATTAAGTGTGTTCACCAGTGTCTGTGGTATCTTGTTATGTACTCTGTAGAGTACTATTCTATTCTTTTATTTTATATACTTAGTAATGCTTAGTACCACCGACTGATGGTCCGACTGCAGCGGGTAGCCATCGTATGTTCTTTGGTGCTAATGTCATTATTAAGTATATAAAATACATTCCAGGTATCGATTTATATCTTTTAGACTATGCCTCGAGTACATCAACCTCTTAGGACGTTATCCTTGTGTACGTAATAGGTATGTGGGTTATACTTATTCAGTTGTGTATTGACGCTTACCAGCAGTTATAGCGTCAGGTTACGAGTTGGGAACTCGGATGTTTCAGCCCTATTTCTTTCGAAATAGGAATGTGTTATTCCTGAGAGGGCTACACATTGAGACTTTAGTCTCTTATTGACGCTGTGTTCAGGGATTGACTCTAGCTTTTGAGTGACCTATTAAAGTGATCGGTTTTGGAAATGTTGTTATGGCCAGAGTGAGATGATTGGCGACGTTGCGACTTTGCTGTAATAAGTGGAAAATTGAATATGTAGCATTCTGAATGTTATTTTAGATTGTTTTGGGTTCGTGTTAGAGCCACTCTTTGGCTATATTTTGTGGATTGACCAATGGATTTGGCGTATGTGGAGAAAGTGAATATGTAGACGTTTAAGTGGCAGTGTACATGTGTAGTACACATACCCGTCTTGTGTTGATATTGGGCATATCGGTTATGGAGGAATAAATGGAGAGCCATATAGAGATTGTGGGAACTATAAGTAATTCTAATTCTTAGTGACCTGGGTCGGGAGATTGGACAAAGGAAGAATTAGAAATTGAAATACCGACCCATATTGGAGATGGTACCTCGAAATACGTGATATTTGTGGGGAAAGAAATTTGAAGATGTGGTCATTGTAACTTTGGGAGGTCAGTGATGATTGGAAGTTGGCGATTCTTGATGATTCCATGCGGCGTAAATTTTGAGATATAGTCATTATGGCTTCAGAATCACCTTGTTACGATGATGTAGGGCTTGAGCTCAGTGGCATGGCTTTACCGCGTGAGCAGCTGGAGATGATATCTGAAATACCAAGATCGGGGATCCATTTGGCTATTGCATGGTTAGCTCGGTAAGTCAGATGAGAAGATTCTGGTAGTTGCACCAGAGTTGACAAGTGACCTTTCCTCGACTGGTTATCATATAAATAATTGTAGTTATATTTGATCGGCCACTTCTTTCGTTCTTTTGTGTTTCTTAGTCGAGGAATTGCTTCGAAACTTCGACGGATCATAACTTTTTATCCGTAATCCTGATTCAAGATCCGTGAATGGCTACTAGTTTGTATTGAAGTCACATGTTTATCTATAGTGGTTGGATTGAAATCTAACGGTGACTTCCAGGGAGTATTTTTCGAACTCCAGAGCTATTTTAGCCATTTTTCATAGTTGAGTCGGAATTCTATCTGCTACCCTCGTAGCGATATGCTTTGATTTTCAAACATTTATCTGGTTGACGAAGAATATAGACGTTGACTATTTAGTTAGTCACGGAACACTTGTCAAGTAAAGATATCGGCTTTGTTCCTATTTCGACAAGTATATGAGTCATGTGGATAGTTGCAACCTGGACTCTGATGATTGTGGATATAGAGATTTCGACGCCAAGGGGTCAGCGATATTGAAGTCCTTGAATGTAGCATGGAATAAGTATTGAATGGTGTGACTCAATCAGAGGACGCTAATAAATCAAGTGACTTCATTAAGTAAAGTGCATCTTGAGAACGATAAGATCAGTCATGAGTATTTCTTTTGTATTGGTTTTGCATGGCAAGGCCAGGTGATTTGTTCGAGACGTTTTATCTGTCATTTATAGTATAGCCTTATGGGAAATGTGTTTCCCTGTTGACTCAAGAAGTGTTTCGAGTCAAGGCTTGTGTAAGGAATGTTGTGACGTTAATAGTGCGTATTCTTATTAGTTGAACGACGTTTCTTTAGTGGGAGAATTTCTTTTGGGATCGTAGTGTGGTGGGACCACTTACTGATCTGGAGATGACTTGAGAAGTCATTATTTTTGTAATGCGTGTTGGTGTTTTCTTCAGATAGATCATTGATTTGAGTTATTCTCATGTCAGCTCTCGTGGGACGAGATATTGACCGGAATCTCTATAGTTTAATTGAGGTTTTGAGAATGTTATTTCTCGAGAATATCTTTTCTTTGATGCGAGTTAGTAGAGGATATTGGATTTGTGTTGGCTCGCGCAAATTCAAGTTGTGAGGTTTATTTTGTGAATTCAGCGAGTCGTTTGGTATTTGAGATATTTTCTCTCGAGTTTAAGATAATATTCGGAAATTCAATTTACGTGGAATGTTGTTTTTGTTAATGATTGATTTAACAGTTCTGGTGTTAGTCGTTGGTTATGAAAACATATTTTGACATCAGAAGAATTCCTTTGATGTCATATCGGATATGGGTATTGGTGATAGCTGATGTATCTAGTTGGAAGTCTCTGTTGGTTGTCACATTTGACGATGAGTCAGGTCCCACTCTTTTGTGAGTTGTGAGTTATGAGAGTTGCTTTATTTATGGACGAAATTGGACTTTGATAAGTCAGTTTATTTTGGAATCAGTCCTGATCATTTTAGTGCGGGAAGCACAAGTTGAGGACTCGTCCTAAGAGCATATGAGAGATAAAGCATTGAATAGCTCACATGTGTATTTTCTCTAGTTCGTGTGATGAGACGTTATTGATTGACGTGACAACAGGTGAAACGTGGGAGGTAGAACTTTGGGATGCCCAGCGGCATTTGCAGGTGTCAATGTGAGATTAGATATTATTATTTTGATTTGTTTATGGCATATTCCACACGCAAAGTCGACATGATGAGATGTGGGTGATAGAGATTGTTAGACCTGGTGATGCCTAAGTCCATGGAATCTGATTAAGAATTGTGATTTATTGTATGGACCTGAAAGGAGTTGCACGCAACTTTGAAAACTTGATGATATTCAGCATTGTCTTGCACACCTGTATTGGTGAATGGACAGAGAGATCTGTTAAGATCCTAACGAATATGTTGAGTTTTGTGAGATGCAGTTCAGGGGTATCTGAGATGAGTAACTCAAAGTTCTACGGTTAATAGGGGCGAGATCCTAAGCCTCGAGATTTATCGGCCATCATGAGATTACGGAGCGGATTAGTTCGGTAGCTTATTGGTTAAAGCTACTTTCGAAGTTATCCAAGATACATGATGTTGTTTTTCCATGTGTCTATACTCTATGAGTAATTGCCGATCTTTCGCATATCTCATAAATTTAACCTATCATCCGAAGAAAGATTTAAATGTCCAAGAGCAGTCAGTTGAAAGTATTGATCAGGAGGACTAAATTGTTAGAGGTAAATTATGAGGTAAATGGACTACTACCTGAGAAAATAGAGAAGCAGTAAGATGTCAGTGCTCATCCATTTGTATTGGCAGGTACTAAATTTCGAGGACGAAATTTTTATAAGGAGGGGAGAATTGATACGACCCGAACCTCGAATTATCTTTTTAACTGGTTTATTTCTACTTTTACTCCTCGGGAATTGTTTTTACGAATCGGAAGTTCTAAATGTTGACTTTTAAATAAGTTGACCCGGCCAAAGATTTTATTTCTTGTCGAGGTAGAGCACGTTGAAACGAGTTCGTGGACACGTAGCACGCCCAATTTGGAGTTTGTACGAAAAAGTTGTGATGTAGAATCGGGAATTGTCCGAATTTGGACGAGTATAAATAGCCGGGATTTTCCCGAAATGGCAATTTTCTTTCTTTCTTTCTTTTTTCTTTTTCTTCTCTCCTTCTTCTCTTTCTCTCTCCTCTCCCCCGACTCGGCCTTCGGCCGAACTGGGTCGGCGCACGGGTCCCATTCGGACCGGCTCGGCCTCCTCGTCTTCTCTGTGGCAGCGGCGCGGCTTGAAACACCGCCCTGTGGCCGTGCGAAGCCGAGCAAGGTTCGACTGTGTCGAACCTCGTTCTCCCTCCGCTGGCCAAGGTTCCACCCGATTCTTGAGGGGAGTTGAAGGCCTGGACTTGTGCAACACGTCCATGAAAGGAATCGAACCGAATTGCACCAGGTAAGGAGAAGTTAGAATTTGAATTTTTTAGGGTTTTTGGTTTCTGAATTGGAGGTTGTGATTTTGGTGTTTTTGGTGGATTTGGAGGGTAGAATTGGGTTTAGGATGATGATTGGAGTCGATTGGGTGTATTTTGATGTTGAATTGGTTGAATTTGGAGAGAATTGGAGGTTGAACAGTTACTGCCGCCGTATGCGGGGGCAGCGCTTGTTTTTGGCGGCGGAGGCGACGGGGATGAGTCCCCGAGGTGGTGGCGTTGATGCTGTGAAAATTTGGCATCGATTGGAGGTGGTTTCGGCCTCATGTGGCGGCGCTGCTGTTCCGGCGACTGTGGTGGCGGCGCCACTGTTCCGGCAGCGAAAGGTTGAAGATGATGAACAGTAACAGTAAATAGTAAAACAGTAAAAGGTAAAAGAAAAATGGTAAAAGGTGAAAAGTAAAAAGGTGAACAGTAAACAGTAAATGGTAAATAGTAATTGAATTTTAACCATTTACTGTTTGACTTTCAGAATTACTGTTTGACCTGGAATAATTACTGTTTGACCAGTAGTTTTTACTGTTGACTTACCGTAAAAAGGTTAAAAGCTGATTAAAGGGGTTTTACGACGGAATAACAAGGAAAAGAATTAATCGGACACGGAGTGGGTGTCCTGAGTAATTTCGGACTTAGATTATTCGGTATTGAGGCGAAATTCCTATACCGATAAGTGAAAAAGGAAAAATTGGAAGTTTCGGACGAGTGAGGACGTCCGTAGATTTATCGATTTTAATTAAATTCCGAGTTTCGTAATATTTAGAATTTCATCCCTGTTACAGGTCGAGAGGTTATTCGACGGGACGAGAGATCAGATTAGCGGCGCGCTCGGCAGTACTGTGAGTGGATTTTTATTTTAAATAAATGCATGCATAATTGTTTTAATGAAATGAAGTTTATTTTAAATAAATGCTTTGAGAAGCATGAGAATTCATATAATTAAAATGAAATGATATTTAAAGAAATATATGTTTTGGGGTTATGTTTTACTACGATTTTAGTAGTACGTGATTTTATCCAGAAACGAGGTTTTCGGAAATAATATGTTTTTAATTGTTCATAATTGATCATACTGAAAAGTTTTAACGGTATTTAAATGAAATGACCGGAAATGAGATTTCCGGAAATAGTAGGATTCGATAAATCATACTTAATCGTTTTATTGTATTTTATATTTGTACGACCGGAAATGAGATTTTCGGGGAGTTTATCATTTCATTATTTGTGATTTTCGACATGTGAGATGTCAAAGTTATATATTATTTTTTATATTTATTTTATGACATGTGGGACATGTCGGATGTATATATATTCTTTTGAGGCTACGAAGCTACGAATTTATGTGATTATATATATATAAGCCTCAGATGTACAGTCGGGGACTGTACGGATTTATACATAAGGGGAAGCGTATTTTCGGTTTTGTTTTCGGATTTTCACCATATCATGGTCCAGATATATATTGATGCTAGCTAGCTTATTGACCTCATCCCACGCGAGGTGACGACTTGACCATATAGGTCAGATTCACGCTCGGTGGTTGACGGAGTTGTGGTGTAGATGTTTAGCGTGGAACGCGGACGCTATAGAGAGTCTTTGAGGCTCTGACCCTTAGTCTTGGAGGCTATTATTAAATGGTGGTAATGACGTTCCCCTATTTTATTATATGATATGACCAATGGGATTGGTTAGGATATTATATCATTTGGGTTTCGGGAATATTTTCTCTATGAGACTTTCTGTTATTTAATAAATTCCCGAACCAGCGGGGCTGGGGTTTTTATTGCGACCAATGAGATTGGTCGAGAAACATCACAAATGGTTTTCAAAAGTATATTGTTTTTGAATACGTATAAAAAGAATAATTATTTATTTATTTGATTTTATATCAGCGGGGCTGATGATTTTTAAATATGATTTTCTTAAAACGTGGGACGTTTTATTTATAAAGCATGCACTGTGGTTTTATTTCTAAAACTCTGGGAAAGTAATATAATACTTTCATTTAAAGTACTATATTAAATCATATTATTTTTATCCACTCACTCTAACGTTTTTAAATTACTTTCCCCTGGGCCCTTCGATTTAAATCGCCCAGTGTGCAGAGTAATAGTCGGAGGTCAAGAGTACCCGGAGTCGAGGCATAGCTGTCATCTTTGTTGCTTCCGCTAGGTGGGATCTGTGATCCCTTACTCTTTTATCTTTATATTCTATTTCTTGTTTTGTAATTCCAGTTCATTGTATTAGATTGCTCTGATTACCTGTGATCCAGTTGAATTAGATTTTATTGTAATTTTTGTGGCGGTTGTTGTGATTTGGGGAGCAGGTGGCTCCAGGTGTTGAGGATGAATCTGGATTTAGAAGTGTTTTTGGTTGTTGCAGGCCTTAGGGTTGTCCATCTAAAGATTGACTTTATCGATTTATCGATAGAGTTAGTCTTAAGGTGGTCCCCGCAGGACCTTATCCGGATTTCAGGGTGAAATCCGGGGCGGGTCCTGTCACATCCGGCCCAGACCCTACCTGTTGACCGACTCGGTTGACCGTTGACCAGTGTTGACCAACCCTTTGACCGTTGACCGGTACTGTAGCAGTTCGATCCGAACGCCGTTTCGGCCCGATTCGACCAGTTTGCTCCTCGACTCGACGCGAAACGGATATTTACCATTTTTGGTGAATTAAGGTGAGTAAACCTCATGGTGTTCGTATTGTTATGCGAGTTAATTTATATTAATGGATCGTTAAATGCAAAATGGTTTTATGGAAATGATATTTGTTTTAAATTGAATGAACTTGATCGACTACGGTTCATTGGTAAGTAAAATGAATTTATTATAAAAATGATTTTCAAAGGGTTTTACGATCAATGACTATAGTTGGTATTAGTGGACTATTCCTGAGTGAATGTCTACGTATATATATATATATTTACGTGAAGTATATGTATTGTGGGTGTGCAATTGGGTGCTTTAATTGTTATGAAATTGTCATAATTGTGGGTTATGTGAGTGTATGTGTTGGTTTGGAAACCAACGGTGAATGTAAGATATTGCCCAATGGGGTCGAATTGGTATCTTACATGTGTATTGTGTGAATGTAAGATATTGCCCGGTGGGGTCGAATTGGTATCTTACATGTGTGTTGTGTGAATGTAAGATATTGCCATTAGTGGTCGAATTGGTATCTTACATGTGTGTTGTGTGAATGTAAGGTATATTAGTGGTCGAATTGGTATCTTACATGTGTGTTGTGTGGTTGGGTTGGTTTGGAAACCAATGGCCAATGTAAGATCTTGCCATTAGTGGTCGAATTGGGATCTTACATGTGTGGCGGAAATGATCTTGCCAGTAGTGGTTTAATTGGGTTCCTTGTGGCATCTATTATCTGTTAGAGCTCTAGTCTGTCTGTCTTGGTGAAAGTCAGATGGGAATGACTGAGGTCATTGTCCTGTGTGTTATTCATTGGTTGATTGTGCGATGTTTTCTTGAGTTTTAAGATGGTAACATCTTGGCTTCATTTGGGATTGAGGGATTTCTTATATGGTTGTATTTTGTTTATATTTGTGTTGTTGTTTGTGACAGGACCCGCCCCGGATTTCACCCTGAAACCCGGATAAGATCCTGCGGGGACTACCTTAAGATTAACTCTATCGATAAATCGATAAGCCAATCTTAAGATAGACAACCCTAAAACCTGCAACAAATAAAACACTTCTAAATTACAGTTCCAACCGAAACACCTGGAGCCACCTGCTCCCCAAATCACAACAATCGCCACAATAAACCCAAACTCAAACTCAATTTACTCACAAGTAATCAGAGCAATCTAATACAATGAACTGAAATTACAAAACAAGAAATAGAATATAAAGATAAAAGAGTAAGGGATCATAGATCCCACCTAGCGGAAGCAACAAAGATGACAGCTATGCCTCGACTCCGGGTACTCTTGACCTCCGACTATTACTCTGCACACTGGGCGATTTAAAACGAAGGGCCCAAGGAAAGTAATTTAAAAACAAACCTTAGAGTGAGTGGATGAAAACAATATCGTATATAAAAAGTATTATTTTACTTTCCCACTATTATATAATTAAAAACCACGATGCATGCATTTTCATAAAACGTTCACGTTTCAGAAAAATCATAGTAATTAATCAGCTCTGCAGATATCTCAAATCCAAATAATATTTTCTTTATACTTTCAAAATAAATACTTTGAAAATCAAATAGTAACATGCCACAACCAATCCCATTGGCCGAATCCCAAATCATTTTATAGTAAAAACTCAGCCCCACTGATATATCGAATAAACAACAAATCCTTTCGTTTATATATATATTCAAAACAATATACCGTGGAAAACAATTTATAATATTTCTCGACCAATCCCATTGGTCACATAAAAACTCCAGCCCCAATGGTTCGGGAATTTATTAAATAACAGAAAGTCTCATAGAGAAAATATTTCCGAAACCCAAATGATATAAAATCCTGACCAATCTCATTGGTCATATAATATAATAACATAGGAGAAACGTACTACCCACCATTTAACAGTAGCCCCTAGGGCTAAGGGTCAATATATACATAAGGGTCCCCAACAGCATCAACACGCTATGCCCGTACACGTCGACCACCGAGCGTGAATCTGATCTATATGGTCAAGTCGTCACCTCGCGTGGGCTCAGGCGACTAAGCTAGCTAGCATCAACATATACATAAATCCTGACCCTGATATGGTGAAAACAAAACCGAAATTACGTATCCCCTTATATATCATAAATCCGTAGGGTCCCCGACCGTACCCCTGAGGCTCATATATAAATAATCACATAAAATCGTAGCCTCAAAAGAACATATATATACATCCGACATGTCTAACATGTCGTAAAATAAATATAAAAAATGATATATAGTTTCGACATCTCACATGTCGAAAATCACAAATAACGAAATCATAAAATCCCCGGAAATCTCATTTCCGGTCTTTTCAATATAAATATATTTAGAATGCTCAAATATGATTTTATCAATTCATACTATTTTCGAAAATCTCATTTTCTGAGTAAAATTTCGTACTATTTAAAATAGTAGTAAACATATACCCCAAATCCATATTTTCCTTTAAATAGTAAATGAAACAATTATCATAATCAAATCTCTATATTTCAGATAAACCTCAAGAAATCATTTAATTTATATCAACTTTATTTCAATAAAATATTTATGCATGCATTTATTTAAAATAAAAATCCACTCACAGTACTGCCGAGCGCGCCGCTAATCTGATTTCTCGTCTCGTCGAAAAACCTCTCGACCTGACTCGAATTAGCTCGATTCCTTCCTTGGGCTTGTTCTACACGTCGAGGTCAACAATTACCCCCAAGAATCGAGTGGAACATTGGCCGGAGGAGGGATAACCGCCCGATCGGAGGCGATCGGTCTCGGGCGTCGCACCGCCAAACCGCGGCGTTTCACGCCGCGCCGCTGCCACCGACACGACGAGCAAGCCGAGCCGGTCCGAATGGGACCCGTGCGCCGACCCAGTTCGGCCGGACGGCGGGGATTCGGCCGGAGTCGGGCGGAGTCGGGGGAGAGGAGAGAGAAAGGAGAGAGAAGAAAAGGGAGAAAAGAAAAAAGAAAAAGAACGTTTCCCTCTCGGGAAATTTTCCATTCCCGCTATATATACTCGTCCAAAAACGGCAAAATCCTGTTTCTACATCACAACTTTTTCGTACAAACTCCAAATTAGGCGTGCTACGTGTCCTCGAACTCGTTTCAACGTCCTCTACCTTATCATGAAACAAAAACCTCGATCGGGTCAACTTATTTAAAAGTCAACATTTAGAACTTCTGATTCGTAAAAACAATTCCCGAGGAGTAAAAGTAGAAATAAACCAGTTAAAAGGTAATTCGAGGTTCGGGTCGTATCAGTTTGTGCGCGACTTCCTGAACTAAGTTTTATGCAGGAGTCACAATTTTAATTGTGTAAGATTTGTATTTTCCTGAACTATTCTTTTAAGCAGGAAAGTCTGAATCTTATCTTGTATTTTGCATGTTTTAATTGTATTATCTTGAAATTGTCTGTTTTACTCACACGAGCTTTGAAAGCTTACCGGGTTCGTTGTTTACAACCCGGTGCACCAACTGTTGGTGTACTGATTAGACTTGCAGGTGAGGACTAGCAGCCAAGGAGTGGCATCTGAGTCGCGCGGCTAGTAGGTGTGGACTTTGATCTAGTTTGTCTTCCTTTTTGTTTTTGGGTTAGTGAGTGACAGCGTGAGACTCTATTGTTACATTCATGTTTTGTTGATGTAACATTTTTGAGTGTTTGAGCCACGCACTTAAACTCTGTTGTTGTACTTAGTTATTTGATTAATAACTTTTAAGTATGGAGTTTTTGTGGTTTTTCACATTATCGAAATTGGATTTTTATTATCCAATTTTTTGGGGTGTGACAACACCAAACACATATTGCATATCCGATGACATATTAGTACCAAAGAGCATATGATAGGGTTCCGCTGCAGTTTGGTCATCACTCAAAAGGTACCGATTATCATCAAATATGCACCTTAAGCTCTGATACCAAACTGTCACGTCCCGAATTTGAATCGATAAAAAATTCAAATTCGAAAAAGTGATAATTCAATAATCATAACAACTAGAAAATAATTTACAAATTATTAAGCATTAAAGAGTTCAAAAAAATGCGACTTCGGCGAATTCAATTATTACATTATCATTCCTTCACAAATTGTAATATATCTGACAATGTAAATGTTCGCTAAATAACTCACTATACACTGACAGAGCATAACTAAAAGTAGGTTCACATCCACTAGCCGCAGTTATCAACCGCCGACTCAACTCTGCTAATCATCACCTATACAATTAAAGCCTACACCATAGATTGGTGCACCGGGTTGTAAACAACAAACCCGGTAAGCTTATAAAGCTCGTGCGAGTAAACTTAGACTCAAACAAAAACTCTTAAACCATTGAACCACATGCACATAAAAAATGTAAGGTAAGATTCAGACTTTCCTACGTAAAAGCATAGTTCAGGAAAACACAAATCTTACACAATTAAAATCATGACTCCTGCATATAACTTAGTTCAGGAAGTTACGCACAAACCATTAAAATCGTGATTTCTGCTTATAGCTTAGTTCAGGAAGTTACACAAAAGCAATTAACACAAAATCTAACAACTGAAAGCAATTAATACATTTGACAACCCTAAAATGAAGCCAAAATGTTGCCATTTTAAACTCAAGAACAACATCGCACACCTTATTTTCTTTGAAAACCCATCTCCCTTTTACTCATAAAAATACAAGTCAACTAGTGACAAAATCACATATAGTTTCCTTTCAAAAACATGCATGCATGAGACCCAGATAACTTCACACGGTTACCCCTCATGCCCTGCAAAATGGAAATCACATTCTCAAAACAACCACAATCAACCAAAGTATAAAACCCGAGGTACAATGACCACTATCATTCTCCTCAAATCTCATAAGGGAGACAGACTAGAACTCTAACTGATCGTAACCAATCACCCGGTCAAAAACTTGGTTCCCTATATAATTACCATAAGGATCCATTTCACCACTTTGGCGAGATCCTAACCTATAATTGCCATATAGATCCATTTCACCACTATGGCGAGATATCCTTCGCCACACATATAAGATCCTCATCAAACAAGACAGATCTTACACTAGCTACTCAGAGGAGGAGAGAGAGTGTGAAGGCCGGGCTCGAAGGAGGAGGAGATTGGAGTCGGAGTCGGGCTCGGGGAGGAGGAGACCTGGTCGATGCGGCGAAAGAGGAGATCGTAGTCGGCTCGCCGTCGAAGTGCCTCGCTTGGCTCGCCGCCGACGCCTCTCTCTTCGCTCGTTGCCGACGCCCTCCCGAAGCTCGCTACTAAAAAGCTAGGAGATGAATCTGAAATTTGAAACCCTAGCAAGCTCATTAGCCGGCTTCTTGGCGCTGCGACGGAGCTCTTCCTCCACCATGAGGTCGACCTCATTCTTCACGGCGGCGCTGGAGTAGTAGTCTTCGTCGGCTGTGGCGGTGGTGTTTGTCATAGAGAGAGAGAGAGAGAGAGAGAGAGAGAGATCTGAATAGTATGTTGAACTGTTTATATATATATATATATATATATATATATGACATGTGTTGTTAATTATGTCATTAAACCATGTACAGGTTAACAGCCCGAAACTGTTAATTCCATGTTGATGGTATAAAAAAATTAGGTCTTTCTATTAGTAAATATCACTACAAAATTATAGTTATAGGTAATTATGTATTATTAAAAAAAGAAAAAGAAAATCTATGTAAAATAATCGTTAATAATCGGTAATTTAAAGTTACACAAGTGTCGCTGAATATAAAGCTAAGTGGATAATCTTTCTCCCTCGCTCTCGTTCTAGTTCTAGTTCTAGTTCTCGTCTCCGTCACAAAACATATAAATAGTAGAAGCAGTTTGCTTCCAAAGCAAAGCCAGAACTAGTTCTACTGCAATGCCATACTTGGTTCTCCACAGCCCACCACTCGCGTCCTTCCCTAGTCAGCTCCAATCCTCAAGGTTCCCAATTCAGACCCACAAACCAGCGGCCTGGATTCACCCCAGAAATAGTCATGCGGCTCTTCTTGGCGGCATAAGGTGCATGGCGAAGCCACGCAGAGTGGCAATGGTGGCAAAGCAGATACAGAGGGAGCTCTCTGACATGCTCTTAACGGATAAGGTGTTGCAATACGCTATTTTGCCTGAGGTTTCTTTGGGTGCCGACCGTTATCTTTCTTCGTTGACCACAATTAATGATGTTGAGGTTTCTATCGACTTGCAGGTATTGCCATTTTAATAGGTGTTGGGTTTTGCTTTGCTTTTGAATTGTCGTGATTTATTGTGGGTTCTTTGAGCTGATAGGATTTTGGGTTTCATTGATGTCAATTATGTATAATGTGTTATATATTGTGCATTGTGATGGTGTATTAGGAAAATCGGAAAAAGATTATCAAATTTGTGTGCTTTTGCATTGTGTGTAGATACCCATTTACTGTCTTACTGACTTTTTCATTTAATTAAGGATTTTGGCGACCCTCATTTGGTCTCATTCTGTAGAACTCGGTAGAATAGCTTATTTGGATTGTTTTTTAGAGAAAGCTTCGAGCTTTACATTGTTACAATCCTTTGGAAGGTTGGTCGTGCTTTGTTTACTGTATGGAGCATAAAAAACCTGACACGAAATGGAAACATTTGGAATTGTAATTGATTGTTGTAGCTTGTGCCGATGGAGAAGCTAAGTGGGATCATTGAGTTAGATTCTGCCAAGCTGTTTAGTGAATTTTTTTTTTTTTGAAACATTGAGATAAATTTACTTGTGTCAGCAAAAATACTTTGGCATTCTCTTTTCCCAAATGATATCCTCGACCACTATTATACTCTGACAACTTCTGACAGTAACTTTGCCATCATGCTTTATGTGTGAAATATATTTTTCTCCAAATTATTCTTCAGTTTGCTGATGTGTTAGAAACTGCATTTGATTGTACAAGTGTTCTTCGGTTGACTCGGCTCATTATTGTGATCTTGTAGGCCTTTCACTGATAGGCAGATTAAATTCGTGCGTACTTCCCAAAGAACATAAAAGTAAAAGTAAAATGAAATACTCTCACGTTTCCCATTTTAATGACACCTTAAACACAAAAATTCCCCTACCTGCTGCTTCCTTCAAGTTTTGGGAAGGAAATTTCTATTTTAGATAATAATAGTTTATTTCTTTGACTACAGGTGGTTAAAGTATTTGTATCTGTCTTTGGTGATGCAAGAGGGAAGGAAGTTGCTCTTGCCGGGCTAAAGTCAAAAGCAAAGTATGTCCGTGGTGAATTGGGAAGGCGTATGAAACTGCGTTTGACTCCGGAGATACGCTTCATTGAAGATGAATCATTAGAGAGAGGAAGCAGGGTAAAATTAGTTATATATGATTTACAAGTATCATTATATATACCTCCCCACTATTAGTGATATCCCTGGTGCAATTTTCTCTTGAACAGAGTATTTAGTTCTTATATGGTAATTATACAATTAGTAGGCTGTCCATATAAGTTGGTCAAAAAATTAATCAAGTCTTTACGTAAAGGTTCACAAGATTGTTTCTTTATGCTATTCTGCTTAATCAAGTGTAACTCTTCAACTCAAAATTGTTGTCTTGATCATGTCCTGTGAAATTACCAAAACCTAAAATTAACACAGTATGTACCTGTCATGATATAGAACTTTTGGAAGTTGAGGATTATGATATGGTTACATATAAGTTTAAGATGATATATTAGTATACAAGCATCATGAATTTCCTCTCTTTTTGGTGAATCGTTTGTTCCAGAAAGTGGGCAAAGTTATTTAAAAGTCCAGCTATGCACCTGGACTCTTTGTTGTTCCTTTCAGTGTGTGAATTCTATCCAAAGAAAAGTTCGGGAGAGTATTTTATCTCGGAAACCATCAACTGTGATGGTTTTATTTGGTTACTTGATGCTAAAGTTCCCCATCAATTTCAGCCTAGCAAAATGTAGAAAAGACTTTCCGTATCTATGTTACTGCTTAATATTTCTGGTTTTATGTCTAATTTTTACTTTTGTTTTTTAAATGCAAAGCATTGAGTTTCCTGGGTTAGATAATCTTTGTTTTAGCATTGCTAATCAATAGATTTTCAGTTTTTACTTATCGCTTGGCTATCTAAATTGTCTGGTGCTTGTAGAATTACTCCTGTGGTCAGTGTCTTTCCAATCTGATCTGTAAATGAAACATTATAGGTGATTGCAATATTAGATCGGATAAAGAATGAGAAGAAAGATGGAGAAAGGCAAGATGAGGAGCAATTGGAATCATCTGACACCCCTCCGGGTTATATAGATTGGGATGATGATGACCCTGATGAAGACATTATATACATAAAGTAGTTTGTCCGCTACTTGCAATTAGGCTTCTTTGAATTTAGACATGGATTTGCTTGTCCCCCAGGTTCGTTTTATCACCACAAATTTCCATTTAGTGATAGCCATCCATATTAATTCAATCAATGTTATGTTTCCTAGATGTTGTAATGGTTCCTTGCCAGTTCCTCACTTAAATTGAGATAAAATAGTTTAGAGGAAACAAGCTACCTGAAATTTGGTTGGTAGTGGTGGTGGATCTGGATATAATTTAGTGATTGTTGTGATAAACTTTTGGAAAAAGGTCATGCTAGAATGTAGATATTAGCATGGTGCATTTAATTGTGTTTAAGAAGTCATAGATCTCTGAATATCACCCTTGCCTCATGCGGTTAATGTTGGTAATTGGGATTGCCTGAGAACATGGTCACTGCTGCAGGAATTTTATTACAGAACCCATGTCTAAATCACATATTATTACCTTATCTGATGCAGGCTGTTACCATCTAAGCCACAGTGCGAAACTGGACAGAACCAACTCTTCCCACCTGTAGCCATAATCTGAATTACAAGCTTTAACCATGTCGTACCTAGTAAAATTACCTCAAATACGTGCGCTTTTTCCCAGTGTTTAAATATTTCCTTTGGTTTTGTTTAGTTTATGTAGGCATACCTGCTTCTTCAGAACGGGCAGCTCCTCGCTGGAGTCGATCAAGTATAGATTATAAAGGCCCTGTCAACACAAGGAAAGAAAAAAAAAGAGATAAGAGGAAGAAGTAAAACATGAAAGAAAATCCGGGACAAAGCCATTTGTACATGAGATCAAACAGTAAAGATAAAAGACAATTGTAATTAGAACAAATTTTGAAAGATTTTATTTGGTAATTGCGAAAATGCAATGAACCAAAGCTCAAATATTGAAGATAGCAATCAGAAGATAGAAAATAAAAAGAACAATTTTTAGCACTGCATGAATCACCGACTATATATAAGATAACTACTGGAAAAGTAACAGCGCATTGAATATTTAGCATACCTTGGCAACTCTGGATTTACCCTCCACCGTCTCCAATGCTTTAGCTTCAGGAGTTCTTCAGTTCATTATTATTTGTTTTCAGTCCTTGTCGAAGCAAATTGTAGGCATACCTGGAGGCAAGATAAAGACCAAGAAGCGTATGACTGCCTTCAAAGAAATATTCAACATAAGAGAGTATACCCTTTCAGTCCCTCTCACCAAATTATCCAACACACCCTATATCGTATTGAATTTTACTCTTCAATAGAATTCCAAGTAAGCTCCCTGTGTTTGGAGTATAGACCTCCAGTTCTAAACTCGCTCTTACTTTCTCACACTCAGGAGAAGCATACATAGTTTGACAATTTGATTTTCCCTATATCAAATTCTCGAGACCAGATCTTCCACTACAACACTGGAAATCTTAGGTGATGAAAAATTTTCGTCACTTAAGAGAGATTTTCGTCGCCTAAGGACTTAGATGACGAAAATTTTGTTGCCTAAGTTTCGTCGTCCAAAGTTTGTGGTCAAAGTAGGCGACGGAATTTTTAGATTTTCGTAGCCTAAGATACTACTTAGACGACGAAAATATTTCGTCGTCTAAGTGCAATGGTGACGAAAAAATTCTTAGAGGACGATATTTTTCGTCGGCTGGGAACTTACTTAGATGACGAAAGAACAAATTTTCGTCAACTAAGCGTATTACTTAGTCGACGAAATTACAATATTTTATCGTCTAAGTAAGAAACTTAGTCAACGAACTATATAGTTTTCGTCGCCTCAGTAATACGCCTAGTCGACGAAAGATAATTATTTTGTCGTCTAAGAAAGGATCTTAGTCGACGAACTCCTTAATTTTCGTCTCCTAAGTATGGATCTTAGTCCACGAAATAATTTTTATTCGTTGCCTAAGTATATCACTTAGGAGAGGAAGATGATATACTTCGTCGCCTAAGTATTAATTTTTAAAATAAAAAAAATTTCAAAAATTGAATACTGAATACTAAATATTAATACTGAATATTCATACAAATTAAAAAAAAATTATTCATACAAATTAAATACTGAATATTAATAAATTAAATTTGTTCATATAAATTAAATAAAACTTAATATTAAACCGAACAATAATATCGTGGGGGGGGGAGTCTGCTAGTTACTTTTGAAGCCTTGCAAACATGCTCCAACCGACTAAGACGGTCTTGACCTTCTTCGGCATTCTCTTTGACCAGTCTTGTCTCCTCCTCAAGTATAGCGATTTGTTCATTGGACAGTCGTGCCTGCTCCTCTACATGTGCGATACGCTCTCTAGCCTCTCGGGCCTCCTCCTCCGCTCGTCTGATACGCTCCGCATTTGGAGACCGACAACGTACAGTGGAATTTTCCCCTTGAGATGATTAGGAGCTGAAATCGAAGGTTACTCCTCCTAACCCCGGATCTCACCGCTGTTTCGTGGTCCTAGTGTGTTTACAAGTACTTGGCCCTGAGTCGGCTTGTCAAAATACTAAATGATCTGATCTTCCGGAACGTCGGGGTGGTCTTTCCTCATAGTGGCCATCATCTTATCAATCTCGATATTGATATGGCGCTGCATTTGAAAATGAAGTGCATTAACATCATTAATCACATTAACAATAAATAATAAATGATGAATTTAAACATAATAGGAAACTTACTATATTTTCTGCCGCTTCCAGGTGCTCGGGAGGGTACACCATCTCATAATTCTTCACCAACGCCAATGGTTCACCCTTTTCCTTCAACTCGAGTGCCCCATAGATGAAAGACTTTGAACCGGACCGATGGAGCAATGTCTTCTTCCCCCGGTGGATTGTGTTGGCGGCCGATCGTTTCTGTAGAAGTATAATTATATTTGAGACAAATAATTAGTATTCAAACAAAACAAAAATCAAGAATGTTTACATTTGAAAGCACATACTAATATTAGAAATTGTATACATGGAACTCATCGCTCTGGAAGTGTTGAACCAGCCAAGACCACTCCTCCTTCCTATTGTTGAACTGTTTCGGGATTTTGCACCCTAATTCTAATCTTGTTGAGCTTGCTCTTGAAGGCTGTGAAGATCTTGGCGGCATACTTGTGAACCCACTTTCTCATCTTCTTATCACCCCCCAAGGGACGTCATAAACAAGCTCTTACAAAAATAAAAATGAAATTAATATGAGAAATGACTTAGGTATAGAAAAATAAAATATTAAAAATTGTAGTTGTTAACTCCGTACGTCAGTTCATATTTGAGCTTGTTCTGATCATCCTTCTCCAGGTCCCACCAACTAGCAGCAGTTATGGGAATGTTGTCCCGAATGGTATGGTCGATATCATGAGTCAGCCAACTATTCTGTGTACTGGTCTTCGGTCCGTGCAAGAACTCATCATCCATGACGATCTTCACCTTCTCTCCATGCTGCACCCAAGACTTATAGGCCTTTAAGCTTTTGACCAACCCCAGTTTGTGTTTGAGAGGAGGTGCTGCCAAAACAATAACAGTTTAATTAGAGAGTAATAACACATTTATAACTAAATAACTTAATTAAAAGTGTTGGATTATCTTTACCTCCATCAGGCCGAGGACGAGATATGCGCTGACAACTGATCTCTTCACCATCACTGTCTTCGGTTTGATGTGTGGTTTGTGCTAATGAAGGGGCTGAAGTATCTTCCTCCGGCAACGGGGGAGGGGGGGAGGTGCTGATCCGTTCGCAGACGCTTCCGTAATTGGCTGTGACGAACTCCCTTCAGAGCCATTTGACATGTAGAAGCGGTCAAAGGCCTCCTGCCTCTTCTTCAGCTTCTCATGAGTCAACGGCATATTTTTCCTGTCAAGAAACACAAATTATATCATAAACGCAGCATATTGAAATTCATATATCAACATCTAACAAAGATAGTAACTGATAAAATTTAACTTTAAAATTAGTAACAATGACAGACTTATATGTTTTCAAAATAAGTGATTTGAAATGAAAACTTCAAATGCATAGTCAAATAAATCAGATAATGGTACTAAGCCATGCAAATCATCAAAATGATCTTATTTGTTTGGATTTTTGTTAAGAAAGGAATGCTTGCTTGTGGCAGCCTTCAAAACTACCCACAATTGAATTCCAAATCAAAATACCACTTTGTAATAAATATACATATATTTATGGAAAAATTTCACACACAGTACCTGAACTTAGGTGGTCAGGTCAGTTTGATACCTCAACTTTTTTTCGTACGATAAACATACTCCAACTTATTTATCCGTACCGAATGTGTACCCACGTCACTGTTTTGATGACGTGGCCTTAGGTGGTCAGGTCAGTTTGATACCTGAACTTAGGTGGTCAGGTCAGTTTGATACCTAAACTTAGGTGGTCAGGTCAGTTTGATACAAAAACAGAGGTGCCACGTCATCAAAACAGTGACGTGGGTACACATTTGGTACGGATAAATAAGTTGGAGTATGTTTATCGTACGAAAAAAAGTTGAGGTATCAAACTGACCTGACCACCTAAGTTCAGGTACTGTGTGTGAATTTTTTCCTATATTTATATATGACTAAAGTTGTGATAATATACTTTCTTCCACATGCATAGAGACCTATATATTAAAGCATTATAGTGAGGTAGATGATATTATTGATGCCCAAGCAATCAGAGGAGAAGACATCCAAGGTATTCCTTGGGATATACTTGGCATTACTAGAGAGAAATACCGGCAAACTAGGTTAGAACAATACAAGAATTATGAAAACATCCCTAATTCAGGAGAAGGGTCAAGGAAGGTAAAAACCATTTTCCACTTTTTGGTTGATTATTTTTCTTCTTCTTAAGTTCTTTGGTTATGTTTTTATGTGGAAGTATCAACTTTGGCTTGCATGAGTTATTTGATCATAATTTTCTTCTCTTTGCTGACAGGATTCCAACATTACTAAGAAGGGATCTTTATATTTAGAGTTTAGACGTAACACAAGATCAGTGAAATCAACTCTTCTTCATTTTCAGGTGTGCTGAGTTCAAGCATGTAAACTTACTTTGGTTTTTCTTGCTTTCTGGTAATGTAGTTCTCATTGATGTCAATATAAAATTACCAGAAAGCATATAGTATAACGGTTTACATACTCTGGGTATTAAGCTAACCTTCCTACCTAGCCATCCCCTCTAAAATGCAGAGCATTTTCAAAATCTACAAGAGATCAAAAAAATGCTCGTGTTCTAAGCCAAATATTATAGCTTTATATAATTTCATGATTAGGATGAAAGTGACTTGAGCTAGGCTGGCATTCTGGTAATGTAACAGCTAGATGTGGTTCTTTTAATTAATTTTTTCTCGTATTTGTTTGTTGTTGTAGTTGTGTAACTTGGTGTGGGCTACATCAGAGCATGATGTCTATCTCATGTCACACTATTCTGTCATTCATTGGTCTTCATTAAGTTGCAGCAAGTCTGAGGTTTTAAATTTGTCAGGACATGTCACACTAAATACACAAAACAAAAACCACTTTCTGAGATCAAATTATGAAACTCCACTTGATTAACATCCAGAAATTATCAAATTCCAAACTGAAGCCAATATCTTATCAAACACAACAGCAAGTCACCTATATAAACAACCTACTATATATCAAGCATATATATATATAGACTGGAAGATATGATCAGGCATAGCAAAACAAATATACGGCTTCAGAGACTACAAATTTTGAGGAGAGGGGTTACTGCACATATGCATTAGGACTTCTACAATTAACAGAGAAGAAGAAGAGTAGAGAGAAATAAGAGAACATTGGGTTGTCGCGCAACCTGTTGAAGAGAGAAGAGAATCGAACCTATAGAGGAGAAAGGGGGCGACGGGGAGGTCACCGAGTGGGGGTGGAGGTTGGGGTGTCTGAGGAGGAGGCTAGGGCAGGGACGAAGGAGGAGATTGGGGCGGAGGCTGGATGAGGAGGACGCAATGGACGGGGCCTAAGGAGGAGGCTGGGGGGGGCCACGAGGAGGAGGCTGGGGCAGGGGCCAGAAGGCAGAGGCGGGGGTGGCGACCGAGGCGCAGGCTGGGGCGGGGGCCAGAAGGAGGAGGCGGAGGCGGCAACCGAGGCAGATTTCTGGGCAAAGGAAAAATTTAAGAATTTGGGATTGGAGAGAATGAGATTTAGGGATTGCCCGGTGGGGGTATATTTTGTTTACTTAGGCGACGAATTATAATGTCTCGTCTCCTAAGTTATGTACTTAGGTGACGAAAAGAAGGTTTAGTCTCCTAAGCATTTTACTTATACGATGAAATTTTTTTTCGTGGCCTAAATATTATTACTTAGGCGACGAAACATTTATTCGTCTCCTAAGATAATTTCGAATTTATTAGCGAAATTTATTGGCGAAAATTATTGGTAGAAAATTTATTTCGAATTTGAAAAAGTCTTTTTACTTAGACGACCAATATGTATTTTTCGTTGTCTAAGTAAAAAGACTTTTTTGGAAAATCTATTGGCGGCTTAATTTTAATGTGTTAAAACTTTTGCAACGAGTTCATATGTGCATTTGGTCGACTTGGACCCAAATATACATATATATATATATATATATGTATATATATATATATATTAATTAATACAAAAACAAATTAATAACGTAACAATAATAGTACTTGTTATTAATTGTAATTATACATCACAAACAAATTTATTGAATTTAAAAACACATAATTTAAATCATCATGGTTCTCCATCATAATCGTCATCATCTGTATCGTTTGCATCTTCAATCATATCAGTGAAGTCATCATTGGAATCCTCATAGTTGTCTGATTCCTCATCATACTAGTTATTAATGAAGTCATCATTGACTCTGTTTTGAGATGTAGATGCATTCGGAACTGCAATGAATTCATCAGAAATGACGAAATGTAAGCGGTTGTTGTCACGAATAGCCTCTATATTAGGGATTTGAGAAGCCGAATGCTCTTGATATGGTTCATCAGTGTCGCCGTCATCTTCATCATCATGTTCTTCACCCTCTTCAATTGTAGACGCACTCCATATATTCCTATGTAACATCGGGTTAACCACTTTTCAAAATCCACCGGCCTCAGGATCATGAAGATAAAACGCCTATTTTGCCATGCTGGCAAGAATGAAAGACTCGTTTTCATACCAGCTTGTGACTGTATTCACTGATAACATGCCATATTCCATCTTTGTACTCCTAGGAACACTTGGATCAGTATTGAACCATCTACACTTGAACAAGACAACGTTCATATTTCCATATACTAGTTCCACAACGGCGAGTAGCACTCCATAGTAGGTTGAGTCGTTACCATCTACTATGACCCCGTAATTTTGTGTTTTGCTGTTTTCATCTCGTTGAAGTGTCACAAACTTGCGCCGTTCACGAAACACATCACTCGCACACTGTGAGAAATCGGCATTCTAGCCAAATGCTGCAATTCTGGCGAGTACCAATCACTCTTCTGTTTTTGAAGATTTTCCACCTGCGAAGTTGTGATAAATTATTTAAATTGAACTGACCAGAATACTAATATTGAAATAGAGATATTGTAACAGAAAAAATGTAAGAGCTTACCCATTTGCGAAAGTAATCAGGAAATGTTCTTTTGTGCGGCTCTTTCGGCCTTTGGTCTCTAAGATATCCTTCAATGAGCTTCAAATGCTGACGCATGAAATATTGTGCTTCGTCACAGTGTTGTAGTACGTACCAATGAGCTTCAATTATCAAATCGGTAAATTACCAAACGGACGTACAACACTAGAAACGACTGAAAGTTTGAACTATGGTACTGTAGAAGCCGCTGTAGAAGATTCTGCTTCGTCACTATTACGGAGATATAAGTTGCAGTATATTACACATTCATGTGCAACGTACGACTCCGCTATCAATCCTTCATGGTTAGTCTTGCTTTTATATCACTGTTTGTATTGATAGTAGTCTGAAATTACACAGTTATTAGTGAAGTATATATATAAGACAATATTACAATGAATGGGCAAATATGAATAATAAATAGTACATTTCTTGGGGATACATCCAGGTGCAATGAACTGGACCAGTAAGCAGTGCTTGATCTGGAAGATTGATCATCAGATGAATCATACTGTCAAAGAAAGCAGGGGGAAAATCATTTCCAATTTGCATAAAATATAGATGACGTCTTCTTTAAGAATGAGAACATCTGACTTCTTCAACTCTTTAGCGCATAACTTCTGAAAGAACCTACACAACGCTATTATAGGTTCCACCACATCTGGACAACCACTGGAATAAGACGTTGCAGCAAAACATGACAGTCCTGACTCTTCAATCCGTTAAACGTATTAAGCCCCAAGTTAATACACCGAGATATATTTCCTGCATACCCATGAGGATATTTTACTCCTTTAAACCATATGAAAACCTCTTTCTTGAAAGCCGGTTTAACAATGTAAGGTGCAACAAGTATGAAAATCCCTGACGCCGTCTTCACTGGCCACAAGTGTTCTCATATTCCCTTGAACTGCAGATAATCACGTGCTTTCACAGTGTCCTTACTCTTTCCTTTAATATCAAAAACTGTTCCCACAAGGCTGTCACTTACATTCTTTTCTATGTGCATGACATCTAGAGTGTGCCTAAGAATTAATTTCGGCCAGTAAGGCAAAGCATAGAATGTACTCTTGTGTGTAAAACACTTGTACTCGTCAGGGCGTTCCGGAACTGGTATTGTGGTATCACCGCTCAACAAGCCGAAATCAAAAGAGTTCAACTTCTCGAAAATTTCATCACCAGTCTAGGGACGGGGTTTACAACGAAGCTCTATTGTACTATCAAATTTTTCGCCTTCAAGTCGTCACGCATGGTTAGTTGGAAGCCATCTACGGTGACCCAAGTAACACACCTTCCCAGTGCACCAAAAAAAATGGATTTCGTTCAAGAAAATAGGACAAGCTTTGTAACCTTTAGTGGCCTGAGACGACAACATCCTGTAACCAAGAAAATCACTTATGGTAAACATCAGCATTGCTCTCATCACAAATGATCTTCCACTGTGCCTGTCAAAAGTAAGAGCTTCATTTTCCCATAAATCTAACAGCTCATCGATCAAAGGTTGTAGATACACATCCAAACACTTTCCTGGAGACTTTGGACGGGGAATTAACAAAGACATCATACTAAATTTCTTCTTAATACACATCCAAGGAAGCAGGTTGTATGGCACAAGAATAGCATGCTATATACTATGACTCAAACTCATATTTTCATAGGGATTGAATCCATCTGAGGCAAGCCCGAGTCTTACATTTCTAACATCTCTTGCAAAATGTGGGAATAATCTGTCAAAGGACTTCCACACCTCACCATCTACAAGGTGTCTGAGAGTATCATCATCTGTCCTTCTCTCTCCATGCCATCTCATTTTTTTTTTTGCTGTGTGTAAAGACATGTAAAGACATGTAAAGACACTTCAATCTAGGAATTAAAGGGAAATGACGAAGCACCTTCACAGGAACATTGTTTTCCTTAACTGTGTCTTGGTCCCACCTCCACGCATGGCATATGTGACATTCATCAAGCTCAGCTATCTCTTTGTAAAACAAAACACAGTTATTCTTGCAGGCGTGGATTTTGTTATAACTGAGACCGAGATCGCCCAATATCTTGTGTACCTTGTAATAACTATCAGGTTGATAGTTAAGAACAGGAAGAGTTTCCTTACAATGCTTTAGCAGACTATCAAAAGAGTCATTTGTCCACCTATTCTTGAGTTTCAACTGTATCTGTGAGATGATGGTCCCTAAAACAGTGTTAGGACTACCCTCGAATAATGGGATCTGCACTTGAGCAAGGAGTCTAGTATACTTATCATAATCACCACTGTCAACAAGAGGAATTGTGCCATCCTCAAAAACTGCCTCTTGGAATTCCTCTTCCTCTTGTACTGGGGCAAATGTATGATGTTCATAGCCGGGTCTTCATAAGGTTCGAAAGCACCACGAGATGTTCAATCATGGTATCCCGCTTGGATTTCGGCAACTGTAGGTTCATAATCTGCTGCTATACCGTGTTTACTCCATGTTGTATAATTCCGCATAATGCATCTGTTACACAAGTGATCGTAGATTCTTAGTATCATTTTGCACTTAGTATTCATACAACTTAAGTAGGGACACCTATGTGTTTTCTTTCCTCCACCATATTCACATACAAAATTTATAGAACTTCCTACTCCTTGATGGTATTTTTCGCTCTCCCTTGGGTATTGCATCCAACTATTGTCTTTATCCATCGATCACCTGTCATATATATTAATTAATATAAGATAAACAATAAATAATCACAAATTAACAAATAAACAATTTATACGCATGTTTCTTCTCGACCTTATGCCTCTGGTTAGCGTCCTAATCTCATTGGAGCACAAGACTTTGTTTCACAGTTTGTAGATCTTGTGTATTCGTTTTCAGTCGTGGGAAAATTTTGGCAGCATCTCCCCACAGTTCCTCAAATGCACGAATATCTATACACCTAGTATGCACTCGAAGAACAGTGTTGGGAGACCCCGTCGAAATATATACTCACGATCGCAAACGAATACGCAAGACCTATACAAACTGTGAAACAAACTCCTCTGCCCTCAAACTGTCCAAAAATGGGACAATTCAAGAATCATATGCTGATTCTCGAACGGGATTTCTAAGGATATAAATGCATGTACATCAGTGAATAAAAGAATGATTTATTCTTTCATTCACCGCTAATTATAAATCATATAACAATGATTTTCGTAAAATAATTACAATTATTAATTAAATTAATTAATACATTTTAAAATAAATAATTAATTCAACAATTTCACAAAAACTAACAATTTAATTGAGTATATATGTATGAATCAACAAAAACAATATACTATCACCTCACAATATATATATACACACACAACAATATATATAATTCTCTACCTCAAAAATGAAATATTTCAATGGAAAAAATGTAAATTTTTGTTGAAAAAGATGAAGAAAGAGATCATACCAAGTTAAAAATCGATGGGTAGTAGTGGAGAAGGCTTAGGAAGACCTGATTTGAAGCTTTTCACATCTGTTTCTGCACAAACCCGTAGGCCTGGTAGAGACTGGTGAATCTAGATGTGATCTCCTCCGGCGAACCTGCTAACTAAGGGGAATACCGGGCGGGCCGGTCTTCTCCTCTCCGATGCCTAAGTTAGTACAGTTAGGATGAATAGATAACTTAAGCACGTATGATAAGCAGTTGGAGAGATCAGTTACCTATTAAAGAGGATAGTTGAGGCCATTATATAGGTGGTCAAGCGTGAGGTCTGGTCTTACTCTTCGATGTGGGACTGGTTTCCTTCTGTTGGCACACAAAAGGACAGCTCTGGCGGCCTGTTCGGCAGGCTGGCGTCCCCTGTCCCCGGGCCCCTGGTCACAAGGTAGACTGCTGGACCTCGGGTCCGGGCGCTGGTGATCCTGCTCTGGGCCTCAGTCCGGCCCCAGGCATGCTGGCTGCGAGTCTGTGGGCCTGTGTAGCCCCTCTGTGGCTACTGTCAACAAGTTCCCCAAGTTTCCGGTCAAGTGCAATCTTGAATGGGGACTTAATATGTCTCGCTCCTGTCCCGCAGACCCGCAGAGTTACCGACCCAACGGTGCCCAGTCCCCCAAGTCCGCATTGAAGATTAGGCGTGACCGGGCGTTCGGGCAGAGAAGGCGTGGTGATGTGAGGACTCGACCGGTGGAATGCCATGTCGGGACGAGTCCCCCAAGTTCCCAGGGTGAAACTGCTGCCAACGGTGAGGCAGGCCGGGGTGTAGCCCGGTGGTTCGGCCCAGCTTGTGCTGGAATAAGCGTGGGGTAATAGAGTTGCTAGCCTGCGGGGAGGCCTGTTGGAGCGTGGAATAAGTCAACAGGTACCCCGGTGGGGTGTTGCGGCCATGTTGAAGCACCGGTTAACACCTGCTAGTTCTTCTCAGCTTGTGTTTGAATAAGCGTGAGGTAATGTGCAGGTTTTCTAGCCTGCGGAGAGACTTGTTCTATGTTAGAGAAATAATCTGCCCGGTGGGGTGGCGTGGAGATAACAAGTCTCGCCATGGATCCCCAAATTTATCACAATTCAGTGTGATGCAGGGTTTTTAGCCTGCTGGAAGAGTTTGCATGTGTTAGATGTAAACTCTCCCGGGTTTATAAAGCCCATGTGTTTGAAGCCTTGAGTTGTTGCTGGCTTGTCCCTGCCCGCAGGGGCGAAGGAAAGTAACTAAACCGGTGGAATGTCTTGGAGCCGGTTGAATGTCTTAGAACCGGTTGAATGCTACATAACCGGTGGAATGCCATGGAGTCGGTTGAATGCTACCTAACCGGTGAGATGCCATGGAGCCGGTTGAATGCTACCTAACCGGTGAGATGCCATGGAGCCGGTTGAATGCTACATAACCGGTGAGATGTCATGGAGCCGGTTGAATGCTACATAACCGGTGGAATGACATGGAGTCAGTTGAATGCTACCTAACCGGTGGGATGACATGGAGCCGGTTGAATGCTACCTAACCGGTAGGATACTACATAACTGGTGGAATGCCATAGAGCCGGTTGAATGTTACATAACCGGTGGGATGACATGGAGCCGGTTGAATACTACATAACCGGTGGGATGTCATAGAGCTGGTTGAATGCAACCTAACCGGTGGGATGACATGAGTCGGTTGAATACTATATAACCGGTGGTGTTCCTTTCCTTGATTTGAGGTCGACTCTTGGGGAAGTGGGGGGGGGGGGGGGGGGGGGGTTTGGACGCCTCGGCTTTCGCTCCTACCTCCCCTAACTGTCGCTTGTAGGTGGGACAGGTGGCTGACATGCAATGAAGGAGAGAGCCTATCAGTCCCATCAGTTATGATGGCTTGGGAACTTTATCGATGCTGGGACACGTGTCAGTAGGGAGCGGTCTGAGATGGAGGGAATCTGCGGCTGGGGTTGCCTCTCCTTTTTGCTTGCCCTAATTATCAACAAGGTGTAGTTTTGCAGGCTATAAGATGCTTCGCACCCTAAACCCTAAACCCTAAACCCTAAACCCTAAAACCCTAAACCCCTAACCCCTAAAACCCTAAAACTCTAAACCCTAAACCCCTAACCCCAAAACCCTAAACCCTCAACCCCTAACCCTCAACCCTAAACCCTAAAGGACCATATTAATCTTCGTCAGAACATTATGCCTTTTTTATAATTTTGGACCTTTAATTGCCTTTTTTTATAAATACCCTAATTTGAGGAGTAGAGATGATGCACTAGTAATATGACTAATATCCATTTGACAAGCCTGGTACTAATAAGAATGTCGATTTACTACGTAGTTTCGTTTTTATTGATGAACGATAGAATTTGGCCTTTGGCTATTTGATATCAGGGTGACATCTTTATGTGTATGCTGCATTGCTCCGTAGTAGATAAAGATGTCATATTTTGTTTTCCTCTGATGAAAACATAGTATTTGAGTTTTGAGAAACAAAAACAAAGGAAATCAAATTTACTTTTAAAATTTGGCTTTTATAAGCTAAACTAAACCGTAAGATTAGTTTAGGGTTTTTGCACAAATAACCAAAGGCCAATTTCTATCGTAGAATTTGTATAGCAAGTGAATGAATCATCTTTAATTTCATTACACACATAATACCTCCTTCACTTCATTAGATACAGTTGACACTATAGTAGTATTTGATCATTTTCATGACTCTGTACTGTGCAACTATAAGGAAAAGGAAATCACATGTAAGCATCTCCAACAGATACCCCAAAGCTATTATTTTTTGAAAATTAACAGAAATATAGCTAAAATAGCATCCAACAGATACCCTATAGCTAAGTCAATTTTAGCTTCCCGAAATAATCTCTAGCTGCTTTTAACTATTTAGGAGAGAGAATATAGTTTGAAGTTAAAATTTCCCAATGTGTAAAATATAGCTTGACTCTAAAATAACTACAACTGCTGAATAGAAAGTTAAAAACATATAAGTTAAATTTAACTTTTTATGTAATTTAACTATAACTTTTAGCTAAACACTTGGAGATGCTCTAACTGTATGAAGCATTAGAACACTGGACAGCTATAAGATGCTTCGCACCCTAAACCCTAAACCCTCAACCCTCAACCCTAAACCCTCAACCCTCAACCCTCAACCCTAAACCCTAAACCCTAAACCCCTAACCCCTAAAAACCATAAACCCCTAACCCCTAAACCCTAAACCCTCAACGCCTACACCCTCAACCCCTAACCCTCAACCCTAAACCCTAAACCCTAAAGGACCATATTAATCTTCGTCAGAACATTATGCCTTTTTTATAATTTTGGACCTTTAATTGCCCTTTTTGATAAATACCCTAATTAATTTGAGGAGTAGAGATGATGCACTAGTAATATGACTAATATCCATTTGACAAGCCTGGTACTAATAAGAATGTCGATCTACTGATGGAGGTGTTATCCAAGCACAAAATACCTGCAAAACAACTACATACAAATAATACCCTTCTTGTGTCGAGTGTAGTATTGACAAGTAGGGATCGTTCTATCCGGGGAAATCAAGGGCTTTCAATTACACAAAGCATTGTATTAAAGGGGGTTGTCGAAATTTTTAATTATTATTTACTTACTAGTTTACGAAAATTAAATCCTAGATTACTATATACAATTGATCATCACCTTTCACACAATCACCAAACACAAATCTCATTATACATGCAACAAAATTAAAACAAGTAATAGGGGCAGCAAACATAAAACGATTTCAAGATTAATTAAGTTCCAATTTAATTAGGGCCAACGCAGCTTATCCTAATTATTCAAGACATCATAAGTATTTAGAATCCGAAACGAGCGCAATCCTAAACATGGTACTAATCGGTTTAATAACACAACACATGTAAATTAAACACAAAAAGCACATAAGCACATATTGTCGAATTGGAACATGTTAGCAAGTATGGCGTCACCCATTTCACATCGACATGTAAATTTCCATAATTACTCTAACCCTTAGATTAATACATATCAAAACCAACAACGCGTGTGAATCAACATGTATTAAATCGGCATATGAATTCAACATCTAGATAACACTCATGGCCTGCGAATGCATCTAGACATCTCCTTCGGTTCCACACGAATTAAGAAAATAAACCTAATTAAATCAAGAACACATTCAAAACCTACTGCCCATACAACATATTTAATCATATCACATGCATAAATCGGCAATCATATATAAAATTCCCAAACATTTATAACAAAGATCCAAAGATCCCATATATGATTATCAATACCGAAAATAAATTCAGAAACCAAAACATACTTCATAGACAAAGTTATGTTTAAATACAAAGAAACAAAAACCAATAGAGTACAATCCATGTTACAACCTTGATAAAGATTCGGCAAGGATTGGTGAATGATGATCGGATTGTTGGTAGAATATGGTGGATTCGGCCTTGGTTCTTGGTATGAAATTTGTGGATTTATTTTGGCAGGGATTCGGAAAGGATTTTGTGGAGAGAGAGATGATGATTTTCTGTGCAAAAGCCTTGGTATATATAGAGGAAGTAACCTAGAGAAGCCAGCCACAAACCAAAACCGAATTGGTTTAGGTTTCCTTGATTTTCTGAATTCGGCAGAATGACCTCCGTGCATTGATTACGTCATAACTCTCTCTAGAAAATATCTATTGAGGTGATTCCAGTTGAGTTGGAAACTAGACTCCCGTAGCTTTCTATCCATATAAGGCTCGAATTCTGATTCATTGTAAGCTGTCCGGGAGAGTTCGTGGAAGTTGGATGACGTGCACAGGAATTTTCCCGAAATTAATCAAGATTTGTTGCGATTTTCTTCCTCTATTTTCTGCCGAAAATTCCCAAGATGATGACTGAATAATTGAGCAATATCTCTTTAGGTTTTCCATGAATTAATTCAGCCAAAAATCTTGCACAAAGGATGGAACTCAGTCCACATTCGTAAGCCAAATCCATGTAGAACTCGGCTTGCTTCTTCTTTTCCATTCCGAAATTAATCTTTTCTTTTCTTTTTTAATTCAGCCAAATTCTTCATGGATCAATGCTTGATGGACTGAATAATGGACTAGGCTCATAACTCATTTGGACAATTTATCCAAGAGCTAGCCGTAGCTTTCCCTAGTTGAGCCAGGAAAGCATCCTTTGTATCTTCTTTTCCTGCTTGCATCAGGGAAACTTCTTTTCTTTTGTTCTTCGACTTCTTCCTTGAAAGGATGACTCTCTAATGCTCCAATATGTTCAGTAGCTCATCACTTACAACCTTGGACACGAAATTGTTGTAGAAAAATAGAAATCCTTCAAAACGGGCAGCAGGTTCTTCCTCTCGGCAGATCTGACCTTCTTGCATTCAAACCGGCATAACTCTCTACTTAGGAGAGTTTTTTCTTCGATTCCAGTTGTATATGAAACTAGACACACAGGGCTTTCCAACGGCGTATGGCACGTTCTCTGGTTCCAAGCGATGTGTCCCACAGAAATTCCGGAAGTCAGGACACAGTCCCAGGAAAATCCTGGTAGTCCCTGGATTGGTTTGCTCAAACTGCCAAGTTGCAGCCTTCATTTGGGTGACTTTCCGAACTCCGATTGATCTGAAATTTTGACACAATACACTTTAGCTTCCCAATTATATGCATACCAAATTTCATCAAATTTGGAAAAGGATAGATCAGTTTAGCACGAGCCTCAAAATCACGAAAAAGACATATTTTACTTTATTTCCAGATTTCTATACTTAGTCATTTTTCTGATTATTAAGCACACTTTCTCCAAAACTCTACCAACATGACACTAAACTAAATTATGACTCAATCTTACTCTAAATAGACATAACAAAGCATAAATAAGAGATAATACACATTAATAACGTCGCACATTGTACTCTTATCATCTACTACGTAGTTTCGTTTTTATTGATGAACGATAAAATTTGGCCTTTGGCTATTTGATATCAGGGTGACATCTTTATGTGTATGCTGCATTGCTCCGTAGTAGATAAAGATGTCATATTTTGTTTTCCTCTGATGAAAACATAGTATTTGAGTTTTGAGAAACAAAAACAAAGGAAATCAAATTTACTTTTAAAATTTGGCTTTTATAATCTAAACTAAACCGTAAGATTAGTTTAGGGTTTTTGCACAAATAACCAAAGGCCAATTTCTATCGTAGAATTTGTATAGCAAGTGAATGAATCATCTTTAATTTCATTACACACATAATACCTCCTTCACTTCATTAGATACAGTTGACACTATAGTAGTATTTGATCATTTTCATGATTCTGTACTGTCACTACTGCAGACCATGTTCGAAGCGACGACAAAACGCTTCAGAGAAAAAGTCGTCGCTTCGACACCGAGAGACAACATGGTCGTCGCTTGAAGTCGTCACTTCGTTTTCGTCGTTTCAACTTCGAGGCGACCAATTTCGCTTCAAAAGTCGTCGCTTGGATATCTCAAGCGACGACTTCAAAGTTTGTCGCCACATACTGAGCAACGAAGTTTGGGTCGTCTCCTCACATTCGAGGCGATCGAATTTTGGGTCGTCGCTTTCAATTCTAGGAGACGAAGTTTGGTTGGTCGCTTACAATTTGAGGGGACAAAGTTTGTTCAAAAGTCGTCGCTAGAGTGTATGGGATGATAAAATTCATGCGACGAATATCAATGTTCGTCGCTTCATATCTCCATTTTCGTTTTAAAAAAATTTCCCCCCGATTTCGTTAATATCAATGTTCGTCAGATTTTCCGGTTTTTATGTCCAGTTTTTGGAGGCGGTGGACAGGGAGGGAGGCGGTGGACAGGGAGGGAGGGAGGAGAGGGGGAAGAGGAGGAGAGAGAGGGAGGCAGTGGAGGAGGCGAGGAGGAGAGGGAGGGAGGGAGGCGGTGGAGGAGGAGAGGGAGGAGAGGGAGGCAGTGGAGGAGGAGAGGGAGGAGGGAGGAGGAGAGGGAGGCAGTGGTGGAGGAGGCGACGCGAAGGGAGGAGACGGAGTGAAGAGGAAGGAGGAGAGGGAAGAATATATATAAAAGGGCTTTGAATTATGGCCGTTAGATCTGGAAAATCTGACGGTTCATAGGGTGATCCGCGCAATGTGTTTTAATTGGTTCTCAGCATGTGGCGCGGATTCAACACTGAAGCGACGAAGTAAGACGAAATCCGTCGCTTCAATAATATATAAAATTGAAGCGACGCAGTAATACAAAATCCGTCGCTTCAATAATATTTAAAAGATTTTAAAATTTTTATTGATTATACTGAAGCGACGCAGTAATACAAAATCCGTCGCTTCAATAATTGATAGGAGCATAAAATGCGACGTTCTTAATATGTTTTTACCCCCATTTATGCAATGCTTAACCCTTATTGTTGTAATATAGAGTCATGTTATAGAGTCAAGAGTTTTGGTGGAATTAAAGTGAAAACATGTGGAAAATAGAATAAAAATGCAGAAATTGTCAAAAGCCTATTCACAAAGTCTCTGAGATGTTTTATTGAATCTGTAAAACATAAACTTTGCTTTTGATAGATTTTTCTCTTCTCATTTGCAGTCGACATACTAAGGATTGAACAAAGGAAAGAATCATTAAAATCGGAGTGGAACAAAATGCCAAGAACTTCAAGTTCTTATCGGATGCAAATCCAAGAATTCCAGAAGATTTCAGTGTCCGACATCCAACTTTCTGAATTTATTCCCGACGATTGACAAGGAATTTGAAGGTGAAATTTTTATGGATGAAAGCCCTGTGTGTCTAGTTTCATATGCAATTAGAATCGCAGAAAAATCTCTCCTAAGTAGAGAGTTATGCCGGTTTGAATGCAAGAAGGTCAGATCTGCCGAGAGGAAGAACCTGCTGCCCGTTTTGAAGGATTTCTATTTTTCTACAACAATTTCGTGTCCAAGGTTGTAAGTGATGAGCTACTGAACATATTGGAGCATTAGAGAGTCATCCTTTCAAGGAAGAAGTCGAAGAACAAAAGAAAAGAAGTTTCCCTGATGCAAGCAGGAAAAGAAGATACAAAGGATGCTTTCCTGGCTCAACTAGGGAAAGCTACGGCTAGCTCTTGGATAAATTGTCCAAATGAGTTATGAGCCTAGTCCATTATTCAGTCCATCAAGCATTGATCCATGAAGAATTTGGCTGAATTAAAAAAGAAAAGAAAAGATTAATTTCGGAATGGAAAAGAAGAAGCAAGCCGAGTTCTACATGGATTTGGCTTACGAATGTGGACTGAGTTCCATCCTTTGTGCAAGATTTTTGGCTGAATTAATTCATGGAAAACCTAAAGAGATATTGCTCAATTATTCAGCCATTATCTTGGGAATTTTCGGCAGAAAATAGAGGAAGAAAATCGCAACAAATCCTGATTAATTTCGGGAAAATTCCTGTGCACGTCTCTCAACTTCCACGGACTCTCCCGGACAGCTGACAATGAATCAGAATTCGAGCCTTATATGGATAGAAAGCTACGGGAGTCTAGTTTCCAACCCAACTGGAATCACCTCAATAGCTATTTTCTAGAGAGAGTTATGACGTAATCAATGCACGGAGGTCATTCTGCCGAATTCAGAAAATCAAGGAAACCTAAACCAATTCGGTTTTTGTTTGTGGCTAGCTTCTCTAGGTTACTTCCTCTATAAATACCAAGGCTTTTGCACAGAAAATCATCATCTCTCCCTCCACAAAAGCTGCCGAACCTCTGCCCAAATTAATTCCCCAAATTTTATACCAAGGAGCAAAGCCGAATCCACCACCCTTCCATCAATTCGATCACCATCTCATCAATCCTTGCCGAATCTTAACCAAGGTTGTAATATGGATTGTTTTATTTTGGTTTTTGTTACTTTGTATTTAAACATAACTTTGTCTATGAAGTATGTTTTGGTTTTTGGTTTTAATTTCGGTATTGATAATCATATATGGGATCTTCGGATCTTTGTTATAATTGTTTGGATATTTTATATGTGATTGCCGAATTATATATGTGATGTGATTAAATTTGTATTATGGGCAGTAGCTTTAGCATGTTTCTTGATTTCAATTAGGTTTATTTTCTTAATTCGTGGGGAACCGAAGGAGATGTTTAGATGCACTCGAAAGGCCATGAGTGTTATCTAGATGTTGAATTCATATTCCGATCTAATATATGTTGATTCACACGCGTTGTTGGTTTTGACATGTATTAATCTAAGGGTAAGAGTAATTATGGAAATTTACATGTCGATGTGAGATGAGTGACGCCATACTTGCTAACATGTTCCAATTCGACAATACGTGCTTATGTGCTATTTGTGTTTAATTTACATGCGTTGTGTTGTTAAACCGATTAGTACCATGTTTAGGATTGCGCGCGTTTCGGATTCTAAATACTTATGATGTCTTGAATAATTAGGATAAGCTGCGTTGGCCCTAATTAAATTGGAGCTTAATTAATCTTGAAATCGTTATATGTTTGCTGCCCCTATTACTTGTTTTAATTTTATTGCATGTGTAATGAGATTTGTGTTTGGTGATGGTGTGAAAGGTGATGATCAATTGTATATAATAGATTAGGTTTTAAATTTCGTAAAAATCAGTAAATAATTGATAAAAATTTCGACAACCCCCTTTTATACAATACTTTGTGTGATTGAAAGCCCTTGATTTCCCCGGATAGAACGATCCCTACTTGTCAATACTACACTCGACACAAGAAGGGTATTATTTGTATGTAGTTGTTTTGCAGGTATTTTGTGCTTGGATAACACCTCCATCAGTTTTTGGCGCCGTTGCCGGGGAAATTATAATATTTTGATTCATAAAGTGTTGTTTGTAACTTTGTATATTTGTAAATTATTTAATTTTTGCAATAGTTTTGGGATATGTATTAATAGGATTTTTGGAAGTGTAATAGTAAATAGGGTTTTCCTTTTCCGATTTTTATTTTTTGTTTTTGGTTTTTGGTTTTTGTCCTTAATTGCCGATTTGTATGTTTTATTGTGATTGTTGTACACTTAGATAATTTCTAGGAAGATGGTAGTTTTTGTGTATGCTTGTAGTTTATTGTAGTTTCTAAAGTGTAACATGTAGGTGAAGCCTCTTTTGTTGATCATAACCAAAACCCTTCATACGAGTGATGCCATGTTAGGTATGTTTTTGTGTAGATTGGGAAACGGGCCCTGCAATGTTGGAATTAGTCCATCGTTGGCCCCCCACGCATAAAGACGCTAACTTGGTATTATTTTTATGAGGTTGAGGGCGGTTTTAATCAACACTTGTAGACCGCTAGGACCCGAGTTTATTTTACCAAGTATAGGGCAAGTTATTTTCATTGATGGGTTCGAGGTTTGTAAAACTGGTTTTCAAGACCCACAGACTGATGTTCATTCTCTGTGAGTGAGTCGATAGGGGACTTGTCCTCCGTGGTTAAAAACTTTGAGACCTGCCTTGTTCCTAAAGAGAGTTTACTCTCCGTGAATTTTAATGACACCGCCTTAGAAAAGTAAAGTATCTTCGACCTAGACAACCGCTTGTGCCGAAGCATCACCTCACTTTAGACGCTAGAAAATAACTTGAGCATATGTGAATCTATTTTTCTTCAAAACAAAAAATTCGCCTTTAATTTTAGAGGTATATCGGAATAAGCATGATACTACCTTGGGCTGCATCAGTCCATTGCACTGTTATCTCCTCTGCTCCACGTAACTCGAATTTTAAAGTTGTGTGAATAAAAGAAATAGACTCTAGGTTCGGCAATCTCATACTATTTTCGACACTCTTGGAAGACTAGGACCGATCCATTGTGTGATACTTGTAAATTTTCGTGAAACTTATACTTGCATAAATTGTGTGGAATATATACTTATAGAGAATTCGTATGATACATTTATAGTTTGAAAATTTTACATTACTGCTAACTTATTTCTAACCTATACTCTAACTTATTCTAACTCATTCTTTCTAACCTATACATATTGATTCTAATGATTCTTGTAGAGTTTAATTGTTAGTTGCGATCATAAGGAAGAGGTGAAGAATTACATTGTAAACAGTTGATTGGAGCTCTCATTGACTTGGGAAGGACGACAAGTGTTGCAAGAAACGAGTTCCACCACTCTCAACTTTTGTTCATGATTTACAATTAAATTCTACTTAGCTAATTGTTGTATATTTATACACTAACTTCTAACTTTAGCTAATTCACTAACTCACTACTAACTTATTCTTTGAATTCTCATCTCTACTCTTCTAAATTTCTTTATCTTGATGCGATGCAGTTGAAGAGTGGAGTAATCATGCATCGAGTTATGATAGCCATTGTAAGGAGGCACGAATTTGGAGGTGTACACTCCAAAAGGCGTCGCCCACAACTTGATTAAGAAGTGAAGAGTCTAGGCTGAGTAGACTATAAACATTAAGCGCTGCATGGGAGGCAACCCATTTCAACCAAAAATTGTGAAGGAGCCGTCTACGAGAGTTTGAAATTCTAAAACCTAAACTCTTTTTGGTTGAATTGTATAAATGTGGAACTTGTGAATTATCAAATGCTTGGAAATTACTACATAATTTTTGTGTACATTGAGGACAATGTAATTTTCTAAGTGTGGGGTAGGGATACATGTTTCACATGTTTGTTTTTGTTTTGAGTCAAAAAAGAAAAGAAAATAAAAATCAGAAAATCAGAAAAATAAAAAAAAAAATTTCGTTGCTTTTGTTTGTTTTGTGTTATTTTTGAGTCTTAGGATGCCCCTAAATAGTCTATGATGATTATATCTTTAATACATAGATGATGGTTTTGCATAATCATAAGAATTAATTGTGAGTTTCATGGACTTTGTGATTGGTATGAACATTTGAGACTTGAACTTAATTGTGTAAGAAGCATGTTTGTTGTGTTGATTTTGTTCCATAATAACCTTTGTGAGCTTTGATTGCCATATACTTTCTTCTTGAGTGATAAAAATGGGCAGAATTTTTCAAAACTTCATCATTCTTTGATTATTCAATGACTATGTGCCATAGATTTTAATGAACTCTAGAATGCTAGAACTCACTTTTGACGATTTTTGAGACTATTATTCATAACATGCCTTGATTTTGAATATGATTGAGATGATCTTGTTAGGATTACCACCAATGCCAAATAAAGCTTATGCCTAATTTGTGCCCGTCGTGGGACTCCTTAGTTTTAACCCCCTTGAGCCGACATTGAGCCATTTATTGCATCACCATGATACACTTTCCTTGAGCTTAGAACAGTTTATCCTAACCATTGTTGTCAAGACTTGGTAAAGTTTAATTGGAATTTGTGAATTGATGTGATGATGAGAAGTAAGTGTGGGGTGATCCAATCCAAAAGCATGAAAAACCATGATTGCCGAAAATAAAAAGAAAATTCGGACAGAAAATAAAAGAAAAAAATTTGTGCCGAAAATAAAAAAAATAAAAAGAAAAAGTTTCGGCAAATGAAAAGAAAAATAGAAATGCTTGGATTGAGATCTTGTGGTGAATTTGGAGTTTGTTTTACAATTGAAGGTCTATTATTATCATACTTGACATTTGTTCATATTCACTATGTTATGGGGAAGAAAAGAATGAAGTTTGGGCCCAACAAGTTGAAACTTGGCCCTTTTGAGTGAAGTCATAAGGAGTATTGAGCTTTGCTAAGTCTTGGTGACATTTTCTCACCACTATTCTAAATGCGAATTCCTTATGCCTAGCCCCACTATTTTCCATGTAAGATCTCTCATGATTCGAATAATAGGTGAACTTTGTATGTGGAGATTTTTGTCAAGAGTTGAGCATATGGTTTTGGTTCATTGGTGCACATAGTTGTTATATGAAGTTTTTCCTGAAAGATCTATTCACAAAGTGCCTTTATTTGATGAAATATGCAAGTTACTCTTTGTAACTCTTAATCTATTTTCTTGCATATACTTTGAGTGAATATTGCCATATCATGAGTGAAAAGAAGAGAGTATGCCTAGTGAGGAGGATGGAATCAACATAACATGTCATTGCTTGTGATTTTCGTTTCTTACTTGTTCATGCTATGATACATGTCTATGACGCTTGGGATTATTGTGCTTACATTGAATGCTTAACTTGAAAGCTATGTGTTTAAAGATCCTGAGACAATCGTTTTAGGGGCTGTAGTGTTGAGTCTTTTTTATTTGTTTTGCTAAGGGACTAGCAAAGGCTAAGTGTGGGGTAGTTGATAGGAGCATAAAATGCGACGTTCTTAATATGTTTTTACCCCCATTTATGCAATGCTTAACCCTTATTGTTGTAATATAGAGTCATGTTATAGAGTCAAGAGTTTTGGTGGAATTAAAGTGAAAACATGTGGAAAATAGAATAAAAATGCAGAAATTGTCAAAAGCCTATTCACAAAGTCTCTGAGATGTTTTATTGAATCTGTAAAACATAAACTTTGCTTTTGATAGATTTTTCTCTTCTCATTTGCAGTCGACATACTAAGGATTGAACAAAGGAAAGAATCATTAAAATCGGAGTGGAACAAAATGCCAAGAACTTCAAGTTCTTATCGGATGCAAATCCAAGAATTCCAGAAGATTTCAGTGTCCGACATCCAACTTTCTGAATTTATTCCCGACGATTGACAAGGAATTTGAAGGTGAAATTTTTATGGATGAAAGCCCTGTGTGTCTAGTTTCATATGCAATTAGAATCGCAGAAAAATCTCTCCTAAGTAGAGAGTTATGCCGGTTTGAATGCAAGAATGTCAGATCTGCCGAGAGGAAGAACCTGCTGCCCGTTTTGAAGGATTTCTATTTTTCTACAACAATTTCGTGTCCAAGGTTGTAAGTGATGAGCTACTGAACATATTGGAGCATTAGAGAGTCATCCTTTCAAGGAAGAAGTCGAAGAACAAAAGAAAAGAAGTTTCCCTGATGCAAGCAGGAAAAGAAGATACAAAGGATGCTTTCCTGGCTCAACTAGGGAAAGCTACGGCTAGCTCTTGGATAAATTGTCCAAATGAGTTATGAGCCTAGTCCATTATTCAGTCCATCAAGCATTGATCCATGAAGAATTTGGCTGAATTAAAAAAGAAAAGAAAAGATTAATTTCGGAATGGAAAAGAAGAAGCAAGCCGAGTTCTACATGGATTTGGCTTACGAATGTGGACTGAGTTCCATCCTTTGTGCAAGATTTTTGGCTGAATTAATTCATGGAAAACCTAAAGAGATATTGCTCAATTATTCAGCCATTATCTTGGGAATTTTCGGCAGAAAATAGAGGAAGAAAATCGCAACAAATCCTGATTAATTTCGGGAAAATTCCTGTGCACGTCTCTCAACTTCCACGGACTCTCCCGGACAGCTGACAATGAATCAGAATTCGAGCCTTATATGGATAGAAAGCTACGGGAGTCTAGTTTCCAACCCAACTGGAATCACCTCAATAGCTATTTTCTAGAGAGAGTTATGACGTAATCAATGCACGGAGGTCATTCTGCCGAATTCAGAAAATCAAGGAAACCTAAACCAATTCGGTTTTTGTTTGTGGCTAGCTTCTCTAGGTTACTTCCTCTATAAATACCAAGGCTTTTGCACAGAAAATCATCATCTCTCCCTCCACAAAAGCTGCCGAACCTCTGCCCAAATTAATTCCCCAAATTTTATACCAAGGAGCAAAGCCGAATCCACCACCCTTCCATCAATTCGATCACCATCTCATCAATCCTTGCCGAATCTTAACCAAGGTTGTAATATGGATTGTTTTATTTTGGTTTTTGTTACTTTGTATTTAAACATAACTTTGTCTATGAAGTATGTTTTGGTTTTTGGTTTTAATTTCGGTATTGATAATCATATATGGGATCTTCGGATCTTTGTTATAATTGTTTGGATATTTTATATGTGATTGCCGAATTATATATGTGATGTGATTAAATTTGTATTATGGGCAGTAGCTTTAGCATGTTTCTTGATTTCAATTAGGTTTATTTTCTTAATTCGTGGGGAACCGAAGGAGATGTTTAGATGCACTCGAAAGGCCATGAGTGTTATCTAGATGTTGAATTCATATTCCGATCTAATATATGTTGATTCACACGCGTTGTTGGTTTTGACATGTATTAATCTAAGGGTAAGAGTAATTATGGAAATTTACATGTCGATGTGAGATGAGTGACGCCATACTTGCTAACATGTTCCAATTCGACAATACGTGCTTATGTGCTATTTGTGTTTAATTTACATGCGTTGTGTTGTTAAACCGATTAGTACCATGTTTAGGATTGCGCGCGTTTCGGATTCTAAATACTTATGATGTCTTGAATAATTAGGATAAGCTGCGTTGGCCCTAATTAAATTGGAGCTTAATTAATCTTGAAATCGTTATATGTTTGCTGCCCCTATTACTTGTTTTAATTTTATTGCATGTGTAATGAGATTTGTGTTTGGTGATGGTGTGAAAGGTGATGATCAATTGTATATAATAGATTAGGTTTTAAATTTCGTAAAAATCAGTAAATAATAGATAAAAATTTCGACAACCCCCTTTTATACAATACTTTGTGTGATTGAAAGCCCTTGATTTCCCTGGATAGAACGATCCCTACTTGTCAATACTACACTCGACACAAGAAGGGTATTATTTGTATGTAGTTGTTTTGCAGGTATTTTGTGCTTGGATAACACCTCCATCAATAATATTTAAAAGATTTTAAAATTTTTATTGATTATACTGAAGCGACAAAGTAATACAAAATCCGTCGCTTCAATAATATTTAAAAGATTATAAAAATTTTATTGATTATACTGAAGCGACGAAGTAATACAAAATCCGTCGCTTCAATAATATTTAAAAGATTTTAAAATTTTTATTGATTATACTGAAGCGACGAAGTAATACAAAATCCGTCGCTTCAATAATATTTAAAAGATTATAAAATTTTTATGAGATTATACTCAAGTGTATAACTTTTCAAAGCAACTATATAAAAGAAGTAAAATTTTGAAAAATACTGTGAAATAACATTTGATCGTTATGATGAAATACAGTTATGGTAAAAAAATCACTTAAATCCGACAAAGTTAGAGCCCCGATCGACGCGGTCAACCTTATTTAAACTTATTTCTCTCTATGGGGAACCATAGTATCGGGAGGTAAAAGTTACTAAATTTTTACATGGCTGATTACGTCTCATCTATTTGAGAATTTAATGTTTGGAAGAGTCGACGAAACAAGATCATCTAAAGGTACGTAATAGGGTTTTCGTGTGATAAGTTTTATGAAAATATGGTTGACCGTTTCGATCGAGCGTCGAACGTTTACGAAACGAGCTGATTTTTATACTCTACTCATATTTAACTATAACGATCACATCAGACGGTCAAATTTTTCATTTTGTGAATTTAGCCATTATAACGACAACATGCTTACTAATACGATATAACTTGATTATAAGATTATACTCAAATGTACAACTTTTCGAAGCAACTATATAAAAGAAGTAAAATTTTGAAATACACTGTGAAATAACATTTGATCGTTATGATGAAATACGGTTATGGTAAAAAAATCACTTAAATCCGACAAAGTTAGAGCCCCGATCGATGCGGTCAACCTTATTTAAAACATATTAAACTGCCGTTTTGAGGGCCTAAACGAACTCGAAAGCCCGAAAAAGCCCACACGTCGTGGCAAAGCGACGAGTTTGACTCGTGGCGTCGTTTCCTTTCCGAAAATGTATTACAATCGTCAATCGGACACCAAATGCCAAATCTACAACTCTCCAAACTATGAAAATATATTTCAAAACATGAAGCGACGACTATTGCTCAATACTTGTCGCTTCGTATAAGAAGTCAGCGACGAATATTGACGAAAGTTATAAAATCCGTCGCTTGAATTTTACGTTGGCGACGAACTTTGAATTTTCGTCGCTACAGTTTACAAAACATTATTGGGAGGCGACAACCAATATTCGTCGCTTCAATAAGATGTGAGCGACGACTATTGATCAAAAGTCGTCGCTCTCGTTTTCTGAAGCGACCAATCCAATATTGGTCGCCTCAATGTGTTGAGGCGACGAACTTTGATTTTCCCTTTCCAATCTTCGTCGCCTCAGTCCTTGTTTCCAGTAGTGTGTGCAGCTATAAGGAAAAGGAAATCACATGTAACTGTATGAAGCATTAGAACACTGGACAGCCGTCGACCACGATGCCCTTGGCGGTTGGACAACCAGCCAAGTCACAGTGTTCACCGTTTGTTCCCCACCAAGTCAAACTTGTATTCTCCACCCCTACCGAAAGGTAAATCAAAACTGCCATGAAAGCCACCCCAGCATCCAATGCTGCTGAAAGAACGTAATTGTACCTCTGCCACCACGCCTTCCTGTAACGGAAGATGAAAAAGTTGAAGATGGTTCCGACTACGATCCAGGAATTGTAGTTCAGTGCTGTTGCTGCTGGCATATAAGCTGTTGCTCCTAGGAGGACTGGGAGATTGATGAGACGAATCCAAGTTTGCTTTGGGAATGCCTTGTGTAGTAGCCAAACAATAAGTGGTCCTATTAAACCTCCAAGAAAGAACCAGTTCATGGCACTATAGTTTCCAAGGCTTCCAAATATACGTCTCGGTCCTGCCAAACCCCATATAACAGATGCATCAAAGAAGACTCGGTCATATGCGCACGTCCATGGACTATCGGAATTAGGATCATCCACGCATATGTTCTTGATAGAGTCCAGCAACCACTCTGCTACCCCAATATTTACGGTTCCAGCAAGAATTGTTCCTATGAACTAGATGTCACAAAAATTGCATCAGATCAGAAACACGAAGGAGAATGATGAGTAGTAAAGGTCGTTAGTATGTAAATTTAATATGTGTGTGTGTGTGTGTGTGTGTGTGTGTGTGTGTATATATGTACCTGAACTAAAAACATTGATCTTGGAGGGATCTTCATGTAATGTCCAAGCTTGAAATCACTCAGGAAGGAGACTGCTTGAGACATGCTCATGTAGCCGTAAGTTTTGAAGCATACATTAGCTATTGGATGTCCGGGTAATATAATTCCCATAATGTACTCTGTTATTATGTTTAGTCCTGGTGTCTGTACATTGATTGGGGATCAAAATATTAGCAAGTGAGAGATTTGGAATAGCAAAAGCCACTTGACCACTGGTAAGGATAAGCTGAAATATTCAACACTGATATATTTTACTGCAAACCAAGCAAACAAAACAGGATCCATATATCTCACCTGGTTTGTTGTTGCTGTTATGATACTGATAGGAAGGGTGAATGTAAAGGCTATGGCACTAGCAAATAAGAGTCCCCACCATGGCATCTGAACCTGACATTCAAGAAGATACAAAGTGCAAGGGAAACTGCAAGTGTAACACCGAGCAACAAGTAAAACCACCAGGAAGGTATGTCCTTGTATTTTCTCATCAATCTCGTATGGACATCATCCTTTCCTTGGTAAGAAGCACGATAACGATCCATGATCCTCTGCCATTTCGCATGTTGTGTCAGTATATTCTTTTTAGAACACTAAGAGCATGTAAGTTAGTAGTCTTTTGTGTGAACCGTTCATATTACCTTCCATAGAATAACCCTACGTGTGTAAGGGTGGAAGCGATTGTAGCAAAGCCAAAGCCGTAAGTGAGAGCAAAAAACGTGCTTAAGTGAATCCGTCCCTGCTCATTATACTTTGCTATATCCAACTGAAACTTGTCATTGACAATAGCTGGTATGTCGTATCGTTGACCTGTTGCAGTAAACAAGTGCGAGGAAATAATGGGAAACTTTTGTGCATCATACGAGTCGACTAGTCCCCAGTATGCTATAGGGATTACAATGTAGACTATCAATGCATAGCCAGCGAAAACATTAGCAATGGCGAAGAAGGGGCAGATGAGGGGACTGAACATAAAGGACGCTACTGCAGACCAGTCGAGTGTAATGGCTCCAACTGCAAGCCCTCTCATGCCTGAGCCAATTTGCTGGGCGTTAACTAACTTGGAGTATATCCAACAAACCCATGATATGCTTGTGAGAGTGGTGAAGAGATACCCTGGGAAAGCATACCATGTAAAACTGCAAACTAGACCAATTAGGAAGAACTTTGCCCTTGAAATCCGCTGGTCACCTTTCTCCTCTTTCTCGTGCAAAGTCCTGTAAGCAAGATTTAAGAAGCATAATAATTAATAATTAAGTAAGCTATCAAATCATAAATCGCATGAATAAACACTGATGTAACGTTCAAGGCTGGGCTGTAATGACTTTGTAACTTAAGTGTCTTAAATTTAGCATATTATACTAAGCATTTTTAGATGGATGTTTGCATGTGTAAGATTAAGATAGTCCATAGTTAATCATTATGAGTAACCAATTTGCAGAAATAAAGGAAATAAAGGAAACAGATAGTTACTCTATCTAAACGTCGTGTTCCCAAATGGAGGGTAGAAATACAGGAAACAAATAGTGCTGGAAGCTGTGTTTGTTTGCCAGGATATAAGGGTTGGATATGATTAAAATTTGCCAATCTGACCACATGTCATGTTTGGAGACTCAGACATGGTAGGGTCAGAAAATTTTAAATCTTATCAGACCTAAGATTACTAATTCTGTTTAAAAGGTGTTACAAAATTAATCTGGCTTCATTTCGACAACGCCGAAAACCATAGAAGCTTTTCTCCTCCTCTGAGACTTCTCCCTTCTCTCATCCACAGCAGCTCAGTCCTGATTTTCTGGCCATCGACGGCCATTTTCGACTGTTTCCAACGTTGACAATCACATTTAGTTGTTCAAAGGTAAAATTTACGTCATAGATAACTTTTGTTTGTGTTTCTCAATCTGCTATTTTCTCTAGGAAATTCACCTTCAACTTCAGTCCTACGTAATGATTTTTCTCTCCAATTGGATGGATGTTCAAAGGTCTAGTGAATTTAATTCATAGGTAGTATGAATTTTCGGTTAATTGAGATTTGTGTTCCATGTGTTACAGATCTGGGCTCATGGCATCAGATTCTCATATCGTTTGTCTTCTGGTAAGCTCTCTATCTCAATATAGCTGAAATTGGTGTTCTTTAGTCAATGTAGTTTGATTAATATAGGACAAAATACTGGTCACTCCTCTAGCTTTCACTAATTCGACAGTTTAGTCTTTAAGGTTTCAATTTCAACAGATCACTCCTTCAACTCTCTAATTTCGAACAATCTACTCTCTCCGTCAATTCTCCATCCAATTGCACCGTTAAATGAGTGATGTGGCACCAGACACACTGTGTAATATCATAAATACCCCTGTATTCTTCTGTTTTAACCTTTTCCGACGACTGCTTCGTCGGTAAATGAATTCATATCTCTGTTTTAATCTTTGCCGACAACTTCTTCGTCGGTAGGCTTAATTCGTATCTCTGCCAACGACAGCTTTGTCGGCAGAGATGTTGCAGCCTCCCTCGCACTGTTTCTCAGCCGTTGCCGCCTCCCTCGCGCTCCACGGTTGTCTGAAGCTTGCTCAGAGGAAGGAAGAGAACACGACGATGGAACCCTCGAGCTTTTGATCGGCCGGTGGTGCTCCTGCCTTGGCGTCGACTGTGGCAGTGGCATTCGGGCTCGGCTGCGGGTGGCACGATGGTCGTCGGAGCTCGCCGCTGGCACGGGGTTCCAGATGATACGACCCGAATCTCGAGTTACTTTTGACAGTTTTATCTTTTATTTTTACGTTCCGGTAATTGTTTTTACGATTCGAAAATTTTATTGGTTGACTTTTTATAAGTCGACTAAACCGATAATTTTATTGCTCGAGGAAGTTGAAGAGGTCGTCGTTGCGAACTTATCGGTATATTATTGGTTATAATCGGAGTTAGAACACAAAAGTTGTGACGTGAAAACGAAGGCCGATGACAAATAGTTCCTACGAATTTGGGTGTAATCGTAGGAGTACGTGCGAGTGAGGATGTCGTTAAATTAGATTTGTTACTTTTTGGTTGTGAGTTGGTTTCATTAAATATTTTTCCTACAGGTCGAGGAGAGCCTCAGCGTGAGGAGGACTCTGGACGGAGATCGACCTAGTACAGTGAGTGGACTTTTGTTTTAAAATTGATGCATGCATGATTAATTGATTTTGTGGGTTTGTATACATATATATATGTGTGGAAATATTTGGGTTTTCGAAGAGCAATAAGTTATTTGAAAGGATGATTTTTCGGTGTCGATTTTCAAAGGGTTATAAATTTCATAAATTAACTTGACATTATAGAAATTTTATGTTTATTTATATGTAATAGGAAATGGGATTTCCGTGGACTATATGATTTTTAAATTGTTGGATATTGTGATTTAAACGAATAAACTATTTATATCGAATTGTTATAAATGATTTGAAGTAAGCAAAGTATCTTGATATCTTGAAGTTATTATTTATTGATATTTAGCCGGAATGGGAATTCCGTGGTTATATGCTTTGAATTATTTGGACATTATAATTTATCGTTGTCGACGTTGGTTTTATTTGTTCTTGAGCCCATGCTTTACGTTGTTTATATTTATGGGCCTTGGATATACGGTCGGGGACCGTATTATTTTATGATTACATAGGGGAAATGTATTTTGATTTGATTTCGGAGATTTTCACCATACGAGGGTCCACGGTATTATTATATTGATGCTAGCTAGCGAGGCCTCATCCCACGTGAGGTGACGACTTGACCATATAGGTCAGATTCACGCTCGGTGGTCGACGTAGGATGGTATATATTGAGGCGGTGACATGTCTAAGTGGTAGACTTAGACACGGGGGGAGTCAATAGGACTCTCGGACCTGGAGCCTGACGAGGTTCCAGTTATTTATGGTGGGTAGACTTTCTCCTGTTACATGACCAATGGGATTTGGTCATGATGACATGTTTCTTTTTCCATTGACTGGTTGCGGGAATATTTTCTCTGTGAGGTTTTCGACTTTTGATAGATTCCCGAACCAGAGGGGCTGGGATATGTTTTCATGGAAAGATTATTTTTAAAATGACATTTTTATGGTAAAGATATGCATCGTGATTTTCTTTATATTATGAAAAGTGGAAAGTAAAATATAAATGTTCGTTAAATTATTATATTTATTTGTAGAACTTTTTGTCCACTCACGCTAATGTTTTTAAATTACTTTCCCCTGGACCCTTTGTTTTCAACTGCCCAGTTTTACAGAGTAGTCCGGTGCCCGAGACAAGGATCCTAGTTCCTCTTTTCCGCTGCTTGAAATGTAGGTTATTAGTATAGCCTACTTGTACCTTTTATTTTCTTTGGTTGTATAGTGCTCTGATACTCGAGTGTGTATTTGTTGTAAACTCTACTCTTACTACTTTTGGGTTGAACTCCAAATGTCATGATTTTCGGAAACTTTTTGATTATCGTTTCTTTCTATATAAGTGAACTGTTGTTGGTTAGTGAGAAGTTAGTTAGTTTCGGGGGAACAGGTGGCTCCCTGAGTCAGGCTGGATTTTATCGAAGTGTTTTTGAGTTTTGTTTTCCATGTCAGGGTTGTCCATTTTAAGAAAGGTCATGCCGAATTTTCGGTAGAAACCTCCCTTGAAATGGTCCCCGCAGGATTTACTCTGGGTAACAGTGTGTTACCTGGGGCGGGTCCTGTCACCAGAGGAGAGCGAGGCAAGCACTTGGGTAGGTGGAACACGATCTGTTGTGGCCGAACGAGAGAGGACGATGGTGGAGAAATTTGAGCAGAGGGAATGAGAGAGTTGTTTTAACCTTTCCCGACGACTACTTCATCGGTAAATGGATTCACTTTTCCTTGTTTAATCTTTGCCGACAACTTTTTCGTCGGCAGTATTAATTCTTATCTCTGACGACGACAGATTTGTCGGCAGAGATGCTGCAGCATCAACGTCCTCTCTCGTCCGACACCACTTGATGCTGCAGCATCTCTGCCGACAAATCTGTCGTCGATAGAGATAAGAATTAATATTGCCGACGACACTACTATAAAAAACTCAATACACAACACAAATCAGACAACAGTTTAGAAGTTACATGTTGTATGAATGACTATACTGTTTCACACAACCTAAACTGAATAATTTGTGTTGTATGAGGGTACACATTTTCCATATTCTGAAAAACGTTTTTCCAGATTTTGCCACACAACTCTGATACACATTTTCTGTTGTATGATTAATGAAAATCTTGGCGGTAGAACTCCCTCCGACATTGAAACTCAAATTTGGGCAAGGTCTAGATGGACATACAACAAAATTCTTATTTTGTGTTGTGTGATAATGTCACATCTTGCATTAGGTGCACCAAGTGCAAGATGAAAAATACTTGTACAACAAAATTTTGTACTTTTGTTGTATGACTTGTTTTGCTTGTCATTCTCCCACATTCATTTTAGCTCCGATAGCTTGTATGTAGGATGAAAATCTTGGCGGCATAACTCCCTCCGACACTAAAATTCAAATTTGTGCGAGGTGTAGATGGACAGACAACAAAGTTCTTGTTTTGTGTTGTATGATAATGTCACATCTTGCACTAGGTGTCACTAGTGTAAGATGAAAAATATTTGTACAACATAATTTTGTAGTTTTGTTGTATGACTTGTTTTGCTTTTCCTTGTGCCACACTCATTTTGGCTCCAATGGCTTAAATGCTACCACCCTCAAAGCGGGAAATTTGCCTCCAATGGCTACAATGACTTAAATTCATTCCCTCAAATGTGCCAAAGCGAGAAATTTCCCTCCTTTTATTTTGGCTTTACACAAACAAACATACAACAGTGGTTCTTTTTCTATTGTATGAGAATATTGCAGTTTATACTAGATGAACCTAGTACAAAATGTAAAATATTTTCAAAAAAAACTATATAAAAGAAGTCAAATTTTGAAAAATGCTATGAAATAGCATCTGATCGTTATGATGAAATACGGTGATGGTAAAAAAATCATTTAAATCCGACAAAGTTAGAGCCCCGATCGATGCGGTCAATCTTATTTAAACTTATCTCTCTCTATGGGGAGCCATAGTATCGGGAGGTAAACATTCCCAAATTTTTACATGGATGATTACGTCTCATTTATTTGAGAGTTTAATGTTTAGAAGAGTAGACGAAACAAGGTCATCTAAAGGTACGTAATAGCGTTTTCATGTGATAAGTTTTATGAAAATATGGTTGACCGTTTTGATCGAGCATCGAACGTTCACGAAACGAGTTGATTTTTCTACTCTACTCATATTCAACTATAACGATCACATCAGACGGTCAAAATTTTCATTTTGTGAATTTAGCCATTATAATTGACAGGACCCGAACCAGATTTCACCCCGAAACCCGGATCAGATCCTGCGGGGACCACCTTAAGAGAGATTTTACCGAAAAATCGACATGACCTCTCTTAAAATGGACAACCTTCACCTGTCAAAAACACAGAACACTTCTATAAAAACCACCCTGACTCTAGGAGCCACCTGCTCCCCCAAGTATCCAACAACTTCTCAACACAGAAGTAAAAACACTTTTAAAACATCCACAATTTACCAGAGCATTCTACAGAAAATAACTAAGGATATAAAATCAAAAGGATAAGGAATCAAAAGATCCTACCAAGCGGAAGCAATACCGACGCTGACTATGCCTCGACCTGAGTATCTTTGACCTCAACTACTAGTCTGCACATTGGGCATTTTAAAACGAAGGGCCCAGGGGAAAGTAATTTAAAAACGTTAGAGTGAGTGGATGAAAACAATATCATATATAAAAAGTATTGTTTTACTTTCCCACTATTGTATAATTAAAACCACGATGCATGCATATGTATAAATAAACGTATCACATTTTATAGAAAACTTTATTAAAACAACTCAGCCTCGCTGACAATTTAAATAAACAAAACTCCTTTGTTTATATATGTATATATAAAATCATAGCCATTTGAAAATCAATTTATAATACATCTCGATCACTCTCTTTGGTCATATAAAATCCAAGTTCCACTGGTTCGGGAATCTATGAAATACCGAAAGCCCTCATAGAGGAAATATTCCCGAAATAGATAATATAAAAATGTAGAAATCTTAATCCACTGCTTCGGGAATCTATCAAAAGCTGAAAGTCTCATAAATGAAATATTCCCGAAGCCACATCATAATCGTATAAAAATCTCATATCACATCATATACTAATATAAAAATCTCAATCAAATGATGCGGTAATTTATTAAAACTGAAAGCTTCACAGAGGAAATATTCCCGCAATCACAGTGAAAACATCCTCATGACCAAATCCCATTGGGCATGCAACAGGGGAAAGTCTACCCACCATAAATAACTGGAACCTCGTCAGGCTCCGGGTCCGAGAGTCCTATTGACTCCCCCCGTGTCTAAGTCTACTACCTAGACACGTCACCGCCTCAATATATACCACCCTACGTCGACCACCGAGCGTGAATCTGACCTATATGGTCAAGTCGTCACCTCGCGTGGGATGAGGCCTTGCTAGCTAGCATCAATATAATAATATCGTGGACCCTCGTATGGTGAAAATCTGAAAACAAATCAAAAACACTTTTCCCCTTATATATAACAATCCGTACGATCCCCGACCGTACGTCCGAGGCTCATATATATAGTCACATAAACTCGTAGCCTCAAAAGAATATATCCATAAATCCCCGGCAAATCAACATGCCGTAAAATCTAATCAATATATATATAAATCTCATCGACATGCCTCGCATGTCAGAAAAATCATAAATAATAAAATTTACAAAATCCCCGGAATTTCATTCCGGTCTACGGATTAACATACTCAAAATATTTCGAGATTATAAAACCACATGGAAATCTCATTTCCCAAGGAAATATCAAAATCCAATATAAATATCATTTTTATCAATAAAACATAACCATATATTTTTTTCCTTTCCTCATATAATCTTTCATACTTTAAAATCCTTTAATCAAAATAAATTTCATTTTTAAAAGAAATTTTCATTTCAATAAAATAATCATGCATGCATTTGTTTTAAAAATAAAAATCCACTCACAGTCTTTTCCGAGCTGGTAACCGTTTCGGCTCTCGTCCCGTCGAGTACCCTCTCGACCTGTCACATGGGCGAAATCGTAAATTTCTAAATCTCGGAAACAAATATAAAACCTAAACCACGGACGTCCTCGCTCGTCCGAAAACTCATAATTTTTCCTTTTCAGTTATCGGTATAGGAATTACGCTTTAATACCGATAATCTACGTCCGAATTTACTCAGGACACCCACTCCGTGTCCGATTAATTCTTTTCATATTTATTCCGTCGTAAAATCCTTTTAATCAGCTTTTACCCTTTTTACGGTAAGTCAACAGTGATAATCCAAGGTCAAACAGTAATTATTACAGGTTAAACAGTAATTCTAAAAGTCAAACAGTAAATGGTTAAAATCCAATTACTATTTACCATTTACTGTTTACTATTTACTTTACTGTTTACTTTTTTACTTTTACTAATTACTGTTTACTGTTTACTTTTACTGTTTTACCATTTACTTTTCACCTTTTACCGTTTTACTTTTTCACTTTTACCACAACACTGTTCATCTTCTTCCTCAAGCCACCGGAATAGTGGCGCCGCTGCCACCGTCGCCGGAACAGCAGCGCCGCCGCCACAGGAGCCCGAAACACCTCCGATCAACACCAAATTCATTCAATATCATTGCCACCACCTCGGGAACTCGTCCCCGCCGCCAAAACTGCCCCAGCCGCCGCATACGGCGGCCGAAACCCCCAACGTCCAATTTCTCCAAAAATGCACCAATCGAACCACAAATTATACTTAAACAACTCCTTACAACATTCTAAACACGAATTCAACATCCAAATTCACCAATAACATCAAAATCACAACCCCCAAATTTGAATTCAAAAACCCTAAAAATTTTCGAATTTCGATTCCTCCTTACCTGGTGCAATTCGGTCCAATTCCCTTCATGGAATGATTGCACGGATCAAGGTCTTTATTTCCCCCCAAGAATCGGGTGGAATCATGACCGGAGGAGGGAGAACCGTCCGATCGGTGGCGGACTATTTCGGGCCCCGCACGGCCGAACGGCGGCGATTCGTCGTGAACCACCACCACCGGCGTGACGAGGGAGCCGAGACGGTCCGAACGCGACCGGTGCGGCCGCCCAGTTCGGCCGGACGGTGGAGATCGGCCGGAGGCCGATCTGGATCGGGGGAGAGGAGAGAGAAAGAGGAAGAGAAAAGAAAAGAAAAAGAAAAAAAAGAAAGAAAAGGGAAGAAAATGCCGTTTCGGGAAAATTCCCCGCGACTATTTATACTCGTCCAAAATCGGCAAGTTTCGGTTTTCACGTCACAACTTTTTCGTACCAACTCCAAATAAATCGTACCGCGTGTCCACGAACTCGTTTCGACGACTTCTATTTCATCATCAAATAAAATCCTCGGTCAGGTCAACTTATTTAAAAGTCAACCTTTCAAATTTTCCGAATCGTAAAAATTCCCGAGGAGTAACAGTACTCATAACACCGTAAAAAGTTAATTCTAGATTCGGGTCGTATCAATAATGACAACATGCTTACTAATGCGGTATAACTTGATTAGTAGATTATACTGAAGTGTACAACTTTTCGAAACAACTATATAAAAAAAGTCAAATTTTGAATAATTCTATGAAATAACATATGATCGTTATGATGAAATACGGTGATGGTAAAAAAATCACTTACATCCGACAAAGTTAGAGCCCCGATCGATGTGGTCAACTTTATTTAAACTTATCTCTCTCTATGGGGAACCATGGTATCGGGAGGTAAATGTTCCCAAATTTTTGACTAAGGAGTAAGGACCCGTGGTATTCCCACACTACTCTTTCTATCTCCTCACTACTTTCCTCAAAACTCATATCCACAAAAATCAACTACTAACCTTTCTCTTCTCCCTCACAAACCCACCATGGATGTCCCCTCCAAACTCGACCACCTTTCTCTTCTCCCTCACAAACCCACCTGCTTGAGAGCCTTAAAGATGTAGATCTTGTAAGTCTCCACGCTCTTCTTCTTAAAGATGTTCCTCTTCTTCTTGTCTCCGGTGGCCTTCTCGACGGGGGATTTCTCAACAGGCTTCTTCTCTGCTTTGGGCGCCATTGGAATTGAGAAAGAGTGGGATTGAGGAAACCCTAGGGGGTGTTGAGATGGGGAAAGATGAGAGTAGCAACAAAGAGGCTGGGGTGTTGAGGAAGGTGAGATTTCCGATTCGACTTCAGTGGAGGAGATCAGTGAGGAGGATTTCGTGAAGCAAGAATCCAAGGTTGAGATTAAATCCAACGGCAGAGAATGAGCTGTTTGTGATGGACCAGCAGCAGAGAGCGGCGGCTTCGCTGCCGGTGAGCTCCGGCAATGCGAAGGTGGCGGATAGCATTGGATGTCAGTTTACCGGTGAAGCAAGCATTCCATATCCTACATGAACAGGTGAATGTCTTTTGCAAACTTAATATAATTATTCTTTTCACCTAATATTCTTGAATTTCTGTGCTGTTTAAAGGATTGCTGCTTGCTGATAATTTGCTTGTACTATAGTTTTTAGGTCTAATTTTATTTTTCCTCAGGAAGTCCCTGTGGCTCCTCTATGGGATTTTGAACAGGGACAATTTGTAGGAGTTCTTAGCGCATTGGATTTCATCTTAATTTTGAGAGAGGTGTGTACTAATTAATTTCTGCCATTCCTTTTTAGTTGCCAATATATGCTAATATATTCCTGTATATTAGAATAATTAGATGAAAACTAAAGTCCCCTTATTGTGCACCTTGTAGCTTGGGAATCACGGGTCACATTTTACGGAGGAACAGCTGGAGACTCGTATTATAGCAGCATGGAAAGGGGGAAAATTAAACTTGAACAGACAACTTGATGGAAATGGACGATGCAATCTGCCACGTTTGATCTCTGTAAGTATTTTCTGCCTTTCTAGGGCCATATTTTTAAAGTAAACTTCTATCCACTGCTCCGGTGTTGCAAAAAACTATTTTGGAGAGTGTGGGATGTACATAGTTTAATCGTTCAGAGGCAAAGGATTGGGAAATTGTAGCGAAGAAGTAAGTATCAACAGAAAGAGCATGCTGGATACTTGTATTGAATTGTTGGCTGTGTCATTGGTATATGAACTTGTGCAGTTATGTTTCTTTTTCAGATTAAGGGATCATGTTGTGGGGCCTGACAATAACCCTCTCCTTATATTTCCCGAAGGAACCTGTGTAAACAATCACTACACTGTTATGTTTAAGAAGGCAAGCACCACATCAAGAGGCAAGAAGTATGAATTTGGTTTGATCAAAAGTGGCAGAGTGGACTTCGATTCCTCACCAGTCCAGGCTCTAAAAGTTCAAATGCTACTATACAGTACGTGGATGTTAGAGGTGAAGTTAAGCAATTAGCTTTAGTAGTAGTAATCTTCACTTAATAAACAAGTTATTGCTGAAAGATATACTATTTCACTTGGTCTCAATGATCTTTCTTTTTCAACATGCCTTTCATAAAAAGAGCCAAGTCATCATGATTATGAGTTTGCATCATGAACACGCTAATCATGTTCTGTTGTACAATATCAGGGACCACAAGGAATGATGGAAGTGTAGCAGCAGCAGCATAAACATTGTAACTGGAAAGGATTTTGATTATCAATTTAGCCCAGTTTCAGTTTGTGAACCCTCATTTGAGAGTGGAAGCTGCACTGATAACATAAGCACTGGAAATGGTAGATTTACTCTTTTCATTTTCCCTTTCAGTACATACATATTCATAAAATAAGTGATGTATTCTCTTTCAGTAGTCATCCATAGAAATAATGATGTTTGTTATTTGTACCGTTAAGTTATGGCCATGTTTTAGTGATTTTATTCCTTGTTTCTAGGAAGCTGTTGCAATGATTAAACCAATTCAGGACCCAAAGCAGGCATCAGAGAGGCTAATGCAGGAAGCATATCAGAGAGGAAGTGCTAGCAGCTAGGATTATGCGTTTGGATCTGACTATATATGCTTGGAATTAAAGAAGTTTGATTCATGGCTTGGATCTGGCTAGCAGCTAAGATTGGTTTTTATTATTGTGTATGCACATGGCTATGAATGCTAATGTACTTGAATGAGTGGTTTTATGTGGTAATATGAAGCATTATTTTTAGAAAAATATTCCAGGTTTGCATTACATAATGAACAGACAACAATTGACTACCGACTAAAGTTCAGACAACCTAAAATTGCTCACACAAATGGTTGATAAAAAGAATCTGTTGTATGAAATCAAATGCTCAAATATGTTTTCTGAATCATACAACTCAATAAATATAAAACGAAATCAGTTGTCTGAATCAGACAACTAAATAAGTAGGAAATGAAATCTATTGTGCGAATGAGACAACTGAATAAAATTGCAATATTCTGTTGTATGTTTAAAACTCACACAACATAAAAGTATGTATATTCTGTTGTATGAACTAGATATGTCAGTGCAGCGAATGCCAAGCCAGCCATGGCATGGCATATAAGTTGTACAACAGAAATTATAAGTGACGTGTCGGACGTTTCATCACACAAGCTCGAGATATACAACGGAAAACCCGAACTCACACAACGGTGATTCACCGTTGTGTATTGAGTTTTTTGTAGTAGTGCGAAAAAGTTGTCGGCAAAGATTAAACAAGGAAAAGTGAATCCATTTACCGACGAAGCAGTCGTCGGAAAAGGTTAAAACAGAAAAATACAAGGGTATTGATGACATTACACAGTGTGTCTGTTGCCGCATCACTCATTTAACGGTGCAATTAGATGGAGAATTGACGGAGAGAGTAGATTGTTCGAAATTAGAGAGTTGAAGGAGTGATCTGTTGAAATTGAAACCTTAAGGACTAAACTGTCGAATTAGTGAAAGCTAGAGATGTGACCAGTATTTTGTCCATTAATATATATAGGTGCCCTTTGTCTGGATTTCAGTAATTTGATTATTGTCAAGCCTTTTGAGGTTCAATTTGTGGGTTTTAGATTAGTTGGGAGGCAGTTTATATGATTAATTGAAACGAAAAAAATTTGCACACAAGCTTATGAGGAAGATGCTTATAGGTTTCTATCAGGACTGGTAGAATATCAGTTCCACTCTTATTTTGCAATAGTGTAGTTGAGAAGATGCCAACACATATGGAATTGAATAATGTAGATTAACTCTGTACGTATTTGTTTTATCAGCTGTTAGAGCATGAATGACATCAAAATATTGAATTTAGTTATTGTCTTCAATTTTTGCTCTGAAACTGCTAAAACAATTATGAGATGAAGGCGTCAACCATACTGTTCAATCATAAATAGGAATGACAGACCACTATGGTGAGTCAGCTACCAAATACATGGTAAACTTTCATGTACAATGAGGTAAGGAACCTCAAATCTGAGAGAAGCGCAAACATGAGAGACAAGGGGACAAATAGAATGAGTGTTGCTATTGGGACCTCTCAATTTGCTCATCTTACATTCCATGCTCTCTACACCTCCTTTTGACTTTTAAATAACACACATTTGCTCACTAGACCTCTTCTTAAATACCCAAAATGACCTTAGATAAATAAATTGCATAATTTACCTTTTATTCACTCACTTTTATTGCTTGAATTTTTTTTTCTTTTTGCATGCAAATATCCAGTTCTTGGATAATATATATATATATATATATATATATATATATATATATTTTTTTTTTGCAAGCAAACCTCCATTCTTTTTTCTTTCGGTATGTACCTCATGTTTCGATAGATATTTACTTAATTTTTAAATTAATATATATATATATATATATATATATTACATCATCATGTTTATATATGAGTTATATATTTATATATAATTTTTTTATGTCACAAGCTAGTTCACCATCATACTTCTAATTATAATTAAAAGTATGATCCGAGTAGTATCAGAATTCTCATCTCCATCGAAGGTGACCGGAGTTCGCCGGGTTCAGGATGAGGAGGACTCAAGTCAGGACAAGCACACCAAGCACTGCTCGGAGATCATACCTTTGGAGCTTGGACCGGGTGACCTAGGCTTTATGGTGGGTAATGATGGAGTTATTGGCCTTGCTCGCAAATCTCCGAAGAAACGTGGACGCCCTAGGGGGAGCAAGAACAAGAAGATGGCATTAAATATGAACTTCGATTCGATGGCCTCTCTGTTCGGGACTGCAGGGAGGATGGACAGCCCAGAAGGTGATTCTACAAGTGGATGTCTGATGGATTCGGGGTCAGCCTCGGAGGTTGGCAACGGGGCGACGTGGCGTGAGGTGGTGCACCCTTGCACCAGGATCCCATCATGAGAGGAGGGAGGGCTGGTCTACCTCTTCCAGAAAGGTACACCGTGTGGTCTTGGGAATGAAGGTCTTGGGGGAGTCCTCTCTTCTATCTTGATGGTTACTCGCTTTCTTAGTTTATTGTCCGCTTATTTTGGACGTATTTTGCTTTATTCGAACTTTTGTTTCGTTTATTTCGTTTCGTTGCTTTATTTCAGAACTTTTTAGTTTGTAGTGGAGTTTTGGCTCCTGCTTGACCAGGCACAATCGGTTCTATGGCTTATGCCAATGAAGTTATTCATTCCGCTAAAAAAAAAAGGATTAGTAAAGGTAAAAAAAAATTGTAAAAAAGGAAAAAATATTGTTTTGTGTCCTTTGTTGTAATAAACAAAATTTGGGTGAGTTTTCTGTATATTCATAAGTGGTCGTGTACTGTTTTGTAAATGGCCCTAAAATGGTAACCGAACGGGCCCTTAGGGCATCTCCAATGGGAGAAGTCTCAAAATGGGGTCTGATATCTATTAGGAAAATTCATTCTAAAGGTACTCCACGTTTTCCTCTTTATAAGGATTGGTACCTGACGTTTGCCAAACTTCAAATCAGTACCTCATGTTTGGATTTTGACTAACCTTTAGTACTTTGACCGTTAGTTCCGTTAACTATTTAACTGAAATATTTATTTTTTTTTTTTTTTTTTTTTTACTATTTTCTACTTTTGCTAAAACTTAATTATCCACTACCTATTTGCTTACTAGATCTTAATAGCCTATCAATTCTAAGAACTAACCTTCATCATGCCAATTTCACCTAACGACTCCTGTCTTAACGGCTACTATTCTGGCGGATTCACTGTTGTCTTAGTTTTGACAAGTTTCTTAAGTTCTAGTAAAACCAATAAATAGGAATTCTTAAGTTCTAGTTAAGCAGAAAGCAGGAACATACTGAACAATTTTTTCTCAAATACCACTCCTAGGAGGTAATCCTCCACCTGGGGTTTGAGAGTTTTAAATAAACATAAAATGACGACGGATATGGGGAACATATTTAGTTTATTTATCCAAACATACTCACATATACATAACCCAGAGCCTCACTCTTGGGTAAACAGCTAAAAGCTATTTAGCTACTCATGCTGAAATTGAAATACAAACTTACTTGTAAAATAAAGCAATCCACACCAGATGACTAGCAAGAAATCACTCTCTCACTATTCACTCTTTATTTTACTATACTAAAATACTCACAAACACTCAGAAACACTCACAAGCCTTCAAGCTTCAGACTACTCCTTTCTTCCTTGGTTTTTGAATGCCTTCTCTTTGAACTCTGAGACTCCTTATATAGCCTTCGGATTTCAAAACGGAATTGAATTCCATTAAGAAAGACAGACAGGAGGAATCCTTATCTTACCAGCTGGCATTATCTTTTCCCAAAAGTAGTTTGTCCGTAAGTGTCGGCAGCTACTTTATTTTACATACTTATCTTACAACTGAGCTGGCTTCCACTAGCTGGATTCCACTCACTTAAAGCTTTCTTGTCCTGATGCGTCGGCAGCTAATACTCCATCATATTATTAATGTTGTGTAGCGCTTCATCATCAAAAGAGGCTCCTGAGTCGTCATTTTCTTCAGCTTTGGAGTCTATGTCTGAATCATATGGATCTTTGAATTCTTGCTCCTTCTCCAATTTTTCTATCCACGTGGTAGTTGCTAACGTACCATCGACCTCTCGCCTTTCTAAGGCCTTGTACAAATCACAGTGTTCTGGATGAGGATGATTATAGCTGGCCACAATGATCTTTTCTCCTTTAGCCAGGAGGGTAGCATCATCATCTTTCTGGATCAGGTTCTGAATACGAATTGCAGCCATTGCTTTCATCCAAGGGATGCTCTGATTGGGTCTTCCATTGCTTGATGACCATTTGTGTGCTGGAGAGGCACAATTCTGGATAATTCTGACATAGTGATAAGGAGAAATATAACTCTTTCTCCCTTCTTCTCTAGTCCATTCAGGAGGAGAAGAAATGAACTTTAATCTCAGAATACAACCAGCTGGTCTAATGTTCTTAACTGCATGGTAAATTGCTTCAGGGAGACCTTCTAGGTCTTCGTTGGTTTTTGTCCAAAGATTATGAACAAAACCGTTCTCGATTAACCATAACTTGTTCTTCTGCGGATGCTCTGCTTGAACATCAACCAGGTATCTTCCATAGTAAGGACCTGCTACTACTAGCAAGGTTGCTGGAAGAGCTTTGCGGTTCTTGGAATCTCCTAAGAGATTATGGAAACTGAACCATTCTGATTCTGATAGGGCTAGAAGTGGGACTTTAGCACTTTCAGGATTCTCAAGGTATTGAATGTTCAGCTTTTCCTTGAGCTGCTGATCTTTTTCTAGCTCGTAACTGCAGAATTCTTCAGCAAGCGTTTCCAGGGCTTGTAGAACCAACGCTTCATTATTTTCTCGAGATGCTGCTAAAATATTGTCCATGATGACTCTCTGGTTGAACTGCAAATTTCTGCTGGTTCTGAACACCGGTCTTTCGTAAATCCTCATAGGATGATCAAATATTTTTCTCAGGCATTTTACTGCTGGTAATCTGAAGGATGCTATCCTGTCAGTGGTTCTTGACTTGTAAGGCTGTCTTTTTTGAAACCAGTCTGTTGTGACTGTAGCTCTAGGATGCTGTAAATACTCATTTACAGTTTCTTCTTCTACATTGGAAGATTGCTTATCTTCCGGATCATTTTCTTTTATTGGGTCAGGCTGAATTTTTTCAGGGGCACTACTGGATCCAGCAAGAGAGTAGGATACCAGATATTGGTAACCTGGTCCATCATGTAATGGTCCAACAGTCTTGTCTCCATCTCTGTATCTCTGTAGTAGGGCTTTGTCTTTTGATCCTTTGTTTTCGGGTCTAACTCTTGTTCCGAAATTGGGCCTTCTTCTTTCTTCGATTTCTGGTTCTGGTTCGGGCCTTCCGCTTCTTGGGTTACGGCCTTCGTCTCTCTCGAACATTGCCATTTTTCTTGTGAGAGCGTCAGGCAGATAATTCTTGTTTCCTGCAATCATTTCAACATCATATTCATATTGAGATAAAAACATCTGCCATCTAAGAACTCTTCCTCTATTAGCTGCATCTGTTAGCTTATAGTTCTTAAAGTTTTTCACTCTCTTATTATCTGTTCTGACCAGAAATTTATTCCCTAAAAAAGCTTCAGCTCCTTTTATGGACTTTATTAGGGCTAAAACTTCTTTGTCTCCTGTGGAATAATTTAATTCTGCTGGAATAAATTTTCCTGACAGGAATTTACATATCTTTTCTTGATTTGTATTAGGTGCTATTGCTAAAACTACTCCTGCCCAATAATAGTCATTTGCATCCGTTTGCAAAATGATCAGGTCACCTTCTTCAGGTAACTGTAAAGGGGGGAGGTTTTTTGTGAGTTCTTTAATTTTCTTAACGGTGTTGCTATCATCCGTTGTAAATGACCATTTTTTCTTAGTGCTTGTCTTTGGAGAGAGAAGAGCAGTGAGACCACTCACTTGAGGAATAAAATCTCTCGCAAAGTTAACAACTCCCAAAAATCTCTGTAGAGACTTTGCATCTGGGACACTGTCAGGGAATTGGCTTATCTTCTTTACTATATGCTCTTGAAGACGAAGTTCTCCGTCCTTGACGTGTATGCCAAGGAAGTCAATTTCTCCTTTTATAAGATGAATTTTCTTTTGTCCAAGGATGATTCCTTTCTGAACTATGAGCTTGCAAATCTGCTCAAGGTGCTTCAAATGTTCATTCATAGTTTTAGAGAAGACAAGAATGTCATCAATGTAAACTATACAGAAATCTGAGTATGGCTTAAATATGTTATCCATCTTTCTTTGAAAGATAGATGGAGCTTGCTTAAGTCCAAATGGCATTACAAGCCATTCGTAATGTCCTTAAGGAGTTCCAAAAGCTGTTAAGGCTATGGAATCCTGGTGCATTCTTACTTGCCAAAAGCCCGATTTTGCATCGAACTTTGAAAATATCTTTGCTCCTTTTAGTCTATTTATCAAGACTCTTACTTGAGCAATCTGATAACCGTCTTTGACAGTTTTCTTGTTAACATCCCTATAGTCTATGACCATTCTTGCTTTTCCTCTTAATTGCTCTGCATGGTTTCTAACCAAAAATGCTGGAGCATGATGAGGGCTATTAGAGGGTCTAATTAATTTCTTTTCAAGCAATTCTTGAATTTGGCTTTCCATTTCTTTTCGATTTTCATCTCTATAATGAGGTATTGCTTTGACATGGCATATTGCATTGGCATCATGCATTTTTAGCTGACAGTATACTGGGTCTCTTTCCCAATATAGTTGAGGATCTTCACTGATTATGGGTTTCAGCAGATTTTCTATCTCAACGAGATTTGGGATTTTCTTTTGCTCTATTTTATTAATGTATACTTTTAGATTGTGTTCTAGGATGCATTCTTCTTCACCATCCGAACTATTTGAATCTTGAGGTTCTTCCTCTGATTCTGATTCTTCCGAAGTTGTTGCTTCGTTTTGCATAATTTCTTGGTGTTCTTGCAAAGCTAATACCGGTTGTATAACCGGTTCAAAAGGTGGTTTATGATCACCACGCTTGGCTCGTGACTTCTGATATTGCTCTGTGAATCCTTTACTTGCAATGTTGACTGCATGTAGTAATCTGGATTCCCAGTAGAACTTATCATTTTTCTCAATACCTATCATTTCTATTGTCTGTATTATCCTTTGCCGAAGTAGGAAATCATTTCCTATCAGCAGGTCGGACCCTTGGGCTTCACTTTGCCAAATCCTTTGGAACGTAAAGGTTCCTCCTCCTATCGAAATCTTGACGTTTCTGGCTATATAACTCATTGTAAACGCCTTTTCTCCCATTCCAATTCCAGTGGCTTCCCTATCAGACTTTTCCCAATATTCTTCAGGAATAGCATGTTTCTTTGCTAGGCTATATCCTGAACCAGTGTCTACAAAAGCATGTAGATGGTATTTCTTATAATTGGGAAATTTCAGACCTATAGTAATATAATTACTATATATACTTGTCTGAATTTGTTTTACTGGTTGGATGGTTTCGATTGTTTCTTCCTTTCTAGTGAATCTTGTGAAAGGATTTATAGCTCTTTCTTTGTCTTGTATAGGTTCTTCTTTTATAATTTTTGAAGTTTCTAACTTTATCTTCTCAAGGTTTTTCTCAAGATCTTGTTTTTGGACTTGATCAAGAAATATATCATATTCTTGATTTACTAGCGTATGTACTTCAGGGTATTTTGTTTTTCTTCTTACTTCTGCTATGAAACATTCTTTATGATAGGTTTCTCCTGTTTCTTTACAGTACATGGGTACTGTATTATTATCTTCACACTTGCAATAGTCACAAGTGAAAGCTCCAGGCCTTGGAGTAAACTGACTGATGCTATCAGTAGTTTTCTGACTCCAATTTTGGATTAACATGAATATAGGCCGATAGTTATATTCACTTTCTCCTTCAGAGCTGTTTGAGGTGCTTTCTGTATCGCTTTCTGATGTATCTTCAAGAGAATATATAGATTCATTCTCTTCATCAGAATAGGCTACTTCAAACCCTTTTATGTTTGCGTATTCTACGGCTTCATCGTATTCTGCTAGAAGGGCTTTAGAAGATCGTTTCTCTCTTTTAGGGCACTCGTTTGCATAATGACCGTCAGCCTTGCAAAGCCAACATCTACAGGGCTTTGTATCTCTAGAAGTATTTTTCTTTGGATTTGAGTTTCTTTTCTTAAAAAATCTCTTTCTAGGAGATCTTTTTTCTTTATCTTGTTCAGAGCTTTTTCTGAACTTATACTTCTTTTTAGAAGTAAATTTATTATATTTCTTGTTCCTAAATCTGCTCCTAGTTTTTCTTTCATTGTACTGATGACAACCCCATTGGGTTGGAGTGTCTAGGATTTTAGGACACATATTTTCAACTCCTCTGAGTTGTTTCTTAGCAGTTTTCGACTTTTGATTTTCTGTACACTGTTTTCTTAACAGGTCTCTTACTCTTTCTGCTATTCCTCCTATAGAAAAATATTCTAAAGGATTTTCTTCAAGGGACTGTGCTACAGCATTATTCCAGGGTTCTGGTAACTTTCTGTAATATGTTCTAATGAGGTCTATGTTTTCCAAATCTCCTATTGTACAATAGTAGTTTTGGAACTCATTTGTGTACTCTTCAAAGTACCTCATATTGCAGATGCTTAATTTCTGGATGTTTGCTTTAGCTCTTTCCTTGGTTTGTTCACTATGTCCCGTTATATCTCCACAAAATTGTGCGTATATAGGGATAGCGAAATCCATTGGGTCATTTGTCTTGGCTAATTTTGCTTCCCAATCTGCCCAACTACTACTTCTCTTAAAGGAATTGTACCATTTCTGGACTATTCCTGTTAAGGTTGCTTCATAGTAAGCGTGAGCTTCTTTATAGTGGAATTTGGATAAAACCAGTGCTTGGGTTAGCTTTAAACTGGCTACCCAATTATCTATGGTTTTTCTTTTATCTCCTACTTTATCGAGGTCTAGATAAACTCCTCTTTCAGAGATTGCTTGTCCCCAGTGAGGTTCTGTAGGAATATATTTTTGGGAGCTTCTTTCTCCAATCTTTCCTGTAGGAGGCTGTCCTTTAGGAAGTTTGATTTTTTCTTCTCTAATGATTTTGGTGGGATTATTTGTGATGTTATTGATGATAGTATTTCCTGCCAAAGGTGGTTGGCTAGTGCTTGCTTCAGCATCCATAGTGCTTGCTTCAGCATCCATGTTGCTTGCTTCAGCATCCATATTGCTGGCTTCTGCGTCAGCCGCTTGATAAGGAAGAATTTTTCTTTTAGTTTGGACTAAAGAAATTTTCTTAACTATCTCTTCTAACCTTTCTAAGGTTTCACAAGTTTCTGCTTGCTTATAGAGTTCTTTTAACCCTTCTACTCTAAGCATTCTCATAGGTCTTTTTGAGTCTTCTTCTTCCTCAAAAGATTCTTCAGGAATTGATCCTGAAGTACTTGCTTGCTCATAGTTAGCAAAAGAATGCCTATGGAACTGGAGACTTATTTTTCCTCCAGTATCTTCATAGATAGAAGCATTAGAGCTTTGTATCTGCCTCTCAGGAGGTGCTAAGTTCCACATCCCATTTGGTGATGTGCTTTTGCTGAGTATTATTTCTAGGATTGGTAAGGACAGATGTGGTAAGACCGGGGCTGTTGACAAATCTAGTATTTGGTGTTACATTGGAGCTCATTAGCTTGTAATAGATCCTATAGTCAACGGCAAGTTCCATCATGCCTTGTTTCATGGCAATCCCATCTGTTTTGATTCTCAGTCTTAAGCAGTGTGCTGCGTCTTTCAGATGAGTGGTGAAGTTTGGAAAGACATTGAAATATGCAACCTGGTTGCATAGTGAGGCTTCTACTGTTCCTAACAGACTTTTCTTGAAATCTGTTATTCTGTCGTCTTGCAGAATACACAAGACCGAACAGTCTATATCATCTCTTGCTAAGAGTTTTATGGAAATCTGGACTGCACCAATGTGCATGTAGGCATATTTTCTTTGAGATGCTTCACTCACTTCTCTAGAAGTGATTAACCTGATGTCTGTTTCACCACCAGTTGCTGGTATTGTTAGTTCTAACATTTTGAATCTGTGAGAATCCATAAGAAAAGATCCTTTCTTATAAATCTCATTGAATCTAAATTTTGGTGCTGAGGCTTCTCTCACGCTAGATTCAATTTCGTTGTACTCGAATTCTTGAGCACTTACAAGCTGTACTGTTGGTACAGTATATCTTTTGCTAAAGACTCTACTCAACATCTTCATATCCCTTTTGGATTCTTTCCACTTTAGTAGCTTAGGTTCACTGAAATTGAACCCACTTTCTGTCTTTGGTTGAGTTATAATAATTTTACTAGCTACTGTTTGTGCTAGTGCTTCTTCGTTGATTCTTTCAACGATTGAATTTTCTTTCATTTTTTCTATACCCTTTTGTAGGCTAGAGATCTTTGAGCTTAGTTCTTGGAACTGTTCTTCCATATCTTTCCCTATTTCTTGAAGGTAGATATTGCTGTAGTTCTGTTGATGTATTATTGCTTCAACGTTTTCAGCAAGTTTTTCTGTTGGAAGATAAACACTTACTGCTTTTAAGTCTTCTTGTCGTGCTTTTAGCTCAACTCTTTGCTCCATCCTATGCGGGATATAAGAGTTTCTAAGAGTTTCTTTAGATTTTCTTGAGTACCTTTTAAATCAACTGCTTGTTGATGAATATTATTTGCAAGGTTTTCAGTTCTTACTAATTTCTTTTCAATATCTACAAGATATTGCTTTTCTTTAAGATAATCAAGCTTGATTTCAAGTCTTGATATCTTTGCTTGAATTTCTTCTAACTGATTTACTCTGAGATTAAATCTCTCGAGTTGTTCTTTTACTTTCTCAGTAGTCTTATCTCTAGATAAGTGATCTAGAAATTCAACTATACTTGACCTGGCAGGGTCAAGTTCTTCTACTCCTATTTCTTTTTGAAGATGAATATGCTCGTCGTATAGAGTATTTAGAACTCTACAGGCGTATTCAATGGAGTATTGGTTCTCTTGGATGTGTCTTGTGTGAAAACACAAGTTCCACTTTTCTTTTTCTTTTTCTATGCAAAAGGCTTGATAATTCTTTAGCTGCTTTGGCTCTCTTTTATTTGTTAAGAGGAGCCAACTTTGTGGCATAAGCTTTTGCTTTACCTGTTTTTTAGCAAAACAGGCTCTGATACCAACTAGGGCGGATCTAACCAACGGTTTCTAACCGCGGCTCAAAATTTCAAGAGGTTCTTGTTCTAGTTGCAAAACCTCTTTAAGTTCTGCAATTTGTCTTTCTGCTATACGAATACCTTGAGTAAACCTAAAAACTATATCCCAATAGCCTGGTCTATTTCTAGGAAGTCTTTCTCTAAAGTTTTTTAAGATTTTTAATTTTGCCTTTTTATCTCTTAATTCTTTTTCGGTGATTCTAATATTTTCTAAATAAGTTAAACGCTGTGAAGAAATACTGTAATGCTTACAATTAACTGTCTACCCTTGAGTGCAGAGGATAAATTACATATATGCAGTATAATTGAATAAACAACTTTTTATGCCCACCATGCTCCGTCAAAAATGAGTAAAATCTAAAATTAAATACAACTAACGGAATTTTTAACGGTGTTAACTAGAGGTGTCAAAGGTAGGTAGATTTTGAAACGTGAGGTACCAATCTGATATTTTCAAAACGTGAGGTACCAAAGTTTATAAAGCTAGAAAGGTGAGGTACCATTCAAACCATTTTTCCTATCTATTATAAGACATTATTTGGACATTATTGATATAAAACTTCAACCATCTCCAATGGTATGGTTTTAACTTAAAGTCTTAAATTTATATATTTAATTTTTCTTATTTTGTGTTGTAATTACTAATAATTTTTATTTGTAAACTATTATTGTACATGATAAATAAATATAATATTAATTTGAAAAATAAAAAATTGAATTTTGGACTCCGTCTGCATTATCCACAATCGGACATGATTTCGATTGACATGTATCGGTGGATAGGATTTCAAATTAAATTATACATAGATATTATAGCTTATCACAAATAAGACAAGATTTTAGTAGACACGTGTCAATTTCTAATTCATTGTCGAGTTATCGTTATCTGCCACGTGTCAATTTCTATCTTCCGAGATCATGTTCATCTTCTATAAAAATGGAGTTGTTCACTCCTTCATATCTCACCAATTCACAAACACTCCTCCTCCCACACAAAAATTGTGGTTTCTAAGTTATTGTTTCATACTTTGAGTTTTGTTTTTTCGCCATGAATAGGTTGTGGAAATTACTGAAGAAGGAGGAAGCGTAAGATGTTCCAAGAAGGCAACAACAAGCCCTCTTGATGTCTGCGGCAGCCCACCAAGTGGAGATGATGGAAGAAGATGAAGCCTCACAATGAGGCGATTCTTCGGAAGGGCGGTAGTACATACAAAGGGATCAAGAAATCATAGATCAACTCTTGAAAGCTCTATATTTCACTGAACCGTGTAGGTTTAACGGCAACAGCTTTCGAAGGCTCTTCCGTATGCGACCTCATCTCTTTGACAAGATGATGCGTAGCGTGGTCAACCACAACCCGTACTTTGTACAGAATATGGATGCCACCGGCATACTCAGCCTTTCCACCGAACATAAGCTAATATGATGCTCACGTACGGTCTACCAGCTGACTTGATCGATGAGTTTCTTGATATTGTTGAATCCACTGCTCTTGAAGTGTTGGATCATTTTATAAGAGCTATATGGGCTGTGTACCGCAAAGACTATCTTCGCAAACCAACTGCGGCAGATCTACAAAGATTGAAAAACAAAGCTGCAGATCACGGATTTCCAAGTATGTTGGGTAGTCTTGACTGTATGCATTGGCAGTGGAAAAATTGCCCAACAGCGCATGCCGGGAAATTTCAAGGTCACAAGGGAAAAACTACAATTATCTTAGAGGCGGTGGCTTCGTATGATACTTCGATTTGGCATGCATATTTTAGACTTCCAGGTTCCCTCAACGATCTCAATGTCTTGGGAAGATCGCCATTGTTCGATGAGGTATGCAAAGGTGAAGCTGCTCAGGTGGAGTTCAAAGTGGGCAACAATACGTACCATCAAGGTTATTATCTGGTGGACCACATCTACCCTAATTGGGCAACTCTTTTCAAAGCCATAAAAAATCCTACCACTCCAGCAACAAGACACTTTACAAGGATACAAGAGACATTCAGGAAAGACGTGGAGAGAGCATTTTGTATTTTCCAAGCGCGTTTTGCAATTGTGAGGGGTCCAGCTCGTTTATGGAGTAGGGAGAGCCTACAATACATGACAGGACCCGCCCCAGATTTCACCCTGAAATCCGGATAAGATCCTGCGGGGACCACCTTAAGACTAACTCTATCGATAAATCGATAAGTCAATCTTAAGATGGACAACCCTAAAACCTGTAACAACCAAAACACTTCTAAATTCCTGTAAGGACCTAGGTTTTATTTTATTTTAAAATAGAAAATATTTTAATTTCTTTATATTTAAATACATCTCTTTTACTATATATATATATATATATAAGTATAGTGGGCTTTAATTAAATAAGTATGTGTAGATATATATATACATATACTTGTGTGTTGTGTGTTATATATATACATATATATATATATATATATATATATATAAAAGTAACAGAAAGCAAAAAAAAAAAAAGAAGAAGAAGAGAGGGCGAGAGAGAGAAAAGAAAGGGGAAGAGAGATGACGAACCCAGAAGAAAAAAAATAGCTAGAAATCCCCAGAATCTTCTAGCTCGAATCTTTCCATCGTTATCACCTTCTTTCCTTAGCCCAGAAGCTTAGAAATTCAACCCAAATCTCAGAAAAAACTGCATCCAAATCCCTAATTCACTTTACTCAAGCAGGAGGTGTAAATTCCAGATTGAAACGAGGTGACTCACGCAAGCTACATCCTTGGAAGATGAACCCTAGAACCAGAGGTGGAACCCTAAACTAGGGAGGTGTTAAACCTACTATCCAGGTGTAAGTTCCCTGAGTTATTTGAATCCAAATTGTTCTCTTCATACTTATCAGAAATGGGATGTTTACTTGCTTAGATGATCACTATAAATAGCTGAGATTAGAAGCATGCTAGATATAATTTCGTGAGTCTTTTCCTAGTATAAAGTTAGAGAATTAAGAAGCAGAAGGGGTGCTGTAAAGAGAGAGATTTAGAGGTTGGTCCTCTGGTTATAATTTCTGTTTTGATTTGCGTTGATTGATGTGATTCATTGTCATGGTATCTTTAAGGTGTTGTTTGAAATTACTACTTGGTTACAAAGACATTCAAACTTTGTTTAGTGTCTATCTTGTACTTCAGATTATTTGTTTTGAGGCAACCAAATCTTATAAAAGAATTTTGTATGTTAGTTTTCTAAATCAACAAAAAGGTGTTATTTGAAGTACTTAGTTCAACTATTGTAACTCATTACTTTGTATGGTTTACTGTGTTTGAAATATTGAAGTTTTTAGTTTCTATCGATATAAGCTTTTTCAGATTTCGAATTGGTGTAGTAATACAGAAAAACTTGCAAAACTGGTTCTTAGTGCAGTTTTTTTTTAAACAGAAGCAGAACTTTGAAAAATCATAACTAATTGTAAAAAACTTGTTTTTCTGAAATTCCAACTCTCAGATTTTCCTTAGTTTGTCTTCTGTATTTCATTAGAAGACACTGATTTTAGATCATGCACCATTCGGTACAGTTTTTATGTTTGTACTGCTGGGTCAGAAAAGTTACAGGATTGTTCAGCTTTCCTAAATAGTTTTTCTTTGTTATATGTTAGAGTTTTCATTACATACTATTAAATCCTATATCTTGGGTTTTATTTGATTTGTTAGTTGGTTGCTGGAAACTAAATCAAGTTAGTTCCTCATATCATGCTGAAGATTGAATTTCCAGAAATCATGTTAGTTGGTTGCTGTGTTCAATTTCCAGAAATCGTACTGTTTTGCACACCCTTGTTTCTGTACTGCTATTTTGAAAATACATAACTAATTGTGTAAAAATCCTTTTTGGGTGATTCCAGTTCTGGTAGTTTCTTTAGAGTGTCTACTTTAAATGTTATGAAGACACCATGTTGTTTTACTAAATCTAGCTATATCAATTCTGATCAAACAGTTTTCTGGGCAGAATTCTCGTCAGAAAATCCTGGACTAATGTCAAACTTTGAAAATTCATAACTTTTGTTTGGAAACTCGTTTTTGAGTCATTCCAAGTTTGAGAATTTAATTTTTTTGTCTGTTACAAATGTTTAGAAGGAATTGATGTGAAATTCCTTACCGAAAAAAAAAATATAAATTTCAGGGCAGAAGTACTAAGGTCAGAAGACTAATTTTCTGGTTTGAGTTGTGCAAAAACTGAATTTTCTTGTGGTACTAAGGCAATGTTATGCTTTTATTCTGCACTTTTTATCAGTGTAATATTTTAGATATAGGATGTTAACTCTTTGATTTTATTCTTTTACTAGGAGCTGAATTTTAAAGAGGGAATCGGCAAAGGTAGGGGGAAACAACGGGAAACCTCTATGCTTGTTGTTTGATAGATTGTTTAATGGTTATTATTTTGCTGAGATTATTATGTATATGTTATATATTTAAAGGTATAGATATGCTATATTAGTTTTATGTACAAAGTACCTTGGGTAGAGAAGTTTGGGTTAAAACTTTTGCGTAGTTGAGTCCATAACCTCGGCAGGTACCACGCCACCATGTATGCCCAAAATAATGCGCAATTAGTGTAGGAAAAAGGGTAATTCGGGGCTGGCGACAGGGGAATGGACAAGACGACTAGCAAAAGGGGGATAGGAATAATGGGTTGAGAGTTAGTTCATGTCGTAAAATGTTTAGAATCACCCTTGTGGTAAAATACACGGTATGGGACGTGTAGGCTGTTTAGATTTTACTTCATGAATTAACTAGTTGTAGAATGCATTTGGAATTGTTGATATGCATTGTTTTGTGAGACTTTTGCTCCCTACTGGGCTGTTTATGCTCATCCCTTTAGAAATTTTGCAGGTCAAGATCTTGAAGGCTAGAAGTGAAGGTGAAGACAAAAACGTATTTATAGTTTTACTTTCTGTTATGTGCATTTTCAGCTTTGTTTGAAATAAGATGTGGATTGCCATTATAGATGGTAATTCATCTTGTAAATAGGTGTGTTGTTAATAAAGAAGTTTTCCCCTCAGATTAGTAGCCTATCACTGTTCTATTTCAAAAAAAATTTTCTTCATATTTCAGTTTTTAGACTTTTATGTCTAATATTGAAATATGAGTGTTTTCCCAATTATTGGGGTGTGACAAGTTGGTATCAGAGCAATAGGTTTAGTGTTCTATAGGGCTGTTTTAAGTTAGGGCTGTTTTAAGTTAAGTTAGCATTACGTCCTTTTAAGCTCCTGTTTAACCTTGTTACCTCTGTTTTATAGGCTGAGAATGGCAAGGATTCGCTCAATTGATAGCTATGGATCGTTTGAATTGTACCAGAACCAAGTTACACCTTTGAATCCCTACCAATATGAGATGGAGGTTGATTTTCATGCTGAAATGAAGCTTAAGGCACAGATTAGGAAGTCCTTGGAATGCCACCCTCCATTTACTTTCAGCCAACATAAGGCTGTAGTTTATCACAGACTTCGGAGCCATCTTGTATCCTTATATAGAGCTGTAGCTGCTATCTCCAATGATGAATTCTACCTTGAGAAATATAACCAAGTTGTTGTTGAAAATCGTACTGGAGTTGACCCAACTCATGCTATCATTATAGACTCTGATTCAAGTGAAAGTACTAGCACTGATGGGAGCACTAGTGGAGATATCCAGGCTTACATTATCCTTGAATCAAGTGAGGAGGATAGTGACCCTCAAGAGAGTAATGGATCAGTTTGCACTTAGGAAAACAAGGACTGTTTAGTGTTAGATAAAGTATCCAAACTAGTGTATTTTTCAAGTTTGTAGATAGGTTTGCTATTTTGCTTTTGTTTATAGGTTTGTTGTTTTGCTGCACGTAGGTTTGTTGCCTCTGTGAAAAAGTCTGGGGTGTTCCATTTTACTTTCATACAGAGGTTTATAATGTGCATAGCTATGTAAACTAACGGCCTGCTTTGTCAATATATCTACTCAGTTTCTTGTACATGTTTTTCTTTCCTTCTTATTGTTATCGTTGGTAAATTTTTTGTTATTTCTTCTTGTGCGTAATATAGTTAGATTTGTTCCCTTACTTACTTAGTATCACTGTTTGATTGTTAATATATGAAAAGTTTTCCAAAGCCCCAGTATAAACATACTACAGACCAACTGTTGGGTCGGTCATTAAGCTGAAGGAAGTTCATATATGTTTCTATTGACTAAGCTGAAGTTTATATATATTTTTGGCTCGTACATCAGCAATATATATATGCTATGTATGTTATATATATATATTGACTTATAATTTTACACTTAAGTACCTACTTATAAATTCTAAGATAGTTTATTTTTTTAAAGATGGCCGAGGAACAAAACAAAGGAGAGGCTAACAGTAACCCTGATGTCATAGCTGCTATTCAAAATATGGCTAGTGCGATAAGAGGAAGTCGCAATGATAACCATCAGGAGGATAGTGAGGAACGAGTCATGAGGATCCAAGGTGAATTTCGTAAACCTCGACCTCCTATTTTTAAGGGTGTACTAGACCCCATGATAGCCGAGGAATGGTTGCGACAGATGAAAAGAACACTGAATAATCAGAAAGTACCAGAGGATTTAAAAGTAATTGTGGCATGTACTTATCTGGAGAGTGCAGCATATCACTGGTGGGAATCTATTCTTGCTACTCTGGATATTGAAATCACCACATGGGCTGCATTTGAAGCTATTTTCCTTGAAAAATATTTTCCGGATACAGTGAGGCAGGAAAAGGCCAAAGATTTTATGTTTCTTTCAAAAGGGGATCACTCGGTAGTTGAATATCAGAGTAAATTCGAAGAGCTTATGCGATTCTCCCCAGGCATTATACCAAATGAGGCCGCTAAAGCAAAAAAGTTTGAGGATGGACTTAACCCTGAAATCAGAGAAAAAGTAGCTATCTTGAAGTTGACAAAGTACTGTGAAGTAGTAGAGCGAGCACTTATTGCTGAACGAAGTACCCAAGAGATAAAGAGGAATTTGAATTCTGCAAACACCAGTGGTCAAAATAAACGCCAAAATTTTGGACCTTCTGGAAGTAATTTTCAAAGACCTCGATTCTTCGGTACAACACCACCAGCTAGATTCTGTTATTATTGTAGGCAGAATGGACATTTTCAAAGGGACTGCCCACGTATACGGACTCAACAGTTTACATCTCATCAGTATCGTCCCCAGAATCAACAGTTTCGTGCTCCACAACAACAATTTCGACCCCAGCAACCTTATGCTCCACAATACCATGCACCTTTTCAGCCACAGCAAAATTGGCCGAGACCATATGTTGCACCACAGGCACCACGTCTAGTGAATACTACCAGACCTAGAGCACCAACTGGTGTGAGACGCCCTGCACAAGTTAATCAAGGTCGTTTGTATACAATGAATGAGACAGAGGATCAAGACGGTTCACAGGTGGTGGAAGGTACGTTTCTAGTTTTTAATTCAGAAGCTAGAATACTCTTTGATCCTGGCGCTACACATTCTTTTATATCGTCATCTTTTGCATCAACCCTTGGACTGAAATCAGAAGCTAGGAAAAATCCGTTACTGATTGGGTCACCTATGGGTACTGGAGTAAGAGTTAACCGAGTGTGTAAGCGATGCATGATAGACATATCAAGTCATAAGCTAGATTTTGATCTGATAATAATGGATATGTCAAATTACGACGTCATATTAGGAATGAATTGGTTGAGTTATTACCAGGCTGTTGTGGACTGTAGACGGAAAAAGATAACGATAAGCACTGTGAAAGGTGAAACGTTTAGTTTTTATGGGGACACGAGTAAATTCTTTTCCAATGCCAAGCCATCCAATTACTTGAACTTTATTGCACATATTGTGGCTGAGGAAGAAAGTGAACTGCAGTTAGAGACTATCCTTGTGGTGAGGGATTTTAGAGATGTATTTCCTGATGATTTATTTGGGTTACCACCAGAGCGTGAGGTGGAATTTGCTATCGTAGTATATCCAGGCACCTTACCAATTTCGATATCTCCTTATCGTATGGCACCAGTTGAACTAAAAGAACTCAAGGTACAAATTGAGGAATTGGAGAGCAAAGGTTTTATTCGCCCAAGCACTTCGCCATGGGGGGCACCGGCACTTTTTGTGAAAAAGAAGGATGGATCTCTTCGAATGTGCATTGATTACCGTCAGCTGAATAGAGTTACAGTGAAAAACAAATATCCAATACCAAGGATTGATGATTTGTTTGACCAGCTATGAGGTTCCTGCTTCTTTTCTAAAATCGATCTTCGTTCGGGATATCATCAGTTGCGAGTCAAAGCAGAAGACATACCTAAGACAGCTTTTAGAACTCGATACGGACATTATGAATTTTTGGTTATGCCTTTTGGTTTAACTAATGCTCCGGCAGCATTCATGGATTTGATGAATCGTGTTTTTCGACCATATCTGGATCAGTTTGTGATAGTATTCATAGATGACCTTCTTATCTATTCGACATCTAAAGAAGAGCATGAGAGACATTTGACGATTGTTTTACAGACGCTAAGGGAGCACCGATTGTTTGCTAAATTTAGCAAATGTGAGTTTTGGTTAACTGAAGTCAAATTTTTGGGACATGTGATCTCTAATGAAGGTATTGCCGTGGACTCTTCCAAAGTAGAAGCTGTGTTAAATTGGAATCAGCCCAAAAATATATCAGAAATTCGAAGTTTTCTTGGATTAGCTGGATACTACCGGAGATTTATTAAGGATTTTTCCAAGTTAGCTGCACCATTGACAAAGTTAACTCGAAATGAAGTGAAATTTGTCTGGAATCAAGAATGTGAAAAATCATTTCAAGAATTGAAGATTCGTTTAACTACTGCTCCGATTTTAATCATTCCTGAACGTGGAAGGAATTATATAGTATACACTGATGCTTCTTTGCTAGGACTAGGGTGTGTACTAATGCAATCAGATAGAGTGGTTGCTTATGCTTCTCGACAGTTGAAGTCTCATGAAAGAAATTACCCAACGCATGATTTGGAATTAGCTGCTATAGTTCATGCTCTCAAAACTTGGAGGCATTATCTCTATGGAGAATGATTTGAATTATATTCCGATCATAAGAGCTTGAAATACTTATTTACGCAGAAAGAGCTCAACATGAGACAGCGACGTTGGATGGAATTCCTAGAAGACTATGATTTTGGATTACATTATCATCCTGGTAAAGCAAACGTAGTAGCAGATGCTTTAAGTAGAAAATCACAAGGATACGCGGCAAGTCTGCATGTTCAAAAATGGAAGATGATGGAATCTCTTACTGAGTACGAATTACATGTTGATATACATGAGAATGTGGCTAGAATATTCAATATGGTAACCAGACCAATTTTGATGGAAAGGATCATTGAGAAACAACGTGAAGACGTTTTATCCATGTCTCTTCAAGGCCAGATTATGTCTGGTAAGCAATTAGAGGGATGGAGCTTTAGTGAAAATAGTGGATTGAGGTATTTTGGTAGATTATATGTACCTGAGATTCCAGAACTGAGAGATGAAGTCCTCCGTGAAGCACATTATTCGTCTTACACAATTCATCCGGGTAGTACTAAAATGTATCACGATCTTCGTCGACAATTTTGGTCGGAAGGAATGAAAAAGGCTATAGCTGTATTTGTGACAAAGTGTCTTACTTGTCAACAAATCAAAGCCGAACATAAAAAGCCATCAGGGACACTTCAACCTTTGCCTATAGCAGAATGGAAATGGGATCATATTACCATGGATTTTGTGTCTGGTTTACCTCGCTCGTCTAAAGGAAAAGATGCAATATGGGTTAAAGTGGATCGGTTGACTAAGTCTGCACACGTTTTGCCAGTAAAGACAACAGTGTCTACTTTAAATGTTATGAAGACACCATCTTGTTTTACTAAATCTAGCTATATCAATTCTGATCAAACAGTTTTCTGGGCAGAATTCTCGTCAGAAAATCCTGGACTAATGTCAAACTTTGAAAATTCATAACTTTTGTTTGGAAACTCGTTTTTGAGTCATTCCAAGTTTGAGAATTTAATTTTTTTGTCTGTTACAAATGTTTAGAAGGAATTGATGTGAAATTCCTTACCGAAAAAAAAAAATATAAATTTCAGGGCAGAAGTACTAAGGTCAGAAGACTAATTTTCTGGTTTGAGTTGTGCAAAAACTGAATTTTCTTGTGGTACTAAGGCAATGTTATGCTTTTATTCTGCACTTTTTATCAGTGTAATATTTTAGATATAGGATGTTAACTCTTTGATTTTATTCTTTTACTAGGAGCTGAATTTTAAAGAGGGAATCGGCAAAGGTAGGGGGAAACAACGGGAAACCTCTATGCTTGTTGTTTGATAGATTGTTTAATGGTTATTATTTTGCTGAGATTATTATGTATATGTTATATATTTAAAGGTATAGATATGCTATATTAGTTTTATGTACAAAGTACCTTGGGTAGAGAAGTTTGGGTTAAAACTTTTGCGTAGTTGAGTCCATAACCTCGGCAGGTACCACGCCACCATGTATGCCCAAAATAATGCGCAATTAGTGTAGGAAAAAGGGTAATTCGGGGCTGGCGACAGGGGAATGGACAAGACGACTAGCAAAAGGGGGATAGGAATAATGGGTTGAGAGTTAGTTCATGTCGTAAATGTTTAGAATCACCCTTGTGGTAAAATACACGGTATGGGACGTGTAGGCTCTTTAGATTTTACTTCATGAATTAACTAGTTGTAGAATGCATTTGGAATTGTTGATATGCATTGTTTTGTGAGACTTTTGCTCCCTACTGGGCTGTTTATGCTCATCCCTTTAGAAATTTTGCAGGTCAAGATCTTGAAGGCTAGAAGTGAAGGTGAAGACAAAAACGTATTTATAGTTTTACTTTCTGTTATGTGCATTTTCAGCTTTGTTTGAAATAAGATGTGGATTGCCATTATAGATGGTAATTCATCTTGTAAATAGGTGTGTTGTTAATAAAGAAGTTTTCCCCTCAGATTAGTAGCTTATCACTGTTCTATTTCAAAATTTTTTTTTTCATATTTCAGTTTTTAGACTTTTATGTCTAATATTGAAATATGAGTGTTTTCCCAATTATTGGGGTGTGACAATTCCAGTTCCAACCTTAACACCTGGAGCTACCTGCTCCCCAAAATCACAACAACCGCCACAAATAAAACACCAAAATCAAGCTCAATTTATACTCAATTGACTCACAAGTAATCAGAGCAACTTAATATAATGAACTGGAAATACAATTGAAAATAGAACAAGAATGTAAGAATAAGGGATCACAGATCCCACCTAGCAGAAGCGATAACGATGATAGCTATGCCTCGACTCCGAGTACTCTTGACCTCTGATAACTAGTATGCACACTGGGCGATTTAAAACGAAGGACCCAGGGGAAAGTAATTTAAAAACGTTAGAGTGAGTGGATAAAAACAATATCGAATAATACTTTATATAAAAAGTATTACATCACTTTCTCAATATTTTATAATTGAAAACCACTATGTATGTATTTTCATAAAACGTCCCAGTTTCAGAAAAATCATAGTCATAAATCAGCCCCGCTAATATATCAAATGAACAAATAATATTTTCAAATGAAATTATTTCGAAAACCAATAATAACATATCACGACCAATCCCATTGGCCGAATCCCAAATAATTTTTGTAGTAAAAACCCAACCCCATTGGTATATCGAATAATCAAATAAAATATATATGGACCAATCCCATTGGCCCATTCCCAAATATTCTTGTAATAAAAATCCCGCCCCGCTGGCTCGGGAATTTATTAAATAAATGAAAGCCTCATAAGAGAAAATATTCCCGAAAACCAAATATATAAAATATATATCACTGGGCCAATCCCATTGGCCGTTTACTAAAATCGAATAAAAAATAGGGGAATGTTAACCACCATATAATAATGAGTCTTCAAGGCTAAGTGTCAGAATCTCTCTTCTCCAAGACTCTCTATAGCGTCCCACGCTATCTGTACACGTCGACCACCGAGGTGAATTTGACCTATGTGGTCAAGTCGTCACCTCGCATGGGATCAGGTGACCAAGCTAGCTAGCAATAAACATATATGGACCCTAGTATGGTGAAAAATCTGAAAACAAAAACCGAAAACACACTTTCCCTATATATCATAAATCAGTACGGTTCCCAACCGCACATCGGAGGCTTATAAATATAATTAAATAGAACAATAGCCTCGAAGAAAATATACATCACCGGCATATCCCATATGCCGTAAAATAATCTCGAAAGAGAATATATATATAAAGCAACGACATGTCTCACATGTCGTGAAATTCATAAATAGTGAAATAGTAAAATTCTCGGAAATCTCATTTCCGGATAAATGTACGTACTATTAAAAATAGTCGTAAATATATAACTCAAATTCATATTTCACAAAAATATTAAATTCAAAAACATCTGAGTTATATATATATAAGAATTATTGAAGACCGACAATTTATTTCATGCTTAAAACATTATAAAAATAAATTACATTTCATAATTATATGCATGCATTATTTAAAAATAAAATCCACTCACAGTACGGCCGAGTGCGCCGCTATTCCGAGCTCTCATCACGTCGAGTAACCTCTCGACCTGTAACAGAGACGAAATCATAAATTTTACGAAACTCGGAATTTATTTATAAACGTTAAATATACGGACGTCCTCACTCGAACGAAACCTCCTAATTTTTCCCTTTTCAGTTATCGGTATAGGAATTACGCCTCAATACCGAACAATCTACGTCCGAAATTACTCAAGACACCCACCCCGTGTCCAATCAATCCTTTTACTAGTTAATTCGTCGTAAAACCCCTTTAAAACAACTTTTATCTTTTTACGGTGAGTCAACAGTAATAATCCATGGTCAAACAGTAATTATATAGCAAACCGTAAATGGTCAAAGTCTAATTACTATTTACCATTTACTTTTACTGTTTACTATTTATTTTTACTGTTTATTGTTTACTGTTTACTATTTTACTATTTACTTTTCATCTTTTACCGTTTTATTTTAACATTTTACTGTTTACTATTCACCCTTCTTCCTTTCGCCACCGGCGCCGCCACCACAGTGGTCCAAAACCTCGCCAATCGACTCTAATTCAACGCAATTTCACCGCCACCACCACAGGACCTCTTCCCCCCTTCCTCCGCCGCCAAGAACGCACGCAGTCGCCGCATACAGCGGGCGACACGGCGGCCCAAAGTGCAAAACACCCAATTTTCACAAAAATCAACCAATCGAACATCAAACAACATCTAATCGACTCCAATTATCGTCCTAAACCCAATTGTAGTCTCCAAATCCACCAAAAACATCAATTACACAACTCTCCAATTCGGAATCAAAAACCCTAGAAATTTCAAAACTCAAATTCTCCTTACTTGTTGCAAACTGGTTTAATTCCTTTGGTGGAGTGGTTGTGCGAGCCGAGACCTTCGATTCCCGACCGGAATTGGGCCGAACCATGGCCGGAGGAGGGCGCTTCGGTTCGACTGTGTCGAACCTGCTCGGTCGTCGCACGGCCAGCCGGCGGCGTTTCACACCGTGCCGCTGCCACAGAACGGAAGAGGAGAAGGAGACGGTCCGAAGGGGACCGGTGCGCCGGCCCAGTTCGGCCGGACGACGGAGCTAGGTGGAGGGCGGCGCTGGGTCGGGGGAGAGGAGAGAGAAAGAAGAAAAGAAGAAAAAGAAAGAAAAGAAAAAGAAAAAGAAAAAGAAAATGGGGGATTTCCCTTTCGGGAAATTTTTCCACCCGACTATTTATACTCGTCAAAAATCGGAAAGTTACGTATTTTACATAGTAACTTTTTCATACGAACTCCAAATTAAACGTGTTACGTGTCCACGAACTCGTTTCAACGTCTTCTACCTCATTATGAAATAAAATCCTCGATCGGGTCAACTTATTTAAAAGTCAACCTTCAGAACTTTCGAATCGTAAAAACAGTTCTTGGAACGTAAAAGTAAAAGATAAAATTGTCAAGAGGTAATTCGAGGTTCGGGTCGTATCAATACATCATGATGACGTGCATTATTTTGCACAACATGATAGGTAGAAGATGAGCGCGACGATGATGAGCAATATAAATTTGACTTAGACGACATCCCGACTCGTCTAAGAAGAGGTGCTATATATGATAAACCGAGTTATGATCATGAGGTGGAGCGTGATTTTTCCAACAAATGCATGCATTTGTACGTGCTCGTTACAACAAGATTTGATATCCAGTGATATCTGCTTCACTAAGATCGGATTTAGTGGAACATGGTTGGGCTTTGAAAAAGTTTTGAGAGCGCAACAATGCCTAAATTGTGTGTTATCATGTGTCAACAAGTTTCTTGGTTTGATTGTTCTTGCTTTCCTTTAGGTTAGTTTGTCTTTCTTTTGGTTTGTTGTTGGTTTGCTTTTGGCTTTATTTGTACTGGGCATTGCCCTCCCCTCTTTGGTTTAATTTACTAGTTTATTTACAATAAAAAAAAAAGATTATTATCATGTGTCAATAATTGGCTACATAATTAATTAAAGTAGAGTACATCATTAAAGCTCTTAATTGGGTACATAATTAATTAAACTACCATAGGGGGAAGAACTACCCTCACGCTTCATCATTATTAGGATACCACTCCGTTTGATCGAGCCTACCATATGGGGAAAAACTTGATCCGCCATGAGGAAGTGTAGATGCTTGAGGGGTACGGAATGGCCGCCTAGATGAATTTTGTGCCCCCACTTCCTCTCGCTCAAGTATCATTTTTTGATTCCTTTCCCAAAACCCTCTTTTACAAGGTGAATATATATTAGAATCCACCGCCATTGTGCGAGCATTTTCCTCCCTTTGTTGAGCCGCCATAGCCTCTTGGTAAAGGTGTTCACTTCGTGCATAATCTCTGTTATCTTGATCGGCAAGCATTTTCATTTGATCATGAATACTAATTGAAAGCTCTTGATTACTTTTCTTCTTTACCGCCTTGGCCGCTTTTTGTCCCATTGGACGATCTTGCCTAGCTCTAGGTGGCACGCTTGGAGTTGCTCCATTTCCGAGCGAATCGTTATCATCCAAGTTGATAGGCGTCTCATAATTTGTGCTATCCCCTTCCATTGATGGCGGATTTGAAAATTTTGGTGTATACTTCAAGATATCCCAACAATGCAAAAATCCAAAATGCTCCCCATGGGAATCACCGAAGTAATTTGACTTGACATCCCTTATCTACAAACAATTGTAATAAACATAGTAGTGGTTATTTATTTTAATTATATTTTAAGCAACTTGAAATAATTAATACTATATTTTAACCATGACGAATAAAAATACTTACATCATCAAGATCATTTTCGCCGCTCTTATGATCCGCGATGGCTTGGTTTAATGCTTGGCGCCATCACATGCATGCGAGATTGATCTTCTTCCATCGAGATTCAATATTTGAAGGGGTTCGCTTCAGTGCATTGGGTGACTTCATACCTTCAAAATACTCATATATACGATCCCACAAGGTTCCACTCGATTGATTAGTACCAATGGCGGCGACGGTCATCAATCCAAAGGCCATAATTCAATCCTGAATCAATCCAACGGCCTCAATTAATCTCTGAAGAAATTTTGTTTTTATATTTTTCTAAATGAATTTTTGATCTGACGGTTCAAGATATAGGTTTTAAATTAATTGACGGTTCTAATTTAAACTAACTATAATTTTATATATAACGGTAAGAAAAGTGACGAAAAAAATAACTAAAAATTTTTGAATAATTTTCTGCCCGTTGCCACAGTAGATCTACATTTCTTCTATAAATACCAACCCAAAATTTCATTCATTCCACACCATTTCTTACATCCTCTCAAACATTCTTTCCTCCCCATCATTTTTATTCATATAGCAAAATTTGATTTTTCTTTTTAGCACCATGAGTCCAAAGAGAGGGACACAAAAACCACGGGCACCACGATCGGAAAATTTTAATGAGGAAGATAAGGCTTTGTGCATCGCCGTGGTGAGTGTTGGTGAAGACGCCGCCATTGGTACTAATCAATCCAGTGGAACCTTGTGGGATCGTATATATGAGTATTTTGAAGGTATGAAGTCACCCAATGCACTGAAGCGAACCCCTTCAAATATTGAATCTCGATGGAAGAAGAAGTGTAATGGTTCTACGAATGGAAAATGTAAAAGGGATTAAAGCCAAATTCTTGTTGTTGGGTTTTTCAATGTCATTGGGTGAAATGAAATATGGGTTTGTGGTATCAGCCTTGCTGGAGGTGCAGTTATATACCGAGAGTTTAGATTTTAACTTATTTTTCTCTCTTTTGGTAAACGAAGTGGTAAAATTTTCATGGGAGGCCATTTAACTGTGATTATACTATTTGTTTTGCTTGAGGGCAACTATGCAAGTATCAATTTGAAGTGTGTAGTACGTGAAACTTTGAATTATGGTGTATAGTCTCTCTATCTTTATATCAGGGTTTGTTGAGGTTTCTTTGGTGTTTCTCTTCATGAAATCCATGAGGCAACAGAATTGCAGTATAGTTACTATCTCTTTTAGTTTTGCTGACCCAATCAGCATTGCAGAAGTGTGTATCTTTTTGAGGTATGGTATTGAGTCTATGGGATAGAGCCTGAACTTAAACTGGAACTTGTGCTAATAGTGGTGGTTTATTGAAATTTCTTTGGACACGTTTGGGATGAGTTTAGTTTGGTCGAAAATGAATTGGCAAGACATTCTCTGTGGTTAAATATTAGCTCAGTTTAATGCCCTTCCGGTATCTGTGTTTGTCTGAAGACTGTCATTGTGGGTAGTAGCATAGAGGCTTCAAAGTTTAGATAGTATACAAGGTTATGTGATTGCATCTGGAAGAATACAACTTGGAGATTATGTGTTGTGGCTATCTGGTAAACTTGTTGGTGCAGAGATCTTTCTTGATTCTTTGCTCAACTTGGAGATCAGTGTCTTCATGTAGTAAATTCATGTTTCATGCAGTGTCTTTTGTGTAACTCATGCTCTTTTATAAATGATGTCTTGCAGGATGGCGTTAAACATAGATGCACCCGAATTCATTTACAGACCACCCAAGGTTTGACTGATATAATATTTAATTATTATTTTCTAATTTCTTTTGAATTGATATATGCAAATCAGATGTTCAACGGTGTTATGGAAGGAATAAAAAGAAAAAACTTATTTTGGCACACACCCAACAATGGGGTGATTAAGTTATACACTCCCATATCATACATCATCAGGTAATATTTCAATTTTAAATTCATTATAATATAAGTTTAAGAGGTAATTATCTAATTATATGAAGTTAATTATATAAGTTTAAGACCTATAGATTCATGAAAAAATGTCTAAATCTGAATTTGGTTATAGACCAAATTGAAGTCAGTGACTGGGATACGAAACTTCGGCCTGGTGCCCCTCGGTATCTAATTCTCTCCAACAGTTACAATTGTTCTTGACTAGTATGTTTTCAAGTTACACCACCTTGACTACAGTTGAGCTGACAGACTTCCTCATCAAAGTCTCATTGATGACTCACCTGTAAGTATATTCTAGAAATGTGGCTTTCTATGTTGTGTTTTGGCTCATTGATACGATTTGGTGATCAAAGGTTTCTTGCGGAACTCTTAATCAAGAATAAAGAACACAATGCTAATGGAGAAACTAAATGGAATCGTATCAAAACTGATTGATTAATTAACTTAACTATTACAGTTTATATAGAAAACTTATTTCCCAAATTAGGAAACTAATTATAGCAACTGGTTCTAAACCTTACGTTGCATACGGTTTAGAAAGTTTAATTAATATAAACCTTTTCAGTAATAGGTTTACTATTATTAGATAAATAATAAGAAATGGATTTTATATCATATTATATTATGTTAGATCCACCTGGATCATGGCTCCCCATTTTGAAGAAGCTGAAGCACCTGCGAAAGCTAGAATTCCAAATGGGGGAATTCTTGAATTCCTTTCTCCTTGCGAAACCATTTGGTCTTGCTTGGCAATTGACCTTTTCTTCCAATCTGGTAGGATTCTAGTGTACCACGTCGAGTCGTAGTGACTTTCTTTTCGAGAATACAATCCGCCGTCAGTGGGTCTTCCCTCTCAAACAACAAATCGTCTAGCGGGGAAAGTCGGGAATTGGGTTTAGTGGGTCTTCCCTCTCAAACAACAAATCGTCAGTGGGTCTTCCCTCTCAAACAACAAATCGTCTAGCGGGGAAAGTCGGGAATTGGGAATAATTTCGTCATTTTCTAATAATGACGGTTCAAAGGGTTTCAAGTACTCGGCATTTATGACCAAATACATCTGCATGTAAGGTGGCAACTCAAGTCTAAATGCATTCTCTCCAATCTTTTCCAAGATCTTGAATGGCCCATATCGTATCGGTTTTAATTTCCTGCCGACACCATGTAATCTTTCCTTACTGAGCTTCAACCAAACCATATCACCTGCCTGGAAGTTATGTTGGAGCCTATGTTTGTCATGTCGCACCTTGTATCGCTCTTGTGACTTCCGTAGTTGCTTCTCAACTTCTCTATGGATCTTTGAAATGCGCTCCAAGCTCCAAGAGTTGTTGTGCCTTTAACCCATTTCCATCTTCTTCACCATTTTGTGTATCGGCAATTGAGAATGCCATATCAAATGGACTTGAACGTAAGTAGCCCAAACAAACTTCGAAAGGTGACTTCGAAGTAGAACTATGAATTGCCCTATTAAAGGCAAACATGGTAAACTCGTATCTTAAGTACGAGAATGCTTAGAGTTATATCCTCTAAGTAGATGTACCATGGTTCGGTTTACCACCTCTGTTTGAGGATGAAAAGCAGTACTATGTTTCAGCTTTGTATTCATCAATCCCCATAAAGATTTCCAAAAGTGACCAAGAAATCTGTTGCAAGAAGTCAAAGAACTCTTTTATTTCCCGATAAAAGCGTTCAATCATTTAAATATTCATTCAAGGATTTTGGGAGACAATCGTGTACATGCATATGCAACCGACACATACACAGTGTCAGATATGCAAAATGGAATATGTGGTTCTATATCAAATGTGAGTCACATCGTAAGAAACTTGTTACTACTAACAATATAAGTATGAGTATTAATGGATATCAAGAGTTGGAGAATATTCGGACAAAGGACCCAGATTTCTACCTTATTAATCATGTCAACATATGTTTTTGACGAGTTACGCTTCATGCGAAATGCCAAGCTTCATTTTAATGAAAAATTTTATCAGCTATACAATGGACGGGTAAGTTTATATTTAATAGATTTACTACACTTATTTTATCTGTTGGTAAAGATTAAATTGTTTTTTTTTTTTCGCTTTCGGTAGTTCCAGATTTTGTAAAATCAATTTTGGATCATAAATCAATTTGTTTTTTTTTTTCGCTTTCAGCAGCAATAGGTGCCGAGTGATTAGTCATAGATTTAGTTAGCATTCACGATACACTCGCAAAAGTTCGCAAAAGACAACCATAACTTGGAACTTACAGGCACTGAAATACATCCAACAATCACTTGGCACCTGTCGCTGCTAGACACTTAAGCCACACAAATAGCCTTAAGCTTTCACAATAACCAATTTTGCAAGGCACAGAGCAAACTACATGAACTCAAAGATACAAACTACAAACTAAGAAGTCCTAAATGTATCAACCAGTTAACCAGGGCCTGTTTCAACTGGACTATCTAAGCATTCATATGGTAAATAAGGCCCAAGGTTTGTGAACTACATACGCATACCAGTCGATGTAAATCAGCAATATATAAGCAAACAATATAAGATAAAACGGTAGAGTACTTGGCATCATGATAACTCTCTAGCACCTAAACAATAGCTGGTCTTAAATCATTCAACACACAAGGATCCAAAATTGATTTCACAAAATCTAGAACTACCGAAAGCGAAAAAAAAAAAACAAATTAATCTTTACCAACAGATAAAATAAGTGTAGTAAATCTATTAAATATAAACTTACCAGTCCATTGTATAGCTGATAAAATCTTTCATTAAAATGAAGCTTGGCATTTCACATGAAGCGTAACTCGTCAAAAACATATGTTGACATGATTAATAAGGTAGAAATCTGGGTTATTTGTCCGAATATTCTCCAACTCTTGATATACATTAATACTCATACTTATATTGTTGGTAGTAACAAGTTTCTTACGATGTGACTCACATTTGATATAGAACCACATATTCCATTTTGCATATCTGACACTGTGTATGTGTCGGTTGCATATGCATGTACACGATTGTCTCCCAAAATCCTCGAATGAATATTTAAATGATTGAACGCTTTTATCGGGAAATAAAAGAGTTCTTTGACTTCTTGCAACAGATTTCTTGGTCACTTTTGGAAGTCTTTATGGGGATTGATGAATACAAAGCTGAAACATAGTACTGCTTTTCATCCTCAAACGGATGGACAAACAGAGGTGGTAAACCGAACCATGGTACATCTACTTAGAGGATATAACTCTAAGCATTCTCGTACTTAAGATACGAGTTTACCATATTTGCAGTTTGCCTTTAATAGGGCAATTCATAGTTCTACTTCGAAGTCACCTTTCGAAGTTTGTTTGGGCTACTTACGTTCAAGTCCATTTGATATGGCATTCTCAATTGCCGATACACAAAATGGTGAAGAAGATGGAAATGGGTTAAAGGCACAACAACTCTGTGAGCGCATTTCAAAGATCCATAGAGAAGTTGAGAAGCAACTACGGAAGTCACAAGAGCGATACAAGGTGCGACATGACAAACATAGGCTCCAACATAACTTCCAGGCAGGTGATATGGTTTGGTTGAAGCTCAGTAAGGAAAGACTACATGGTGTCGGCAGGAAATTAAAACCGATACGATATGGGCCATTCAAGATCTTGGAAAAGATTGGAGAGAATGCATTTAGACTTGAGTTGCCACCTTACATGCAGATGTATTCGGTCATAAATGCCGAGTACTTAAAACCCTTTGAACCGTCACTATTAGAAGATGACGAAATTATTCCCGATTCCCGACTTTCCCCGCTAGACGATTTGTTGTTTGAGAGGGAAGACCCACTGACGGCGGATTGTATTCTCGAAAAGAAAGTCAGTACGACTCGACGTGGTACACTAGAATCCTACCGGATCGGAAGAAAAGGTCAATTGCCAAGCAAGACCAAATGGTTTCGCAAGGAGAAAGGAATTCAAGAATTCCCCCATTTGGAATTCTAGCTTTCGCAGGTGCTTCAGCTTCTTCAAAATGGGGAGCCATGATCCAGGTGGATCTAACATAATATAATATGATATAAAATCCATATCATATTATTTATCTAATAATAGTAAACCTATTACTGAAAATGTTTATATTAATTAAGCTTTCTAAACCGTACGCAACGTAAGGTTTAGAACCAGTAGCTATAATTAGTTTCCTAATTTGGGAAATAAGTTTTCTATATAAACTGTAATGGTTAAGTTAATTAATCAATCAGTTTTGATACGATTCCATTCAGTTTCTCCATTAGCATTGTGTTCTTTATTCTTGATTAAGAGTTCCGCAAGAAACCTTTGATCACCAAATCGTATCAATGAGCCAAAACACAACATAGAAAGCCACATTTCTAGAATATACTTACAGGTGAGTCATCAATGAGACTTTGATGAGGAAGTCTGTCAACTCAACCGTAGTTAAGGTGGTGTAACTTGAAAACATACTAGTCAAGAACAATTGTAACTGTTGGAGAGAATTAGATACCGTGGTCCGAGGGGCACCAGGCCGAAGTTTCGTATCCCAGTCACTGACTTCAATTTGGTCTATAGCCAAATTCAGATTCAGACATTTTTTCATGCATCTATAGGTCTTTCTAAGAACCCCCCCTATAGAATTAACTTCATATAATTAAATAATTACCTCTTAAACTTATATTATAATGAATTTAAAATTGAAATATTACCTGATGATGTATGATATGCGAGTGTATAACTTAATCACCCCATTGTTGGGTGTGTGCCAAAATAAGTTTTTTCTTTTTATTCCTTCCATAACACCATTGAGCATCTGATTTGCATATATCAATTCAAAAGAAATTAGAAAATAATAATTAAATGTTATATCAGTCAAACCTTGGGTGGTCTGTAAATGAATTCGGGTGCATTTATGTTTAACGCCATCCTGCAAGACATCATTTATAAAAGAGCATGAGTTACACAAAAGACACTGCAAGAAACATGAATTTACTACATGAAGACACTGATCTTCAGATGCCCCTAATCCATACTGTTACTAATGTTTCAGCCATGACCTGCGTAACACAGAGCCTACATACTTTTGAGGGTATAATAATTCCAAACTGGTTGGGTGCAATCACAAACAGATTCAAAGAATCAAGTGAACCCTCTGCGACAACTAGATCCCATGACCAGATCCATCATCTATGCCTAAAAATGACCCTTTCACAGTAGCATATCCTTATCTCAGAGGATGTCATGTCTTAAATGTGTGGCATGCACATGTAAACAAATATTTGAGCCCAACCAAAATGAAGTATGTGTAGCTGTAGCTGGCTAACTTTTGTATCAAATTTTTTGTGCTTATGTGTTCATCCTCTTTGATTAAAACATCTACAGAGCTGAATCTACTAGGTTGCAATCACATCATCTTGCTTCATTCGATTTGGGATTGTGAGAATGCTAGTTAACCGCCCAATTTCAGAAGTTCTGACCAGTTATATATTATCCTCTATATATTTAAGAAAACTTCATAATGAACACAACGCCTATGCAGATGTGGGTGAAGAATTTCCTCATTCCACACGACTGGGGACCTTTTTACATGAATTAGTGTGTGTGTGTTTTCCTCAACTTTCTTTAGAAGATTTATTGTTACATATATGTGGGTGTAAAATAGTGCAAAAGTACACAGGGAAAATCCCAAACTTGAGCAAAGAATCAAGAAAGATCTCTGCACCAACAAGTTTACCAAATAGCCACAACACATAATCTCCAAGTTGTATTCTTCCAGATGCAATCACATAACCTTGTATACTATCTAAACTTTGAAGCCTCTATGCTACTACCCACAATGACAGTCTTCAGACAAACACAGATACCGCAAGGGCATTAAACTGAGCTAATATTTAACCACAGAGAATGTCTTGCCAATTCATTTTCGACCAAACTAAACTCATCCCAAACGTATCCAAAGAAATTTCAATAAACCACCACTATTAGCACAAGTTCCAGTTTAAGTTCAGGCTCTATCCCATAGACTCAATACCATACCTCAAAAAGATACACACTTCTGCAATGCTGATTGGGTCAGCAAAACTAAAAGAGATAGTAACTAAACTGCAATTCTGTTGCCTCATGGATTTCATGAAGAGAAACACCAAAGAAACCTCAACAAACCCTGATATAAAGATAGAGAGACTATACACCATAATTCAAAGTTTCACGTACTACACAACCAGCTGCACAGAGAAGCAGTGATTGGCATCCCACAGTCTAGCAGCTAGTGCAACAGAATGAACCTAAGCTTTTTACTTCATTCAAATCTATACAAGAATCGTAGTATGCTAAACTCCCTTTGCACTAATGAACCCCAACTATATCAATGTTCAAATTTTCTAATCAACACTCATCTTTCTCTTTGTTAGTTAAGTTCATATTAATTTAATTGCTGGTAAACAGACACCAACACAGACACATACAAGCACAAGTCTGACAGACGCAGATACCATAGAAACATAAAATCACATGTAAGGCACACGTAGACACACACAAACACACACACTATAAAGCCTCTTTCCCCACATCTATATTTGACCAGGACAATACCCCTTGTAAGCGTTTCCTCAATGAACATAAAGGCAGACAAAATAACTGTTTTTATTCATAAGAATCTTGTGCAATGCAGTTTTTTATTCTAGATATTAAAGAGAGTGTCTATCGATACCAAAGGCAACGAAAGACCATTAAATATTAAAACCCAAGATGAGCACACATCATTCCCACAATAATACACATTTTGAATCCGATAATGAGGCATTAATCCCTTGAAAGTGCATATATAAAAACCCTAAAAGCTAAAGACCATTAAAAAAATTTCAGAACTCAATTTAATTAAAAAAAATTGGAGGGGTCTATTGCTGGTTTAGCATTAGTACTGAGAATTTTTTTTTCAATATAAAAAGCCGAGAGTAGTTTAAGTCACGACTTTGAGACTTCAGGGGTTCCGAAAAGGGGGCTTTATAAAAAATGGCCTACCCGGCCATACTTGAATATCACACGGTAGATCCCCACCTCCATTGGCAGTAATTGTCAAACCAATTGACTCAACAATTCAAGATTGATGAGTACTATAACCACCTCCAATCTATTCACTCAACCTCACATATTTATGAAGCGAAAGAAGAGAGAAATAACTGTTTGACGCAACAAATCAATATCCCCAAAACTAACCATGACCAAGACGCTGTAATGGTGATTAACTAGGATAGCAGCACCATAGGCAGCAGCCAGTCTGTCAGCTCCCATAATTGCAGCACCACAGATATATTGAGGAACTGTAACCGGAGCAAGACCCCTGTCATCTTTAACTGGTAGCCAAAGCAACCCAACCTTGAGTTTTACTTAAATAAGTTCAGGGGCATTGGTCTGTCTCTTTTCGAGAGAAGATTGTCTGGCCTATGAAAGTTGCATCTTCTCAGATGGAGGATATGGACTTTGACGGGGGGCAATAACACCTCCCTAGGCATGATAGACCCAACTAACTAAGGCTTACCCTACTAGCGACTACAACTATCAATGTAGATGCACAATCATGTAGTGTTTTTCATATGTCTGCCCCTTCTCATAGATAAAATTGAAGCTAATTATTGATCCAATAACAAAAGAAAGTCATCCAAATATGCAAAACACACGAATGTGGTATCTATGTTTGGCTTTCCATCCACATTTAATTTCTATCGGATCTATTTCTAGCTAAACAAAGTATCCTGAGCAAACTTCCCCTGCTAAAAGCCCAAAACCTGAAGACTAGTGCTAAAACCATCACCGAAGTGTCTCCTGAGTAAACTATGTACAATTCTATTCTCCCTACGAAACTTTGCAGTCTCTTGAGTTCACCACAAATAAAACCTTGAACCTAGCTCTAATTATAAATTTTGAAACTTATGCTCTGTGTTTTGCAGCTTTAGGCAAAAGATGAGTGTAACCAAAGACATATAAATAATGAAAATTTTAAACAAAAAATGAGTGTAAGGCATTCATGAAAACAACCTTTTTAAAAGCTAAGGAGGAACACGTCAGTACAAAAGGAAAGTTCAAACTCATGTGAGCTTGAAAGGGAAAGGCATAGTAGTAGACCTAGGCAGCTCAAACTGGCCTTCATTCACTCTATCTCCTTCCTTCTTTTGTTTTTAAGACTGTATTTTTACATTTTAGCCATCCATTTCCTTTACAACTTAGGTTTCTGGGCTAAAAACTGTTTAATATGGTATTGTACAGGATATGTTGAGATTGAAACCTCCAATCACCATCCTCCACTTATTTGTTGGTTTGGCAATCATCCAACACAGCAGTAGACAATATATATTATAAGATGCCTATTTATGTTCAAGCTGGCTTGGTCAATTCACTGGAGTTGGACATGCATCTGATTCAGAAAGATGGGCTAATATTACCCTCCAGTATTTCAGTATTTACTACTCTGTGTCTTAATTAATTCAGCTCATACGCTTAACTAAATATAGTGGCTTATCACACTTATATAGGCCATACAATTGATATTGGAAGGTAATATCAACTTAAACGAACAAGTAATTCATTTCAATTTTACTGATGAAGAAATGACTCATCAGATACTCCTACAAATGAGAACAGGTATGAAGAGAATATGATTTACCGTAGCCCTAGAACCCTGAAACCTCTACAGTGCTCCCCTTCAAATTGGTTAGTGTAATATTTTCTAAAGAGACTTGAATCCCTATTACATAATAAATCACTCTTTTCTTTCATCACCTCAGTATTAATGGACAAACACCATAGTTCCATTCCAAGTAGCTCTCATTAAAAAGTTTGAATATTTTGTCATGCATTAGTAGAAGACCAATCAGATAACCTAATCAAAATTAAAAGAAGAGCAGCAATCAAACAAAGAATTGCACACATACCGACTCCAATAACAGCTCTAGTTCAACATTTTGCATATAAAAAGAAGAAGCTAAAACCCTAACCAAAGTAGAGAGCAAAATCAAATAATTAAAATATCAAATGAGCTTGAAAGGGAGAGGCCAAGGAGTGGACCTGGGAACCTCAACCTTGTCCTTGATGCGCTCTATCATCTTCTCCTTCCTCGGCCTCGCGTTCCCGAACGACCCTTTGAATCGCTTCCCCTTCTTCGTCTTCTTGTCCCCTCGCCCGCACAGGATCGGAGCCCCTACAACCGACGATAATGATGACGTCGATGATGACGAGGTCGTGAAGAGGGCCCGCTGCTCCCTCGCCAACGCTCGCCTCGCTACGGCGGCGCACCACTGAGCCATCGCCATTTCTCTCCTCTTCCTCTCACTTTTGCGCACACTCTGTAAAAATTTTAGACCAAAAATGAAGCCAAAAAATCACCCTCTATTATACATAGCTAATTGATGGGCCGGGTCGTCGGGTTTTACAGTCTTAGAAATGGGGTTTAACGGACACCCTGTAAATTTCTAGGGAAAAAAGATCATTTGTACAAAAAATGTGAAAAACTTGCTCATTCCAATGTTACCTACCCATTCCAATAAATCTTTGTAAAAATACTTAATTACCCTATACTAAACCCTAATAATCTAATATCCTCATTCTCCTCCTTTTTAACCACCAGACCTCACACCTCTCTCTCTCTCTCAGCCGACGAAGACTACTACTCCAGCGCCGCCGTGAAGAACGAGGTCGACGAAGATCTGGGGTAGTAGTCTGCTTCTTGGTCTTTACCCTCACCTGCCCAATACACGTCATCTTAGGAGAAGAAGGCTCCGGGTTTTCGAACCCGCCTCGCTTCTTGCTCCCTCCGCTGCTAGGGAACATCGGGGAGGCGCCGCCCTTGATTTAGCCACTGGTTCTGAGGCGGCGGCTGAGGGAGGAAGAGAGCGAGATTTGGGGGGTTTGGTCGCGAGTACGGCCCGGGCTAAGTAGGGACTTGGAAGAGAGCTTCATGGAAGAAGAAGAGGAGAGGCGAGAAGTGCTGAAGCAAATGAAGAGCTCGCTTGTGGTTCCGCTGCTACTCTTGTTGCGATGGGGTCTCTCTGACTCCACCACCATTATTTTTTTTTTTTTGGGTTAAATTATTTGTGGTACTGAGCTGTAGCAGCCATAGAAGCAAGATGGGTGCGTTGGATACTTGGACTGATGAAGATTTGTTGTGTGAGAGAGAGCAGAGAAGAGTAGTTTGTCTGTATCAAAATGTTGGGGAGTGAGTGGATGTTTTGTGATTAAAGTTTTGCAACTTCATGAACTCTTGTTCTGGATTACTGGGTGTTGACAGTATATATGGTACACCGCCAAGCATTTTCGGCGACCTCGTGGACCGTGCAACCGGCATCATAGGTCATCCTTCCGACATCTAGCGAGTAGACCAGCACCCCGGCTACATCTCCATTGTTCCACATCACCGGTACCGCACCCGGAGGGCGTGCCACCGGGCTCCTGAAGTAGCTTCGTGAGTAAGGAATTGTGTAATAGTGTAATAAGCATCCCACATTGGAGAAGTTGTAAAGGAGGGAGCCTTCCTTCCCTATAAATATAAGGCTTTCCCCTTAGTGTTAAAGACTCTTGATCTTGGATACTTGCTACTCTTGGCATGTAACCACCACCGATGGCTTATTAGCCGGCTATAGTATATTCCAAGTGGACGTAACCGTGGCCTCCGATGGCATGGTTTACCACTATATATCCTTGTGTTCATGTTCTACCTTTATTATTGTGTTTCTGCCAGGCCTACGGGTTTGTGCAGAAACAATTGGCGCCGTCTGTGGGAACTGTTTCAAAAAGTTCATGGTGCTCTACTGGTTGAGTTACCCGGGCAGCAGTTCAAAGTAATTAACTGGCCAGCAATTATCCCAATTATTCCAATGGCAGGCAGCCCGGCCAGTAAAACAAAACTGCTGCCTTAGATCACCCCCAGGCCAGCAGTTTTCATCCTGCCCAGGTCAGCAGCCCAGCCCGAGTCAACCGCCCGGTCAGACCGCCCAGCACCTCACCCCTAGGCCCGGCGATCAGCTGGTCAACCGGACAGCATCACCCAGCCCGGCATGCAGCCAGGTCAGCGGCCCAGCAGGCCCGGTCAAACAAGACCTTCGCCTCCGCGCAGCCACAGCCGTACCCGCGCCCGTGCAACCGCACTCCTCCCCCACCGGCTTTCCTCAATCTTAGAGAAAACCACTGCTCCTCTAAGTTGATCAAACAAGTCATCAATCCTAGGCAAAGGATACCTATTCTTGATGGTCACCTTGTTCAACTCCCGATAATCCATGCACAATCTGGATGCGCCATCCTTCTTCTTCACAAACAACACCGGTGCACCCCAAGGAGAGGTACTGGGTCTAATGAACCCTTTCAACTCCTAAAGTTCATTTTGCCACATCAGATACGGTGTCTTCGACACTAGCGCGGTACCTGGTACCCACATCAATGGCAAAATCCACCATTCTCCTAGGAGGTAACCTCGATATCTCCTGGAATACATCACCATATTCTGAAACCACCGCAATATCTGCAATAGCTACCTCACTACTCACAGACTCGATGTGTGCCATTACTCCCTCCTGCATAGCATTATCTGACTTGAGGCAGCGATGACGAAACACCGGTTGTCTGGGAATACGAAAAGATACTACCATCTCAAAGTAGTCAATCAACGCATGATGTGGCCTCAACTAGTCAAGTCCCAAAATCACATCATAAGTATGGTCTGGAATCACAATCAAGGATGCAAAGAACTTTCTGCCTCCAATCACCATGGGACAAGCTTCACTAATTATCCCAAACTCGAGGGACGCACCAAGGGGTGATATGACACACAAAGATCCAACAAAAGGCGTAGGAACCAATCCTAGTACCTCTATCACGGAACTAGATATGAATGAATGAGATGCTCTTGTATCAAACAATACTCTAGCAAGGTAATTTAAGACAGATAAAGTATCTTCCACTCCAGTGCCACGCTGACCTATGGCATACACCCTAGCCTACCCTACAGGTGGCTGCCTCTGCTGATCCACCTGTCCTCTCGGCTGGGCTCGAGTACACTCCCTAGCAATGTGTCCGGCCTGATGGCAAGTGCAAGAAATAAAATATCTGATATATCTCCCGATATCTCCTTTTTTTCGAACGACCGATATATTTTTGAGGGTAAATATCTTATCTTTCACAGTATCTACAATATTTTTCCGATATTTTTAAAGAAATATCTATAAAATTTTCCACTAAAGTTTTTTTTCCTCGAGATTCGAAAATGCCTAAGAGAAGAGTAATTGAAATATGTAATCAATAATCACCTCGAGAGATATCAGAAAAATTAGTAGTCCCTAGATTTCCTTCAAAGGATATCCGGATGAGAACTGATTGTCTTGAGAAATATCGGTGAGAAGTGTTCTCCTTGAGGAATATTGGGGAAAGTAAAAAGAGTAATTGAATAAGTAATCGCCTCGAGTTCTCCAAGAAAAAATGAGGCTTGTTTTAGCCCGACAATATAGTACTTTGTTCCATAAAACAATAAAGACACGTGCTCTTATTCATACAAAGCAAAAAAAACTGTCTTGCATATAAGAAGTTGGAAAATCGTGTATATTGCTATTACAACATGAAGTTACGAACTTATGACTACGCGATAAACAAGCAGAGAATGTGATAATGAAAACAACTACATCAATCTTCTTCATATTTCTAGTAAACCACTGGAAAATGGCATTGATACACTTCATAATTGGATTATGCCTGCACACCTCGATGATGAAGATGGCAACCCTTCTCCACAAGTGGTAGAAACTACAACTGATAGCGAAATTGATGTGAACAAGGTATTATCTGAAGATGTTGGATACCTAGGAGATAATTCCGATAGTGATGGTGCATGGGGTGGCACTGCAACTCCGGATAGTTCATATGATGATGGTGGTGGAAGCAGAAAATGTGGTGGAGATATAGGGTTTGAATATGGACAATTTTATGGGTGGAGACATAAACCAGTTTACATGTAAAAGTAATTTTGATCATATCACCCGTGATGAAGACCACAGATCTAAAGAAGCTGGTCATGGTGCGTAAGAGCAGAATCGGCATGCCAGTAGGACTAGATATGCAATTGATGATCAAAGTACCCCATCAGATATTGTTTCAGTTCCCTTAAGTTTTTATTCTATCAGTTTAGGTATAGAGCTTAATGAGACGTCAAATGAATCGCATGAAGGCAAAAATCAATTTGGTTATAATATTTATGAATATGGTCAATATGGAGAAGTGATATGAGCATAAAATGCGACGTTCTTATGTTTTACCCTCGTTTATACTTTACTTTAACCCTAATTGTTGTAGAATCAATTCGTTTAGTAGAGTCATGAGTCTTTGGTGGTAGAGTTATATTGAAAACGTGCTAAGTATAGAGAAAATGGCAGAAATTTGTCAAAAGCTGAAATCTAGTCAAGCTAGGAGCCTTTAAATGTTTCGTTGATTCAGTAAATCTTCCACTTTGCTTTTAATGATTTTTTCTTCTCTTATATACAATAGACTTGTTGATGATTGAGCAGTGGAATGAGTTATTACAATTGGAGCAAAAGAAGCTGCCAGGACTTGGAAGGAAAATTTTGCCGAAATGCAGCTAGTATCAGTAATTTCTTGGGCACATCATCCAACTTCCAAAATTTCTCAAGAACGTCTCACGATGAATCAGAATGCGAGCCATATATGCAAAGAAAGCCTGGAAGTCTAGTTTCCAGAACATTTGGAATCACATCAAAAACTATTTTTTGGAGGAAGTTATGCCAGTTGCAACGCAAGAAGGTTGAAGCTACCGAGAAGAACAACTTACTGCCTGCCGAGAAGAAGAAGTGAACCAGAAGCAAGGGGGAGTTCCTAGCACAGAGAGGAGAGGTTTCTAAGCTCAATAAAGAATAGGAAAGTTGGCAAAAGAGGAAAGTTTCAAAATAGGAAAGAAGAACTTGCCTAATCCTAGCAAGAAAAGGGAAACCTAGTCCCACTAGGAAAAGGAGAACCTTGCCGGCTGCAACTAGGAAAACTCTCCAAGTTCATTGAGGAGAAGTGAAGACAGAAATCTCTAATTTAATCAAGAGAAAATCGGCAAGAAGAATCCTAGAAGAACAAGAAGAGGAAACAAAACCAAAACCGGCAAGGAAATCCTTGTCCTTGCCGACTTACACAAGGGAACTTCCTGCCGACTCTTGCATCTTTCTCTCCTATATAAAGGCATGGCATGGATAGAAGAAAATTGTCTCATCTCACACACATGCACAAGCCTAAAGCTCTATCAAAGTTCTCACTATAATCCTATGTAGAAAATAGCATAGCCGAACCACTTTCCCCTTGTAAATTCGTACCTCCATCTTTCTCATAGCTATGGATTTTTCTATAGTTTTGCATGACTTTGTGTTTGTAATGTTTTATGGTTTTTAGACTTTGGTTTTAAACTTGTAATTTTCGTATGTTTGATAATTAGGACAGTAGGTATTTGATGCATGCTTAGTACTTAAAATCGGTTAAAACTAAGGTTAGGACGCAAAAACCGATCACTAGTTATGTCTTAGAATGTAATTTGAGTGTTAGGTTTCATGTGATAGAGTTCAGTTGAGGCATGCTAATAAGTAGTCTTATTACAGGATGCAGACATGACCCCGACCGCACGGGCACTACAAGTACTCACCGACTCCGTGTCAGATCTAAAGGCCCAAATGGAGGCCAGCGAGAGAAGAGCAGCGCGGCCGTTGGAAGGCGCGCGCTTCAACGAACGCACGGGCCCCTTTTCGCACAAGGTCCTGGAATCCGGGAGATCCGGTAACCAAAAATCTCTGAAGCTGACATACTCAGGAGCCGGCTGCCCCTACCAACACTTGGATAGCTTCCGGTCCCAAACATGTACCAAGGGCTACTCCGATGCTGTGTGTTGCAACATCTTCCAAGAAACCCTGTCCGGAGAGGCACTTAGCTGGTTCTATGAGCTCCCGGCAAACTCCATTGAGGCATTTGAGCAACTAGCCGATCGGTTTGTCGGCCGCTTCATCCTCCGGGTCGAAGGAGCCTGGACATCGGCGGTCCTCTTCAATTGCAGGCAGGCACACGGCGAGGAGCTAAGGACGTTCGTTAACCGCTGGCAAACGGGGCCAGCGGAACGTCAAGAAGTCTTTACCACTCTAACTCTTCATACAAGGACATCCTGCACGAGAACGGGAACATCATTCCCCCACCGCTAAAGAGGAAGCACCCAAAAGGGAACCTCACCCCGGCGCGAACAGGCAAATACTGCTCCTACCACGACGAAGCTACCAATAGGACAAACAATTGCATCGTCCTCAAGACAGCGGTGGAGGGATTAGTTAGTAGCGGTCAACTTCAACGGTACCTAGGAGAAAGAAGGGCAGATCCCGCCCGGGATCAGGACCAGGGCTGGTAAGCACGCCCGGACCCAGTGAAGGGTTAAGTGCTAAATTTTCAAATACAATTAGCATGGCATTCCAACGGTTCAGCTGATGTAACATTGCAAAATATTTACGCCAACTATTTTAAACGAAATCCAAGGCAAACCACCGGTACTAAAATATATGTCCAAAGGCAGGCAACAAAAAAAAAAAACCCGTTCCAGCAGATTTACAAAAAAGAAAGAGACGGCAAACAAAAATCCTAAGGAGCCACGTCTTCCTCCCCAGCGGGCCTAGCCTGTTCACCGGCTTCCTCAGATGGAACCGCCGCATCCCCCCTAATGGGTTCAGATGGCTGAAGTCCGCCTTCCCCTTCCGGCTGCTCCTCCTCTGCCGGCTTCCCATCAGCATCATCATCGGCCCGCGCCTTCGACATTTGCGAGGTGATCAGGTATCCCTTCTCTTCCCACTCCACGTAGGCATCAGCGATACCCGACTCCCTAGCCTTCTCTAGGAGCTCAAGAAACTGATCACTATCGTGATATTTCTGGATAACCCGCTGGAAAAGCTCTGGGTCTTCTTCTCCAGCCGTAGCGGCGGTGGTGGCACGCACAGCGGCAGCTTCCACCTGGAGCTCATCCACTTTGGCCTCTAGCTCGGCCCTCTCCGCCTCAGCCCGCTCCTTCTCCTCCTAGAGGCTCCGGACTTGGCCCTCTAGCTTGGCCACATGCCTCTTGACCCTCTCCTCCAGTCTGACCTTCTCCCGCTCAAGCCTGGACTTCTCAGCCTCCAGGCGCTCATGGGTTCCGGTCAGAACGGCCACCTGCCTCTTCAGTTCCGGCAGCTCTGATGGGAGCCTAAGCTTGCACACAATAATAAACCCTACAAAATATCGTTAGTAGTATAAACAAGTAGGGATCGTTCTAAGCCGGGGATTAAGGGTACCTGAAATATGAGATTGTCAGATAAACAACACATGTAAAAATATACAAAATCACATATCAAAAACGTCACAATGGGGGAATAGATGGAATCGGCAACCATAGGGCTGCCTTATACTAAGCACGAAAAAATAAAGCAGAAAATAAATCCTAAGTTACTATATACAAGTTTGGTCGACATTCTTCCACAAATTACTAGCACGAAAGCACTCAAAACACATAACCAGATAATAAACAAGACTCACGGCAATCACATTAAGCTGATGCAGACTCGACTTAGTTCCAATTTTAATTAGAACCGCAGCGGCCATCTAATCGTTACTCCTAATCTTGTTACTAACCGGTTTACATGACACGCAGCGTCGACACATGAACTAGCTAGCAAATACGCACAAAGTCTTTTTAATTGGAAACAAGTTAACACATAAGGCATCACTCTTCATATTAAACACGCAAGTTCTTTAAACTACCCTAGCCCTCGTGAAAGCAACACAAATAAAGCAAATCATTGTCTACCCCATCCATATTATTTTCGGCTAATGAGATCAATGTCTCACACACAGCTTTTGTGTAAAACACCGACCTTTAAAGCACACGAATTTAAAGAACTAACCAAGTACGAAACTACAACTAAATTAACATGCTTTTGCCGATTATCCTATTACTATCTTGTTACATATTTCCCTTACAAATTAGCATGCAATTCGAAACTTATCTTTGAAATTCTTTATTAATACCATAAGAATTAAATTAACATGCATCATTATAAAACCAAATTCACAATCGTTTTTCACATAGACATGAAAACACAATAATCAAACATACATATGAGTTTCATAGACAAAACTACACATAACTACATAAAAACTATTACAAACCAAAAGTAGGGAGTAGATCACACTTTTAGAGACACCTTTGATGGATTCAAGTCGTGTGGATCGTATGGAATGAGAATCGGTGGCGGCTGGATGAAGGGTGGAGAATCGGCAGGATTTTATGGTGGTGGTGATGGATTTTGGTTTGTGTTTTTATGTAGGATCTTTGGCTGAAAATTGGTAGAGCTTTGGCTAGGGTTTTTGCTTTAGAATGTGACAAGACTTTTTCTGTGTAAAAGGTGGCTATATATAGAGAATAGGGGTGCCGGCAGCCCTTGTTGCACATGGCCATCACAAAACCTAGTAGAATAAGGTTTTGAAACCTTCCTTTCAAAGTTCAATTAGGTTTTCTTTTTCTGATTTTTCTTCAAGGCTTGGGCTTCACATCTTCATGGACTTCATATGTGGTCTTGACATCTTCATTTAGTGAACTTGATCCATGGAAAAATGCCCCAGCCGGCCTATCACAAAATTGGCACAAATCTGCCTTTTCCGGCAGCTTTTCCTAGCTTGACTAGGAAAACTTCTTCTTCGTATTTTTCTTCAATGCCTTGGCTTGGTGTCATCCTCCTTCCTTCCTTAAGCTTGGACCATCTTCATATATTCGTTTGTACACCATATGGTCCATCGAAAACAGAAATTGTGAAAAGGAGGCAATAGCTTCTTGGAATCGGCTGGAAAAGACCTTGCTGTAGTAACTCCGGCATATCTCCCTCCTCGGAGCTCCGATTGATGCGATTCCAAGTCTCAGATAAACTAGACACACATAGCCATCTCCATATAAAAGGGCTCGAACAAATTCCTTGTGAGTCATCGGGAATGATTTTTCGAAGTTGGGACACAGTCCCAGGAAAATCCTGGAAGTCCCTTGATTGGTTTGCTCGAACTGCTGTTTTGCAGCCATCTTTTGGGTGACTTCCTGAACTCCGATTGATCTGAAATTTTAGCACAGCATTCCTCAGTATATAAATAATAAGCACCCCAAATTTCATTAAATTCTAACAAGAATAGGTCGCATTTTTACTCATCTCAAAATCACGAAAAAGACATATTTTGCATTATTTTCCAGATTTCTCACACTTAGTCATTTTTCGGACTCTTAACCACTTTTCGCCAAACTCTACCAAATTAACACTAAACTATATTATGACTCTATCTTAGACAAATAAGGGTTAAACAAATCGTCGCACATTGTGCTCCTATCAACTACCCCACACTTATCCTTTGCTAGTCCCTTAGCAAACTAAATTAAACTAAGACTCAAAACAAACTATTGCCCCTAACAATTTGTCTCAGGCTCGTATGTATACATAGCTTTCAAGTTAATGCATGAGAAAGCTAAGCACGAAAATTCCAAGTTTCATGAACATGTGACATCAATATGAACATATAAGAGCAAAAGGTAAGCATGTAAACATGTAAAAGCTAATTCAATCCTCCTCACTAGGCATACTCTCTTCTTTTCTCTCGAAGCATGGTTATTCACACATAAGTATATGCAAGTGAAAGATAGTGACTTACGAAAAGTAACTTGCATATGTCAAAGAAACGAAAGCACTTTGTGAATTTTTATGGAAAAACCTCATATGATAACTATGTGCACCAATGAACCAAAACCATATGCTTACTCTTGAGATAATCTCCACAAATCAATTTTAACCATCTTAAGAATCATGAAAAAGATCAATAAAAGGGTTGTAATGGGGCTAGGCTAAGATGTATTCGATATTTGGATAAGGAGGCTCAAAACATCACCGTGGTCTTTGGCAAAGCTCAAATCTCCTTATGTCTTCTCGCCAAGGGTCAAATTTCATCTTGTTGGACCCATACTTCATTCTTTTCTTCCCATAACATTACAACAATACTCAAGACAATAGTCATGCACAAAAAATTTTTCTTTTACAAGCCGTGCCTTTACATTTTTCTTTTCTTGCTCTCGGTTTCTTTTTCTTTTTCTTTTGGTCCGAGCAAAATATTTTTTTCTTTTCTTTTCTAAGGCACGGCATCTAGTACACTTTATATATAGATTCATGGCTAAGTCTACCCCATACTTGTTCTTCTTCATCACTTCACAGAAAAACGCTTTCAAAAATCAAGCTTTGCCGACACACAAGGTAAAGGCATCACTATACTAAGTTCATGGAAAGTGTTTAAGGATGATGAAAGAAAAGGCTAATTGTAGGCTCAAAGGGGTTTACTAAGGTGTCCCACGATGGGCTCCAATATGGCTCATGCTTAATTTGGTAATGGTGGTAAACCTAAGAGATCTTTATTCAACCATATTCAAAATCAAGGTATTTTATGATATAAGACGTTTTGAAAATCAACAAGAGTAAGTTCTAGCATACTAGGGTTCATTAAAAAGCTATGGCACATAGTCATCGAACAGTTAAAGAATTATGAGATTTCATGCTTCCTACGAATCTATCGAATTTTTTTCTTTTTATCACTCAAGAAGAAAGCAATTTGGCTCTAAAGCTCACATAGGTTATTATCGAAATAAACTAGCTAAAACATGCATGCTTATTAATCAACAAGTCCTACATGCTCCTACCAATGCACATAATTCATGAAACTCACAATTTTAATTGTATGCACAACCATCATCTATGTATGCAAAGAGGAGAAAAACATCATTGACATATTAGGGGCATCCTAAGACTCAAAACAAACAAATTTAAACACTCTATTTTTGCATTATATTTTTCTAGATTTTTCTTTTCTAAACTAAGCACACGAAAACATAAACGGAATACTTTATCCCACCCCACACTTAGAAAATTACATTGTCCTTAATGTAAGCACAAATCTATATCAACGAATTTCCTAAGCATGCAATAGTCTAACATATACCAACATATCATCACAAATCAAAGAAAAAGAGAAGGGTTAAGAAATTGCAAACGCTCGGTGATGGCTCCTTCACTTTTCTTTGATCGAATTGGGTTGCCTCCCAAATAGCGCTTTGTGTTTATAGTCCATAGCCTAGACTTTTCACCGTTTTGATTGCATGTGTTCATCTTGCTCCAAAGTAGCTCAAATCGGCAAGAAGAAGTTCAACAAGAAGATCATTGCAGGCTGTATCCGATTGGGCTTCATTCTGCGTGTCCGGTGTATGCAGCGTGTCCGGCAATGTGTCAGTCGTATCCGACGTATCCGGCGGCGCAGCTGCAGTGTGTCCGGCTTCTAACATAAGCTTGTCAATCCTGCCGGCGATGGCAGGTCCGGCAGGAGATGTAGTTGCAGCTGGAGTGAAGGGCTGCCTCTCGGCAGTGGGCTTTGTGTCCGGCAGTGTTTCGCTTAAGCTGCCGGCAATTGCAGGTCCGGCAGCAAGGTATGGTGGCGGTAATCGTGGGGCAGTGTATAAGCAAGCCGCCTCCACCGTGTGCTCTTGAAAGGAAGAGTAGTAAGGCTTGAGACGATGTCCATTTACCTTAAATGTGTTTCCCGTAACTTCATTCCGAATCTCTATGGCTCCATGAGGAAATACTTGAAGAATAATGAATGGTCCAAGCCAACGAGAACGCAACTTACCCGGAAAAAGTTTGAGTCGTGAATGATACAAGAGAACTTTTTGGCCAACTTCAAACTTCTTCCATCGAAGCAACTTATCATGAGCAACCTTGGTCTTTTGCTTGTAAATCCATGCGGCTTCATAAGCTTCATTCCGTATTTCTTCAAGTTCGTTGAGTTGAAGCTTCCTATGAAGGCCGGCCTCATCAATGTTCATGTTGAAGGCCTTCACCGCCCACCATGTTTTGTGTTCTAGCTCAACTGGTAAGTGACATGCTTTGCCATAAACTAACCGATAAGGAGACATACCTATCGGTGTCTTATATGCAGTCATATACGCCCACAAAGCATCATCGAGACGATCACTCCAATCCTTCCTTGAAGGTCCAATGGTTTTCTCAAGTATTTGCTTGATCTCTCGATTACTTACCTCGGCCATACCACTTGTTTGGGGGTGATAAGGTGTAGATACCTTATGAGTGACTCCATACTTCTTCAATAAGGCTTCAATGGTGCGGTTACAAAAATGGGACCCTCCATCGCTAATCAAGACTCTTGGAACTCCAAAACGTGAAAAGATGTTGGTCTTGAGAAACTCGGCTACCACCTTGGCATCGTTGGTACATGTAGCCTTGGCTTCAATCCACTTTGACACATAATCAACCGCAAGCAATATGTAGAGAAAACCTTTGCTTGAAGGAAACGGTCTCATGAAGTCAATACCCCAAAGATCAAAAATGTCAACCTCCATGATAGGCGTGAGCGGCATTTGATCTCTAGCTCCAATGTTCCCCATTCTTTGGCATCTATCACACGTTTTGCAAAACATGAATGCATCTTTAAAAATCGTAGGCCAAAAGAATCCACAATTTAGAACCTTTAATGCCGTCTTCTTTGGTCCAAAGTGCCCACCACAAGCTTCACTATGACAAAAAGCAAGGATGGAGCGATGTTCATTCTCCGGAACACATCTTCGAATAACTTGATCACCACATTGCCTCCACAGGTACGGATCATCCCACAAGAAGTGTCGAGCTTGCTTCCTTATCCTCTTTTGTAGGTGGCTCGGCATCTCTTGGGGGAATCGGTGTGTAGCAAGAAAATTGGCAATGTCGGCATACCAAGGCTCATGTACTTCAAGTCGGAAAAGTTGCTCATCCGGAAAGGTCTCACATAGGGGCAGCCGATCCACATCATTGACAAGTCTACTCAAATGATCGGCTACAACATTCTCTACTCCTTTCTTGTCTTTAATCTCAATGTCGAACTCTTGAAGCAAAAGAATCCATCGAATGAGCCTCGACTTAGCATCCTTCTTTGTCATAAGATATCTCAAAGCGGCATGATCACTATAAACAATAACTTTGGAATTCAAAAGATATGATCGAAACTTTTCCAAAGCAAAGATTACCGCTAAGAGTTCCTTCTCCGTTGTTGTGTAGTTGAGTTGAGCATCGTTGAGAGTCCTTGAAGCATAGTAAATGGTGCAAGGCTTCTTCTCAATTCGTTGTCCAAGTACCGCTCCAAGTGCATAATCACTAGCATCACACATCAACTCAAATGGCTCGTCCCAATTTGGAGACACCAAGATCGGCGTCGAACACAATAACTCCTTCAATCGGCAAAAGCTTGCCTCACATGCATCCGACCACTCAAACGTCACCTCCTTTTGTAACAAGTTGCTCAATGGCTTGGCAATTGAAGAGAAGTCTTTGATAAATCTTCGATAAAACCCCGCATGGCCAAGAAAACTTCTCACATCTTTAACACATCTAGGGCTCGGCAATGCTTGAATTAGCTCCACTTTGGCTTTGTCAACCTCTAAGCCTCTTGCCGAAATAATGTGCCCAAGTACAATACCTTGCATGACCATGAAGTGACACTTCTCCCAATTGAGCACAAGATTGGTCTCTACACACCTTTCAAGTATCTTCTCCAAGTTCCACAAACATGCATCGAAGGTGCCTCCATACACACTAAAGTCATCCATAAACACTTCGATAATGTCTTCAATAAAATCAGAGAAGATAGCATACATACATCTTTGAAACGTGCCGGGTGCGTTGCATAGACCGAATGGCATCCGTCGATAAGCAAACGTGCCAAATGGACAAGTAAAAGTGGTCTTCTCTTGATCATCCGGGTGTATCATGATTTGATTGTAGCCACTATAACCATCAAGAAAGCAATAGAAAGAATGGCCGGCTAACCTCTCTAGCATTTGGTCCATAAACGGCAAAGGCATGTGATCCTTCCTTGTTGTAGCGTTGAGCTTCCTATAGTCGATGCACATCCGATGACCGATTACAAGTCTTTGTACGTGGTACAAGCTCATTCTTCTCATTCTTGACAACTGTTACACCACTCTTCTTCGAAACTACTTGCATGGGAGATATCCACTTACTATCCGAAATTGGGTAAATCACCCCACAATCAAGCAAATTGATAATCTCTTCTTTCACAACTTTCATCATTGGAGGGTGAAGTCGACGTTGATCTTCCTTAGTCGGCTTAGCTCCTTCTTCTAACAAGATGCGGTGAACACATGTAGTAGGGCTTATTCCCTTGATGTCCGCTAAGGTCCAACCTATAGTGGTCTTGTACTTCTTAAGCACACTTATCAAATCAATCTATTGCTTCTCACTAAGCATTGAAGACACAATAACCGGTAGAGTATCTTCTTCTCCAAGATAAACATACTTCAAGTGACTAGGGAGCTCTTTAAGTTCTAACTTTGGGGCCTCTTCCACACTTGGTCGAAATTTGGTTGTGGCACTTGGAATTGACAAGAACGAGTTCTTTGTGTATATTGGAGTGGCGTCGAGTTCGGCAACCACCTCTTTAAGGCTCGGCAATATGGTGTAAGGCTCGGTAATGCTTGGCTCGACAATGCTTGGCTCGGCAATGCTTGGCTCGGCCTCATTCATAACTCGTTCTCCCCTCTTGTCAAATCCGACCCCTTGCTCAATCGCTAATTGCTATGCGTCGAGCGAGGTCGACATAACTTGCTCGACCTCCTCCAAAACATCAATGGCGCAACCATCCTTCAAATCAACATTGGGGAATTTCATGGCATCAAACACATTAAACTTGATCACCTCACCATCAAACTCCATAGTTAGGTTGCCCTCGGCCACATCTATCTTCGTGCGTGCCGTCCTCATAAATGGTCGCCCAAGTAGCAATTGAGTGCTATTGACCGGCGAATTCTCCATCTCAACCACATAAAAATCGGCAGGGAATATCAATTGGTTAACTTGCACAAGCACATCCTCCACATACCCCTCCGGATACTTACTTGAGCGATCCACCAGTTGAATGATGACATTGTCCTTCTTGAGAGGCCCTATACTCAAAGTTTGGTACACATTGAGCGGCATGACATTGATTGATGCTCCCAAGTCTAACATCACATCCTCGAAACGAGTGTTGCCTATCACACAAGACACATTGAAGCTTCCCGGATCCTTCATCTTTGGTGGCAACTTCCTTTGAATAACGGCCGATACCGTCTCGCTCATAGTCACCACACGAGTCTCCCTCGTATGCCTTCTAGCCCTGCATAGTTCCTTTAGAAACTTAGCATACTTCGGTACTTGCTTAATGCATTCCAACAAAGGGATGTTGACTTGCACTTTCCGGAAAATCTCCAACACCTCCTCATCGGATTTGTCCTTCTTCAACTTAGCAAAGCGAGAAGGGAATGGAATGCTTGAGGTCAGCACCCCTCCCTTGCTTGCATGGCTCGGCACTACTTCACTCCTTGCTATTGTGGGATCAGACTCAAGCTCATTGCGCAGCCCCTTGTTCTTCCTCTCTTTGTTGCCGGTGGCACTATTTCTCTCACCTGCATGGCTCTCGGCAGCCTTCTCATTCTCGGCAGCATCCTTGCCGGCTGCAACATTGCTGCTTGACTTGCTCACTTGGCTGCCGGCAATTGCAGGTCCGGCAGCCCTTTCTTCATCCTCAATGACATCAAAAGTTACTCGCTTCTTCTTTGGACTTGTTGGAGGAAACAACTCTCTTCCACTTCGAGTTTGAATCACCTTGGCATGCTCGTTCCTCGGATTGGGAATCGTATTGCTTGGCAACTTCCCTTGCTCATTAAATCTTCCCATAAAATCTCAACTTGACCCATTTGAGTCTTGAGCTCACCAATGTCCTTTTGCTGATTTTGTTGCCCTGCGAGCAATGCTTGGGTCGCACTTGACAAAGATTGGAGCAAAGCATCATAGTTCGGATTGCTTGGTGCGGTTTGGCCTTGGCTTGGCCCTCCTTGGTGTGGCACGGCTTGGTGATTGCTCGGCATGGCATTGTAGTTGCCGTGGTTCGGTTGAAAAGGCTGCCGAGGCACAAAGGGTGCCCTCGGCGCATATGGCGCTCCTCCTTCTCTCGGTTGCATAGGTGCCCTAAGCACATTATCGTTGTTCGCCCATCGAAAGTTAGGGTGATCATTGAACCTCGGATTGAAGTTCCCAAACCGTTGACCTCCTTGAAAGCCTATAGCATTGCACTCCTCTACTCCCTCATTAACTCCAAATTGAGGGCATTGTTCGGTTTCATGCCCCTCGGTGCAAATACCACATACCATGGCACGTTTCTTCATCAAATTACTCACCAAGTCGGTAAGCTTGTCCACTTTCTCCTCTAACTTTGAGCTCGAAGACGTCTCATGCACTTTCTCATTCCTTTGCACATTGCCTCGTGCCATGCCAAATTGTTGGTTGTTCAATGCACGAACTTCCAACAAGCTTCTTGCCGCACCGGCATTCAACTCCAAAAAGCTACCTCCCGCAGCCGAGTCAAGAAACTCTCTCTCCATGACACGCAATCCCTCATAGAAGTATTGTAGCAAGAGCCCATCGCTAATGCCATGCGATGGACACAAAGATACTAGGGACTTGAACCTCTTATAGTAGTCGAAGAAAGTCTCATCTCCGGCTTGCTTCACACTTGTAATTTGCTTCCTCAGATCAGTGATACGTGAAGCGGGAAAATACTTGAGCAAGAACTCATCCATCATAGAATTCCACGAAATGATGCGACCATTAGGCACCTCAAACAACCACTCCTTCGCTTGATCTTCCAATGAGAACGGAAAAGCCTTCATCTTGAAGTGTTGCAAATCGGTCCCTCGCGAACACACAGACTCTGTGGTGAAGTTAAACCACTGTAGATGCTTGTTAGGGTCCTCACTTGGCATCCCATAAAATGATTTCAGCTTATGGAGGAATCCACTCCTCAATTCAATCTCTCCCGTCTTGTCAGCTTCCAAGGGAGGATAAGTGATATTCGACGGAGCAACACCAGCTCCAGCAACATGTCCATTCTGTGATCGGATTGAAGTCATTCTCTCTACTTCTTCTTCTTGCTCGGCAAAGGTCTCAAACTCTGGATTTCCAAGATCACACGACGAAACAATGGAGGGTGAACTCGGCTCACTAGTAGAACTTGGCGACAACGATGGTAATCTGGACGGCGATGAAGGTGATGATGGCAATGTAGGTGACGGCACTGATGAACTGGTTGGTGATGATGGCGGTAATGGCACTAACAGAGCAATGGCGAGTTCTTGATCTAAACGTTGCAATCGGCCTTGATGATCTCTTGTCCAAATATTAGATTCGGACATGCATTATTCTGAAATTTGCAACATTTAAACAAGTTAGAACATCGTAAAGAAATAGAAATGCAAGAATATACATCATTACAAGCCACGACATTGGCAATTACACAACATCTTTCAAACAATGGCACACACATATTCACATTCGGCAAAGCATCAACATATTCGGCAATAAGAGATGAAAAATTGAAACGTTCATGATCATGTAATCACTAAGTCTAATTCCTTTTAAAAATTTGTTCTAACTCTCGAAGTACGTGGAGCAGAGGAGATAACGGTGTAATGGACTGATACAGCCCCCGGTAGTATCATGCTTTACCCGATATACCTCAAGAGTTCTGATAGGAGCACAATGTGCGACGATATTATATGCTTATGCCCTCGTTTATGCTTTGTTTAACCCTTATTTATCTAAGATAGAGTCATAATTTAGTTTAGTGTTGTTTTGGTGGAGTTTTGGAAATATGAGCTTAATAATCCGAAAAATGACTAAGTTTGAGAAATCTGGAAAATAGTGTAAAATATGTCTTTTTCGCGATTTTGAGATGAGTGAAAATATGATCTATCCTTGGCCGAATTCTATGAAATTTGGTGTACTTAATATTCAGATACTGAGGAATGTCGTGTTAAAATTTCAGATCAATCGGAGTTTGGGAAGTCACCCAAAAGATGGCTGCAAAACCGCAGTCCGAGCGTTTCAATCCAGGGACTTCCAGGATTTTCCTGGGACTGTGTCCCAACTTCGAAAAATCATTCCCGACGATTCACAAGGAGTTTGATCGAGATATTTTATGGGGAGATGGCCATATGTGTCTAGTTTACGTGAGACTTGGAATCGCATCAATCGGAGCTCCACAGATGGAGATATGTCGGAATCACTGCGACAAGGTCAAAGCTGCCGATTCCAGGAACCTACTGCCCCCTTTTTGTGTTTTCTGTTTTTGATGGACCTAATGGTGCACAAATGCATATGTGAAGATGGTTCAAGCTTAATGAAGGTTAGAGGAAGACACCTAGCCATGACATTGAAGAAAAACATGAAGAAACAAGTTCTCCTAGTCAAGCTAGGAGAAGCTGCCGATTCTGGCAGAATGTGTGTCATTGTGAGCTGCCGGCATTTGGGGCATTTTCTATGGATCAAGGCCTATCAATTGAAGTCCAATAATCATACAAGAAGTCCATGAAGATGTGAAGCCCAAGCCTTGAAGAAAAATTCAGAAGTAGAAAACCTAATTATACTATGAAAGGAAGGTTGCAAAACCTAATCCCATTAGGTTTTGTGAATCCCTTTTGCATCTAGGGTTGTGGCCGGCAGCCTCTCTTCCTATCCCCTATAAATACCAACTTTTCCTACAGAAAAAGTTGTCACATCTCAAGCCAAAACACAAAGCCAAAGCTCTACCAAATTCTCCCCAAAGATCCTACATAAACCCTAGCCGAAATCACCTCCACCACCAACCAAGTTTCTGCCGAACTTGGAAAATACCTACTGCCGAGCCACTTTGTTGCCGTGCAGCAGTCCATCCGACCACCATACGCCACCGGATCCACACCAAGACGAAGCTCTCCAAGGTTTCTAAAGTGTGATCCACTCCCCTCTTTCGGTTTAGCTTTTGTTTGTGTAGTTATGAATTGTTTTGTCTATGAAACTCTTTTGTATTTTTGGTTTTGGATTATATGTCTATGTATGATTCAAATTGGAGATTGGTTTTATGAATTGTATGTTGATGAATTGTTTGATTCGATGTTTAGACTTAGGTTTAAATTTCGGGAACAATGAATTTGCATGTTAATTTTGTAGTATAAAACGTGTAAGATGAACACACTTAGATAATTAGGACAGCGGTATTGATGCATGTTGAGGATTTAAATCGGTTAGTAATCTAAGGGCGTGACTTAAAAACCGACTCATTAGTGTTGTTTGGCAAACAAGTAAATCTAGATGTTAGGTTTCATCTAACCCGAGTAGAATGAATAAAGATGAAACGTATGTTGCTTTGATTCTATTGTGCTCACTTAGGGTATAACCTTAGCTAAAACTTGCATGTTAAATGAGATGATTGACAACCTTGCTTGTTTACATGTTTTCGATTATAGACTTTTGTGCTTCAATGCTATTACTTGTATAAGGTAGCATAACTTTTAGGATCACCATGCGAATAGCTCGATCTTAAAACATAAGAAAAAGTCTCTCAACTAGGTAAAATCGGAAACGTTCTAGTTGTAGGTCGAAACTTGTTTAAGTCCAATGCATGCTAAATACTTGTTCCTTACCTTCTTTTGTGTGAATCTTATGTGTTAAATGAGTTGAGTGTGGAGTGCTTTGTGTGAAAGATGTCGACCAAAACTTGTAAATATTAGACTTAGGATTTATTTTCAGCAACTTTTAATTTCGTGTCACCTAGTTCTAGGGCAGCTTTGCTGCCGATCCATACTCATACCCCATTGTGACGTTAACATGTGTATATATGTGTATATGTGTGTCTAACAATTTCATATTTCAGGTACCCTTAATCCCCGGCTTAGAACGATCCCTACTTATGTCTATACTACTAACGATTGTAGGGTTATTATTGCTTGATGCTCGCTTCGGCGACTCGTCAATTTTTGGTGCCGTTGCCGGGGATTATAAAAGCTTGTTTTATGTTATTGTTGTGTATATATGTTTGCTGGAAATTTTTGTGGTATAATTGTAAAGTTTGTAATTTTTATTTTATTTTGGGATTTTGTAAAGTAGAAATATGCTTCGGCATGTAGAGTTTAAATTTCGCAAGTTGCATGATATATTGATGTATGTTGGTAATCACTTAGTTTAATTTCTAGGAAGTTGATAGTGTTGTGTATGTTTGAGTTTATTGTAGTTTCTAAAGTGTAACATGTAGGTGAAGCCTCTTTTGTTGATCATAACCAAAACCCTTCATGTGAATGGTGCTATGTCGGAGGCCGTTTCTATGTAGATTGGGAAACGCGGGATACTTCCCCCCCACGCATATAAGCGTTTCTTCGGTAATAGTATTACTTCTATGAGGTTGAGGGCGGTTTTAATCAACACTTGAGACCGCTAGGGATCCGTGTTTGTTTTACAAAGTATGGGGAAGTTATTATCATAGATATGGTTCTCAGGTTTGTTTAACTGGATCTCAAGGCCCATAGACTGATGTTCATTCTCGGTGAGTGAGTCGATAGGGGGTTCGCCCTCCGTGGTGTCCAACAACGAGTCCTGCCTGGTTCCTGTAGGGGGTTCGCCCTCCGTGATTGTAATGACCTTTGAAACGTAAAATCCGCACGACCTAGTCAACAGCTTGTGCCGAAGCATCACCTCACTTTAGACGCTAGAACATAACTTGACATATGTGACCTATTTTCTTCAAAGATAAAAAATGTTGTGTGGTTTAACTCTTGAGGTATATCGGGTTAAGCATGATACTACCGGGGGCTGTATCAGTCCATTGCACCGTTATCTCCTCTGCTCCACGTACTTCGAGAGTTAGAACAAATTTAAAAGGAATTAGACTTAGCGATTACATGATCATGGACGTTTTGATTTTTGCTCTATTATTGCCAAATATATGTATGCTTTGCCGAAATTTGTGAGCCTTTGCCGAATGTATATATGTGTAACTGTTTGAAATATGCTTGTAATCGCCAATGCCGTGGCTTGTAATGATGTATATTCTTGCATTTTATTTCTTTACGAAGGTTCTAACTTGTTTCAATGTTGCAAATTTCAGAAAAAGTGCATGTCCGAATCTAATATTTGGACACGAGATAACCAAGGTCGATTACAACGTTTGAACCAAGAGCGCGCCATCGTAGTTTTCGTACCAACTCTAGCCGTGCCATCCATTTCTGCCGAACCATCACTATCAGTCAGTTCAGCCGTACCATCTTCATTGCCGAGCTCACCATCTGTGATCTCGTCTTCGTGTGATAGTCAGGGGCCCGAGTTTGAGTGTTTTACAGAATCAGTTGAAGAACCTGCAGTTATGACATCAATCAGAGCACAGAATGGACATGTAACTGGAGGAGGAGGGGCTGCACCCTCCAACATTGTGTACCCTCCTCTTGAAGCTGGTAAGACCGGAGAGATAGAATTAAGGAGTGGATTCCTCCACAAGTTAAAGTCGTTCTATGGAATGCCAAGCGAGGATCCCAACAAGCATCTTCAGTGGTTTAACTTTACCACCGAATCAATGTGTCCGCGAGGTACAGATTTGCAACACTTTAAGATGAAGGCGTTTCCGTTTTCATTGGAGGATCAAGCTAAGGAATGGTTGTTTGAAGTACCTAGTGGCCGAATCAACTCATGGAACACAATGGTGGACGAGTTTTTGCTCAAGTACTTTCCCGCTTCACGGATCACTGATTTAAGGAAGCAAATTACAAGTGTGAAGCAAGCTGGAGACGAGACCTTCTTCGATTACTACAAAAGGTTCAAATCTCTCATCTCTTTGTGCCCATCTCATGGCATAAGTGAGGGACTTTTATTGCAATATTTTTATGAGGGATTGCGTGTCATGGAGAGGGAGTTTTTGGATTCAGCTGCGGGAGGTAGTTTTCTGGAATTAGGAGCAACACCAGCAAAGAATCTGTTGGAAGTTCGTGCCTTGAACAACCAACAATTTGGCATAGCACGAAATAATGTGCAAAGGAATGAGAAAGTGCATGAGACGTCTTCGAGCTCAAAGTTAGAGGAGAAAGTGGACAAGCTTACCGACTTGGTGAGTAATTTGATGAAGAAGCGTGCAAGTGTTTGTGGAATTTGCACCGAGGGCCATGAGACCGAGCAATGCCCTCAATTTGGATCGGATGAGGGCATAGAAGAGTGCAATGCAATTGGCTTTCAAGGAGGTCAACGGTTTGGGAACTTTAATCCAAGGTTCAATGATCATCCAAACTTTCGGTGGGCAAACAATGACAATTTGCTTAGAGCACCAATGCAACCAAATCAAGGGGCTGCCGCACCCTACCAACCAAGGGCACCATTTGTGCCACGTCAGCCGTACCAAGCACACCAAGGGCAGCCGAGCCACCCCACATTCCAACCCTTGCCGAACCAATCTCAAGGAGCAACAAGCAACCCCAACTACGAGGCATTGATTCAATCTCTTTCGAGTGCTACTCAAGCATTACTTGCGGGACAACAAACTCACTCGAAGGATATTGGGGAACTCAAAACCCAAATGGGACAAGTCGTGGACTTTATGGGGAAATTTACTGAGCAAGGAAAGTTACCGGGTGGAGTGATAAAGAATCCGAGGAATGAGCAAGCTCAAGTTATTGTTACTCGAAGTGGTAAAACATTAGCCGAGCCACAAGCCAAAAATAGAGGAAAAGCTGCCGGTAGTGACATTAATGCCGAGCAGCCATTTGGAACCACAACCGGCCACCTTGCAGCCGAGCAACATGTAGAGACTGCAGCCGAGCCATTGCTACTACCGGCGGAGACACCGGAATTACAAAGGGCAGCAGCCGAGCAAAGGGATGCTGCGGAAAGGCCAAGCCGAGCCTTAAGCAAGAATGACATGGAGCGAGATTCCGCGACTTCAAAGAGAGAGCATGTTCCGACAAATCCAACAAAGGGAGGTGTGCCTAACTCATGCATGCCCTTCCCTTCACGTTTCGCAAAATCTAAGAAGGAGAAATCCGATGAAGAAGTGTTGGAGGTATTTCGGAAGGTTGAAGTGAACATTCCTTTGTTGGAGTGCATTAGACAAGTGCCACGATATGCAAAATTCCTCAAAGAGCTATGCACTACTCGAAGACACACAAGGGAGACACAAGTGGTACGAATGAGTGAGACGGTGTCGGCCGTTATACAAAGAAAGTTACCACCAAAGATGAAGGATCCCGGAAGCTTCAATGTTCCATGTGTGATCGGCAACACCAAGTTTGAGGATGTGATGTTGGATTTGGGAGCATCGATTAATGTGATGCCTCTCAATGTTTATGAAACGTTGAACCTTGGACCTCTCAAGAAGGATAATGTCATCATACAACTAGCGGATCGTTCTAACAAGTATCCGGAAGGTTATGTGGAGGATGTGCTTGTGCAAGTCAATGAATTAATCTTTCCAGCTGATTTCTACATTATTGAGATGGAGGATTCACCGGAGCAATGCACACAACTATTGCTTGGCCGGCCATTCATGAGGACGGCAAGGACGAAGATTGATGTTGCCGCGGGTAATCTTACAATGGAATTTGATGGTGAGGTAATCAAGTTCAATGTTTTTAAAGCCATGAAGTTCCCTATTGCTAAGGAGGAAGAGTGCCGATTTTTGGAAGTTGTTGAGGAGGCCGAGCAAGTCATGTCGGTCACCCTTGACGCATAGCAATTAGCGATTGAGCAAGGGGTCGGATTTGACAAGAGGGGAGAACGAATCATGCATGAGAATGACAAAGTGGTGCCAGCCGAGTCAAGCATTGCCGATCAAGGACTCATTGCCGAGCCTTTCATTATGGTGCCGAGCCAAGAGGAAGTTCGTGCCGAGCTAGAGGCTCGGCCCTATGCCAAAGCTTTTAATTCGTTCTTGTCAATTCCAAGTGCCACAACAAAATTTCAACCAAGTGTGGAAGAGGCCCCAAAGTTAGAACTCAAAGAACTCCCTAGTACTTTGAAGTATGTTTATCTTGGAAAGGAAGATACTTTACCGGTTATTGTGTCTTCATCGCTTAGTAAGAAGCAAGAAGAGGAGTTAGTGCATGTGCTTAAAAAGCATAAAACCGCTATAGGTTGGACCTTGGCGGATATCAAGGGAATAAGCCCTACAACATGTGTTCATCGAATATTGCTTGAAGAAGGTGCAAAGCCTACAAGAGAGGGTCAAAGACGCCTCCACCCCCCAATGATGAAGGTAGTGAAAGACGAGATCATAAAATTGCTTGATTGTGGTGTCATTTACCCTATTTCGGATAGCAAGTGGGTCTCACCAGTGCAAGTAGTGCCAAAGAAAAGTGGTGTCACGGTTGTCAAGAATGAGAAGAATGAACTCGTGCCACAACGACTTGTGACCGGTCATAGGATGTGTATCGATTATAGGAAGCTCAATGCAACAACGAGGAAGGATCACATGCCTTTGCCGTTTATGGATCAAATGCTAGAGAGACTAGCCGGCCACAAGTTTTATTGCTTTCTTGACGGTTATAGTGGATACAACCAAATCGCCATACACCCGGATGATCAAGAGAAGACTACTTTCACTTGTCCGTTTGGCACCTTTGCTTATCGACGCATGCCATTTGGACTTTGTAATGCACCCGGTACATTTCAACGATGCATGTACAACATCTTCTCCGACTTTATTGAGAGTAAAATCGAAGTATTCATGGATGATTTTAGCGTATATGGACGCAACTTCGATACATGTTTGGCAAATTTGGAGGAGATACTTGAGAGGTGTGTTGAGACCAACCTTGTGCTTAATTGGGAAAAATGTCACTTCATGGTGAACAATGGCATAGTGCTCGGCCATATCATAAGCGAGGAAGGAATTCAAGTCGACAAAGCTAAGGTCGAGTTGATTCAACACTTGCCGAGCCCTAAAAATGTGAGGGACGTTAGAAGCTTCCTTGGCCATGCCGGATTCTATAGACGATTTATCAAGGACTTCTCATCAATAGCCAAGCCGTTGAGCAACTTGCTACAAAAGGAAGTAACGTTCGAGTGGACGAAAGCATGTGAAGATGCATTTGGCCGGTTGAAGCAAGCATTGTGCACGGCACCGATCATGGTAGCACCGGATTGGGAGCTCCCATTCGAGCTCATGTGCGACGCCTCCGATTATGCAATGGGGGCCGTACTCGGCCAAAGAAGAGAGAAGAAACCGTGCGCCATCTATTATGCTTCGAGGACCCTTAATGATGCTCAACTCAACTACACCACAACGGAGAAAGAACTCTTGGCGGTAATTTTTGCTTTGGAAAAGTTTCGATCATATATTTTGAATTCCAAAGTGATTGTTTATAGTGATCATGCCGCCTTGAGATATCTTATGACGAAGAAAGATGCAAAGCCAAGGCTCATACGTTGGATTCTTTTGCTACAAGAGTTCGACATTGAAATAAAAGACAAGAAGGGAGTAGAAAATGTGGTAGCCGATCACCTTAGCCGAATTCATAAAGAGGAGGATCGGCTGCCCTTGGTTGAAAGCTTCCCAGATGAGCAACTCTTTCGGATCGATGCTACAAGTGAACCTTGGTACGCCGATATTGCAAATTATCTTGCAACACATGAATTTCCAAGAGATATGCCGAGCCGAGTCAAGAATAGAATCAGGAAGCAAGCTCGACACTTCTTTTGGGATGAGCCATATTTGTGGAAGCAATGTAGTGATCAAGTGGTAAGAAGATGTGTTCCGAAAGAAGAGCATCAATCCATTCTATCTTTTTGTCATTCCGAAGCATGTGGTGGTCACTTTGGGCCTAAGAGAACGGCATTGAAGGTACTTGAGTGTGGTTTCTTTTGGCCTACTTTGTTTAAGGATGCATTTTTGGCATGTGTGACATGTGATCGTTGCCAACGAACCGGCAATATTGGAGCCCGAGATCAAATGCCTCTACAACCTATCATTGAGGTAGAAATTTTCGACTTATGGGGAATTGATTTCATGGGGCCGTTTCCTTCTAGCAAAGGCTTCCTTTACATATTGTTAGCGGTTGATTATGTATCAAAGTGGATCGAAGCTAAGCCTACACGCACCAATGACTCAAAGGTGGTTGCCAATTTCCTCAAGACCAACATCTTTACACGTTTTGGAGTTCCAAGGGTCTTGATAAGTGATGGTGGCTCCCATTTTTGCAACCGCACTATTGAAGCTTTGCTAAGGAAGTATGGTGTCACACATAAGGTCTCTACACCTTATCATCCTCAAACAAGTGGCATGGCCGAAGTGAGTAATCGAGAGATCAAGCAAATATTGGAAAAATCGGTTGGACCTTCAAGGAAGGATTGGAGTGATCGTCTCGATGATGCTTTGTGGGCTTATAGGACCGCATACAAAACGCCAATTGGTATGTCACCTTTTCGGTTAATTTATGGCAAAGCATGTCACTTACCTGTCGAGCTTGAGCACAAAGCATGGTGGGCAATCAAGGCCTTCAACATGAACATTGATAATGCCGGTCTTCATAGAAAGCTTCAACTCAACGAACTTGAAGAAATCCGTAATGAAGCCTATGATGCCGCATGGATCTACAAGGAGAAGACACGAGCGTATCATGATAAGATGATTCGAGGGAAAAAGTTTGAAGTTGGCCAAAAAGTTCTCTTATTCAATACTCGACTTCGACTCTTTCCGGGTAAGCTTCGTTCTCGATGGGTTGGACCTTTCATAGTCACTAAAGTATTTACTCATGGAGCCATCGAGATTCTAAATCCAAAAAGCAACAAAGAGTTCAAGGTTAATGGCCATCGTTTGAAGCTTTACTATGAATCATTCCACGAACACATCATTGATTCTCAACATGTCAAAGACGCACCTCCGGCCTCCCTTGTCTCGGCCATGACACAGCATTCAAGTGCAGCCTCCGGACCTGCCATTGCCGGCAGTGCTGCCACAAGCCACCTTGCTGCCGAGATGCAGCTGCACCCCAAGCCGGATACGCCAGCCACCTCGGACACGCAGCTTTTGCTGCCGGATACCCTCCCCTCCCCAAGTCCCGTATCGGACACCACATGCACCGATTCTCTCATCAAACTTCTCATTGCCGATTTGAGCTACTTTGGATCAAGATGAACACATGCAATTAACACGGTGAAAAGTCTAGGCTATGGACTATAAACACAAAGCGCTACTTGGGAGGCAACCCATGTCGATCGAAGAAAAGTGAAGGAGCCATCACCGAGAGTTTGCAATTTCTTAACCCTTCTCTTTCTCTTTGATTTGTGATGATATGTTGGTATATGTTAGACTATTGCATGCTTAGGAAATTCGTTGATATATATTTGTGCTTACATTGAGGACAATGTAATTTTCTAAGTGTGGGGTGGGATAACGTATTCCGTTTTTGTTTAATGTTTGTGTGCTTAGTTTAGAAAAGAAAAATTCAGAAAATTGTTCCACAAAAATAGAGTGTTTAAATTTGTTTCGAATCTTAGGATGCCCCTAATATGTCAATGATGTTTTTCTCCTCTTTGCATACATAGATGATGGTTATGCATACAATTAAAATTGTGAGTTTCATGGATTATGTGCATTGGTAGGAGCATGTAGGACTTGTTGATTACGAAGCATGCATGTTTTAGCTAGTTTATGTCCTAAATAACCTATGTGAGCTTTTGAGCCAATTTGCTTTCTTCTTGAGCGATAAAAAGGTAAAATTCGATAGATCCGTAGGAAGCATGAAACCTCATAATTCTTTGCATATTCGATGACTATGTGCCATAGACTTTTAATGAACTCTAGTATGCTAGAACTTACTCTTGTTGATTTTCGAAACGTTTATATCATAAAATACCTTGATTTTGAATGTGATTGAATAAAGATCATTTAGGTTTACCACCATTGCCAAATAAAGCATGTGCCCTAATTGGAGCCCGTCGTGGGACACCTTAGTAAACCCCTTTGAGCCTATGTTGAGCCTTTTCTTTCATCACCCTTAAACACTTTCCATGAACTTAGTATAGTGATGCCTTTACTGTGTGTTCCGGGAAAGCTTGATTTTCGAAAGCGTTTTCGCGTGTGTGATGAAGAAGAACAAGTGTGGGGTAGACTTAGCCATGAAATTTTGTGAAAAATATATGCATGCCGTGCCTATGAAAAGAAAAGAAAGAAAAATGCTCGGTTTAAAAAAAAAAAAGAGAAAGAATGGAGGCCAAGAGCAAGAAAAGAAGAGGGCACGGCCTAGGTTTGAAAAATAAAAATGTTGTGCCTGGCTATTGTCTAGATTATTGTTGTAATGTTGTATGGGAAGAAAAGAATGAAGTATGGGTCCAACAAAGATGAAATTCGGCCCTTGGTGAGGAGACATAAGGAGATTCGAGATTTGCTAAAGCGCATGGTGACGTTCTTAAGCCTCCTTATCCAAATATCGAATACCTCTTAGCCTAGCCCCATTACAACCCTTCTTATTGATCTTTTTCATGATTCTTAAGATGGTTAAACTTGATTTGTGGAGATTATCTCAAGAGTAAGCATATGGTTTTGGTTCATTGGTGCATATAGTTGTCATATGAGGTTTTTCCATAAAAATTCACAAAGTGCTTTCGTTTCTTTGATATATGCAAGTCACTCTTTGTATTTCATGATCTTTCGCTTGCATATACTTATGTGTGATTAACCATGCTTCGAGAGAAAAGAAGAGAGTATGCCTAGTGAGGAGGATTAGATTAGTTTAACATGTCTACATGCTTACCTTTTGTTCTTATATGTTCATATTGATGTCGCATGTTCATGAAACTTGGAATTTTCGTATCTATCATTCTCATGCATTAACTTGAAAGCTATGTGTACATACGAGCCTGAGACAAATTGTTAGGGGCAATAGTTTGTTTAGAGTCTAGTTTAATTTAGTTTGCTAAGGGACTAGCAAAGGATAAGTGTGGGGTAGTTGATAGGAGCACAATGTGCGACGATATTATATGCTTATGCCCTCGTTTATGCTTTGTTTAACCCTTATTTATCTAAGATAGAGTCATAATTTAGTTTAGTGTTGTTTTGGTGGAGTTTTGGAAATATGAGCTTAATAATCCGAAAAATGACTAAGTTTGAGAAATCTGGAAAATAGTGTAAAATATGTCTTTTTCGCGATTTTGAGATGAGTGAAAATATGATCTATCCTTGGCCGAATTCTATGAAATTTGGTGTACTTAATATTCAGATACTGAGGAATGTCGTGTTAAAATTTCAGATCAATCGGAGTTTGGGAAGTCACCCAAAAGATGGCTGCAAAACCGCAGTCCGAGCGTTTCAATCCAGGGACTTCCAGGATTTTCCTGGGACTGTGTCCCAACTTCGAAAAATCATTCCCGACGATTCACAAGGAGTTTGATCGAGATATTTTATGGGGAGATGGCCATATGTGTCTAGTTTACGTGAGACTTGGAATCGCATCAATCGGAGCTCCACAGATGGAGATATGTCGGAATCACTGCGACAAGGTCAAAGCTGCCGATTCCAGGAACCTACTGCCCCCTTTTTGTGTTTTCTGTTTTTGATGGACCTAATGGTGCACAAATGCATATGTGAAGATGGTTCAAGCTTAATGAAGGTTAGAGGAAGACACCTAGCCATGACATTGAAGAAAAACATGAAGAAACAAGTTCTCCTAGTCAAGCTAGGAGAAGCTGCCGATTCTGGCAGAATGTGTGTCATTGTGAGCTGCCGGCATTTGGGGCATTTTCTATGGATCAAGGCCTATCAATTGAAGTCCAATAATCATACAAGAAGTCCATGAAGATGTGAAGCCCAAGCCTTGAAGAAAAATTCAGAAGTAGAAAACCTAATTATACTATGAAAGGAAGGTTGCAAAACCTAATCCCATTAGGTTTTGTGAATCCCTTTTGCATCTAGGGTTGTGGCCGGCAGCCTCTCTTCCTATCCCCTATAAATACCAACTTTTCCTACAGAAAAAGTTGTCACATCTCAAGCCAAAACACAAAGCCAAAGCTCTACCAAATTCTCCCCAAAGATCCTACATAAACCCTAGCCGAAATCACCTCCACCACCAACCAAGTTTCTGCCGAACTTGGAAAATACCTACTGCCGAGCCACTTTGTTGCCGTGCAGCAGTCCATCCGACCACCATACGCCACCGGATCCACACCAAGACGAAGCTCTCCAAGGTTTCTAAAGTGTGATCCACTCCCCTCTTTCGGTTTAGCTTTTGTTTGTGTAGTTATGAATTGTTTTGTCTATGAAACTCTTTTGTATTTTTGGTTTTGGATTATATGTCTATGTATGATTCAAATTGGAGATTGGTTTTATGAATTGTATGTTGATGAATTGTTTGATTCGATGTTTAGACTTAGGTTTAAATTTCGGGAACAATGAATTTGCATGTTAATTTTGTAGTATAAAACGTGTAAGATGAACACACTTAGATAATTAGGACAGCGGTATTGATGCATGTTGAGGATTTAAATCGGTTAGTAATCTAAGGGCGTGACTTAAAAACCGACTCATTAGTGTTGTTTGGCAAACAAGTAAATCTAGATGTTAGGTTTCATCTAACCCGAGTAGAATGAATAAAGATGAAACGTATGTTGCTTTGATTCTATTGTGCTCACTTAGGGTATAACCTTAGCTAAAACTTGCATGTTAAATGAGATGATTGACAACCTTGCTTGTTTACATGTTTTCGATTATAGACTTTTGTGCTTCAATGCTATTACTTGTATAAGGTAGCATAACTTTTAGGATCACCATGCGAATAGCTCGATCTTAAAACATAAGAAAAAGTCTCTCAACTAGGTAAAATCGGAAACGTTCTAGTTGTAGGTCGAAACTTGTTTAAGTCCAATGCATGCTAAATACTTGTTCCTTACCTTCTTTTGTGTGAATCTTATGTGTTAAATGAGTTGAGTGTGGAGTGCTTTGTGTGAAAGATGTCGACCAAAACTTGTAAATATTAGACTTAGGATTTATTTTCAGCAACTTTTAATTTCGTGTCACCTAGTTCTAGGGCAGCTTTGCTGCCGATCCATACTCATACCCCATTGTGACGTTAACATGTGTATATATGTGTATATGTGTGTCTAACAATTTCATATTTCAGGTACCCTTAATCCCCGGCTTAGAACGATCCCTACTTATGTCTATACTACTAACGATTGTAGGGTTATTATTGCTTGATGCTCGCTTCGGCGACTCGTCAAGTTCGAACCACACAACTTGTTTTATCTTTTGAAGAAAATAGGTCACATATGTCAAGTTAAGTTCTAGCGTCTAAAGTGAGGTGATGCTTCGGCACAAGCTGTCGACTAGGTCGAGCGTGTTCTACTTTTCAAAGGCGGTGTCGTTAAGATTCACGGAGGGCGAACCTCCTACAGGAATCAGGCAGGACTCGTTGTTGGACACCACGGAGGGCGAACCCCCTATCGACTCACTCACCGAGAATGAACATCAGTCTGTGGGCCTTGAGATCCAGTTAAACAAACCTGAGAACTATATCAATGAAAATAACTTGCCCCATACTTTGTAAAACAAAGTCGGGTCCTAGCAGTCTACAAGTGTTGATCAAAACCGCCCTCAACCTCATAAAAATAATACCACGTTAGCGTCTTTATGCGTGGGGGGGAAATATCCCACGTTTCCCAGTCTACACAAAAACATACCTAACATGGCACCATTCATATGAAGGGTTTAGGTTAAGATCAACAAAAGTGGCTTCACTTACATGTTATACTTTAGAAACTATAATAAACTCAAACATACACAACACTATCAACTTCCTAGAAATTAAACTAAGTGATTACATCAATATACATTATGCAACTTCCAAAATTTAAACTCTACATGCCGAAGTATATTTCTACTTTACAAAATCCCAAAATAAAACTAAAAATTACAACTTAACAAATATACAACAAAAATTTCCAGCAACATTATATACAAAACAATAACACAAATCAAGCTTTTATAATCCCCGGCAACGGCGCCAAAAATTGATGGGAGCCTAAGCTCGCACACAATAATAAACCCTACAAAATATCGTTAGTAGTATAAGCAAGTAGGGATCGTTCTAAGCCGGGGATTAAGGGTACCTGAAATATGAGATTGTCAGATAAACAACACATGTACAAATATACAAAATCACATATCAAAAACGTCACAATGGGGGAATAGATGGAATCGGCAACCATAGGGCTGCCTTATACTAAGCACGAAAAAATAAAGCAGAAAATAAATCATAAGTTACTATATACAAGTTTGGTCGACATTCTTCCACAAATCACTAGCATGAAAGCACTCAAAACACATAACCAGATAATAAACAAGACTCACGGCAATCACATTAAGCTGATGCAGACTCGACTTAGTTCCAATTTTAATTAGAACCGCAGCGGCCATCTAATCGTTACTAGACTTCTTATGTACTTAGAATTAACGCAGCGTCTAATCCTAATCTTGTTACTAACCGGTTTACATGACACGCAGCGTCGACACATGAACTAGCTAGCAAATACGCACAAAGTCTTTTTAATTGGAAACAAGTTAACACATAAGGCGTCACTCTTCATATTAAACACACAAGTTCTTTAAACTACCCTAGCCCTCGTGAAAGCAACACAAATAAAGCAAATCATTGTCTACCCCATCCATATTATTTTTCGGCTAATGAGATCAATGTCTCACACATAGCTCTTGTGTAAAACACCGACCTTTAAAGCACACGAATTTAAAGAACTAACCAAGTACGAAACTACAACTAAATTAACATGCTTTTGCCGATTATCCTATTACTATCTTGTTACATATTTCCCTTACAAATTAGCATGCAATTCGAAAACTTATCTTTGAAATTCTTTATTAATACCATAAGAATTAAATTAACATGCATCATTATAAAACCAAATTCACAATCGTTTTTCACATAGACATGAAAACACAATAATCAAACATACATATGAGTTTCATAGACAAAACTACACATAACTACATAAAAACTATTACAAACCAAGAGTAGGGAGTAGATCACACTTTTGGAGACACCTTTGATGGCTTCAAGTCGTGTGGATCCTATGGAATGAGAATCGGTGGCGGCTGGATGAAGGGTGGAGAATCGGCAGGATTTTATGGTGGTGGTGTTGGATTTTGGTTTGTGTTTTTATGTAGGATCTTTGGCTGAAAATTGGTAGAGCTTTGGCTAGGGTTTTTGCTTTAGAATGTGACAAGACTTTTTCTGTGTAAAAGTTGGCTATATATAGAGAATAGGGGTGCCGGCAGCCCTTGTTGCACAAGGCCATCACAAAACCTAGTAGAATAAGGTTTTGAAACCTTCCTTTCAAAGTTCAATTAGGTTTTCTTTTTCTGATTTTTCTTCAAGGCTTGGGCTTCACATCTTCATGGACTTCATATGTGGTCTTGACATCTTCATTTAGTGAACTTGATCCATGGAAAAATGCCCCAGCCGGCCTATCACAAAATTGGCACAAATCTGCCTTTTCCGGCAGCTTTTCCTAGCTTGACTAGGAAAACTTCTTCTTCGTATTTTTCTTCAATGCCTTGGCTTGGTGTCATCCTCCTTCCTTCCTTAAGCTTGGACCATCTTCATATATTCGTTTGTACACCATATGGTCCATCGAAAACAGAAATTGTGAAAAGGAGGCAATAGCTTCTTGGAATCAGCTGGAAAAGACCTTGCTGTAGTAACTCCGGTATATCTCCCTCCTCGGAGCTCCGATTGATACGATTCTAAGTCTCAGACAAACTAGACACACATAGCCATCTCCATATAAAAGGGCTCGATCAAATTCCTTGTGAGTCGTCGGGAATGATTTTTCGAAGTTGGGACAAAGTCCCAGGAAAATCCTGGAAGTCCCTGGATTGGTTTGCTCGAACTGCTGTTTTGCAGCCATCTTTTGGGTGACTTCCTTAACTCCGATTGATCTGAAATTTTAACACAGCATTCATCAGTATATGAATAATAAGCACACCAAATTTCATTAAATTCGGACAAGGATAGATCGTATTTGTACTCATCCCAAAATCACGAAAAAGACATATTTTGCATTATTTTCCAGATTTCTCACACTTAGTCATTTTTCGGACTCTTAACCACTTTTCGCCAAACTCTACCAAATTAACACTAAACTATATTATAACTCTATCTTCGACAAATAAGGGTTAAACAAAGCATAAATGAGGGCATAAGCATATAATATCGTCGCACATTGTGCTCCTATCAAGCTCCTCACTCGGGTCTGGCTGGTACAGATTGTACAACAGCTACAGAACGACAGGGAGCCGATTAAACAACAACACAAAATAACTAAACCCTGCAGAAGTTTTATGAGCGGTACCGTAGCACCAAACAATTCTTACCCGGAGGACTAACTCCTTGCTTTTCTGGCGATTCTCCCCTGACAGGGCTCCAGCGGCCTCATGCCTATCCAGACCAAGGTCACCCACATCCTCCACCAGGTTCCGGACGAAGGGACTCTCCTGACCTCCCCTCCTCTATTCCTCCACCGGAGTAAGGCTACTCTACTGACCAGCAGAACTTGAAGCAGCAGCGGCTCTGTCCCTAGCAGGGCTCGTCACACCACTGGTCAACTTGAGCCATTTCGCCAAGTTCTCACCAGACGACCGGCCGGTCAGCGTCATCAGCACGGAGGGCGGGACGTCCATGATCCTATGCCTCTTCTCACCCAGGTCACCCAGTGAAGAAGATTGTGTGCCAGTCAAGGAGACCCTGGTGACGAGCGGGACCGATCCCGGTCGATACAGAATCCTATCTGTCCCACCAGGAACCTTTGGTGGCCCTCCAATGGTCTTACCCTTTTCGGGTCCTACAGAGGGTGCTGCGGCACGAGTCTTCACACGTCTCAAGATGTAGGCGTCATCCGCAAGATCCAAGGCCATCTGTTCGGCATGGATGGTAAGCCGGCCAGCCTCCCGATCCACCGAGGTCCGCGAAACGGCCTCCCTCTTCTCCTTCAACCTCAAGACAAGGTCCTCACCGTCCATGGATAGTGTGTTACCGGGCTTGACGACCGTCCGGGAAGATGCACCTACAGAACAAACAAAGGGTTAGTATCAACTCAGTCAGCGGGAACGTCACTACTAAAACCCTGCTACGCACCAGGATCCCGCCCGAGATAGCAGTACTCCAACACCTCCCGCCGTATGAAGTTGTAGGAGCTTCGCTCAAGACCGTCCCAGCACTCGAATATCGTGGCAATCCTATCCCGCTCCAACTCGGACAGTACGTACGATTGGTCACCAAGGGGCTGAAAGGCACCAGGAACCCGGTACATCCTCCTCCTTTTATGCCACTTCCCACCTGCCATCACCACCTTCTTCCTCCAGTTATTGTCCACCCAGGAAGGCAGGTGGGTGATGATAGGCTGAAAGTGTCGGGCGCTAAAGGTGAGACAACCCCGACACCCTTTCTTTTTTGAGAAAGACAATCTGTACAACGCCCGAAACTCGTTCACCGTCGGCATGCTAATCCCGGACAGCTCGTACAGACAACCAAGGCTCAGCAGCTGCCTCCAAAGTTGACAAGTGACTTTTCTTCGACTGGTCATCTTATAAATGATTGGAGTTGTATTTGATCAGTCGCTTCTTTTGTTCTTCTGTGTTTCTTGTTCGAGGATTTGTGACGAAGCTTCGGCGGATCATAACTTTTGATCCGTAATCCCGATTTGAGATCCGTCAATGGCTTCTGGTTTGTCTTGAAGTCACATGCTTATTTATGGTGGTGGGGTGAAATCCACCGGTGATTTCCAGGAAGCATGTTTCGAACTCTAAGAGTTATTTTGACAATTTTTCATGGTTAAGTCGGGATTCTATCTGCTAACATTGGAGCGATATCTTTTGATTCTCTAACATTTTCAGGCTGATGGCAAATGTTGACGTTGACTATTTAGTTAGTCACGGAACACTTGTCAAGTAAAGGTATCGGCTTTGTTTCTATTTCGACAAGTGTGAGAGGCATGTGGATAGTGCAACCTGGATTTTGGCGATTGTGGATATAGAGATTTCGACGCCAAGGGATCAGCGATATTGAAGTCATTGAAGGTAGCATGGGATAAGAATTGAATGGTGTGATTCAATCGGAGGACACTAATGACTCAAGTGACTTCATTAAGAAAAGCGAATCTTGAGAACGATAAGACGAGTCACGAGTAATTATTTCGTACTGGTTTTACAGGGCAATGTCAGATGAATTGCTCGAGGTGTTTCATTGGTCGCTTATAATATAGCCGTAGCGTTTCGAGTCAAGGCTTGTGTAAGGAAATGTTGTGACGTGAGTGGTGTATTTCTGATTAGTTGAACGACGTTAAATTAGGGGAGAGAAATTTCTTTTGGGATCGTAGTGTGGTGGGACCACTTACTGATCCGGAGATGACTTGAGAAGTTATTATTTTTGGTAATGCGTGTTGGTGTTTTCATCGGATAGATCATTGGTTTGAGTTTTCTCATGTCAGATTTCATGGGACGATATATTGACTGGAACTTCTATAGTTTAATGGAGGTTTTGAGAATCTTATTTCTCGACGGTTTCTTTCTTTGATGCGAGTTAGTAGAGGATATTGGATATTTGTTGGCTCGAGCAACTCAGGTTGGAAGGTTTATGTTGTAAATTCGGCGAGTCTTTTGGGAATTTGAGATGTTTTCTCTCGAGTTTAAGGTTATATGCTGAAGTTCGATTTTCGTTGCAATGTTGTTTTTGATAATGATCGATTTAACAGTTCTGGTGTTAATAGTCGGTTTTGGAAACTAATTTTGACATCCGAAGGATTCCTTGATGTCATATCAGATCTGGTTTATTGATGGTAGCTTATGTATCTAGTTGGAAGCCTCTGTTGGTGGTCACATTTGACGATGATTCTGGTCCCACTCTTTTATGAGTTGTGAGTTACGAGAATTTCTTTATCCATGGACGAGATTGGACTTTGATAAATGAGTTTCATGTGAAACCAGTCCTGATTATTGTTGTGCAAGGAGCACAAATCGAGGACTCGTCTATAGAGCTTATGAGAGATAAAGCATAATATAGCTCACATGTGCATTTTCACCAGTTCGAGTGATGGGACGTTGTTGATTGAGGTGGCAATATGTAAACGTTGAGAGGTAAAACCCCAAAGTTCTTAGCGGCGTTTGTGGGTGTTAGTGTGAGATTTCATATCCCTATGTGATTGGTATGTACGGCGTGTCTCACACCCAAAGTCGGTTTGTTGATATGTGGGTGATAAAGATTGGGAGACTCTTTGATGTCTAAATCCGTGAAATCTGCTTGAAATTCGTGATTTATTTTATAGAATTAAAAGGAGTTGCAGGCAGCTTTACGGGTTCGAGGATATTTTCGCACTGCCTTGCACATTTGGATTGGGTGAATAGACAGAGATGTCTATTCATATCCTAAAGAATAGTTTGAGTCTTGTGAGATGCAGTTCAGGGGTTATGAGATGAGTAACTCAGAGTTCTGAGGATGGTAGAGATGAGACACTGAGTGTCAAGATTTATCGACTTTCAGGGGATGACGAAGCAGATTGATATGGTAGCTTATCGAAATTACCCAAGTGACATGACGTTTTTCCACGCATCTAGACTCCATGAGAAAATAGAGAAGCAGTGAGATGTCAGTGCTCATTATTTGGTTTTGGCAAGTACGTAAATTTCGAGGACGAAATTTTTATAAGGAGGGGAGAATTGATATGACCCGAATCTGGAATTAACTTTTTACGGTGTTACGAGTACTTTTACTCCTCGGGAATTGTTACGATTCGGAAAATTCAAAAGGTTGACTTTTAAATAAGTTGACCTGACCGAGGATTTTATTTCGCAATGAAATAGAAGTCGTCGAAACGAGTTCGTGGACACGCGGCACGATTTATTTGGAGTTGGTACGAAAAAGTTGTGACGTGGAAACCGAAACTTGCCGATTTTGGACGAGTATAAATAGCCGCGAGGAAATTTCCCGAAACGGTAATTTTCCCTTTTCTTTCTTTTTCTTTTCTTTTCTCCTTCTCTTTCTCTCTCTCTCCCCCGATCCGAATCGTCCTCCGGCCGATCTCCGCCGTCCGGCCGAACTGGGCCGGCGCACGGGTCCCATTCGGACCGGCTCGGCCTCCTCGTCTTCTTGGTGGCAGCGGCGTGGCGTGAAACGCCGCCGTGAGGCCATGCGAAGCCGAGCAAGGTTCGACTGTGTCGAACCTCGTCCTCCCTCCTCCGGCCAAGATTCCACCCGATT